>CANJKZ010000998.1:2205000-2664502 GCA_947471745.1 Closterium sp. Naga37s-1
CGTCAGGCGCGGTGGGGTTAGCCGGGGAGGGTGAGGCTGGGGAAGGTGTGGCTGAGGGGGCGATGGAGGTGAAAGCGGAGGCTGGGGAGGGGGGGGCGGTGGAGGAGAGGGAGGAGGAAGAGCCTATGGCAAGGCTTTGCCGAGTGGTGAGTGGGTGGTGTTTCGATGGATGTGGGCATGAGCAACAGTTTGAGCTGGCTTTTGAGAGGTCTGCTTGGCTCGTCGGTCGCCTCGGCTCATTCGCCAGTGCCGACCTGAGCCAGTGCCGACCTGAGCCAGTGCCGACCTGAGCTAGTGCCGACCTGAGCCAGTGCCGACCTGAGCCAGTGCCGACCTGAGCCAGTGCCGACCTGAGCCAGTGCCGACCTGAGCCAGTGCCGACCTGAGCCAGTGCCGACCTGAGCCAGTGCCGACCTGAGCCAGTGCCGACCTGAGCCAGTGCCGACCTGAGCCAGTGCCGACCTGAGCCAGTGCCGACCTGAGCCAGTGCCGACCTGAGCCAGTGCCGACCTGAGCCAGTGCTTTCTCTCAGTCCGTTCGTCCTGAGTCAACGGTTTCTCTTAGTCCGTACCATCACCCACCCCCCTTACAGTCAGTCACCCCCCTTCAGATGGATGCCTTATTGGCCAACCATCGCTGCAATCTCGTTCTAGCAGCCGCCCACATGGCAGCTCTTGCTTCTGTGGCCTCCGTCAACAACCGCCCGCTCACACGTAACATGCTCTGCTCTCCTGTGTCCCCCTCACTCGCCCCCCTTGTGAACCCGTGGCAGATGGACGCCTCATTGGCCAACGACCGTCGGGATCTGCTGCTAGCAGCCGCCCACATGCAAGCCGTGCTCGCATGCTCTGACCGCCTCGCCACGTCAGCACCGCTCGCCGGCTCCAGAGGCGCGCTTGGGGAGGACCTATCAGCAACCGCCAGCTCACGCCTGCTCGCTGACTGGATGGCCCTCAACTCCCTCACCTTCCAGGCAGCTTCCTCCTCTTGGTCCCGGGGGGGTAGGGAGGTCCCAAGGGAGATTTCCGTGCTATCAGCGTCCCAGTCCCAGCAGCAACACCCGGGGGGGTCTGGCCCGCATGGGCAAGGGTCGAGTCCCCTTGCTGCTGCTGGTGCTGGCATTGGTGCTGATGCTGCCTTTGCTACTGCTGGTGCTGCTGGTGTGGCTAGTGCCCCTTGTGCTACTGCTACAGGTGCTGGCAGTGCAGGTAGTGGGTGGGGCAGCAGGAGGGTGGTGTCGGTGACAGCGAGTGTGGTGGACCATGAGGGCACCGTCACCAGCAGCGCTGTGCATGCCGGCACAGCGGCACACGTGACACGGGCTTTAAGTGCTGCTGGAGGCTATGAGGAGGGGGAGGGCGGGAGGGGCGCTGCTGCTGTGGGAGACGAGGAGGTGGAGGACGAGAGAAAGTGGGGATCGTATGAGGAAGACACAGAGGAGGACGAGGAGGAGGACGAGGAGGAGGACGACGACGACGACGAGGGAGAGGAGTGGGAGGAGGAGTGGGAGGAGGGTGGTGGAGGGGTGGGGGATGGACCATGGCTGGTGTCGCGATCGCAGGCTGCGGCAGCACTGTTCCCTCCGAGGAAGCGAGTGAGGAGAGAGGTGAGAGGCGGGACGTGGGTGGTGTCTGGCAGTGGGGTGCGGACTGGCAGTGGGGTGGGGACTGGCAGTGGGGCGGGGACTGGCAGTGGGGCGGGGACTGGCAGTGGGGCGGGGACTGGCAGTGGGGTGGGGACTGGCAGTGGGGTGGGGACTGGCAGTGGGGCGGGGACTGGCAGTGGGGCGGGGACTGGCAGTGGGGTGGGGACTGGCAGTGGGGTGGGGACTGGCAGTGGGGTGGGGACTGGCAGTGGGGGGGTGGGGACTGGCAGTGGGGGGGTGGGGACTGGCAGTGGGGTGGGGACTGGCAGTGGGGTGGGGACTGGCAGTGGGGTGGGGACTGGCAGTGGGGTGGGGACTGGCAGTGGGGGGGTGGGGACTGGCAGTGGGGGGGTGGGGACTGGCAGTGGGGTGGGGACTGGCAGTGGGGTGGGGACTGGCAGTGGGGTGGGGACTGGCAGTGGGGTGGGGACTGGCAGTGGGGTGGGGACTGGCAGTGGGGTGGGGACTGGCAGTGGGGTGGGGACTGGCAGTGGGGGGGTGGGGACTGGCAGTGGGGGGGTGGGGACTGGCAGTGGGGTGGGGACTGGCAGTGGGGTGGGGACTGGCAGTGGGGTGGGGACTGGCAGTGGGGGGGTGGGGACTGGCAGTGGGGGGGTGGGGACTGGCAGTGGGGGGGTGGGGACTGGCAGTGGGGTGGGGACTGGCAGTGGGGTGGGGACTGGCAGTGGGGTGGGGACTGGCAGTGCCTACTACACCAACTTGCATCTCTTAGCTACCCCGGGCTGCTTCGGCGAGGAAGCGAGTGACGAGAGATGGGAGAGGAGTGAACGACAACAATTGCCATACCTCCCTCTCAAACCTCCCTCTCAAACCTCCCTCTCAAACCTCCCTCTCAAACCTCCCTCTCAAGCCTCCCTCTCAAACCTCCCTCTCAAACCTCCCTCTCAAACCTCCCTCTCAAACCTCCCTCTCAAACCTCCCTCTCAAACCTCCCTCTCAAACCTCCCTCTCAAACCTTCCTCTCAAACCTCCCTCTCAAACCTCCCTCTCAAACCTCCCTCTCAAGCCTCCCTCTCAAACCTCCATCTCAAACCTCCATCTCAAACCTCCCTCTCAAACCTCCTCAAACCTCCCTCTCAAATCTCCCTCTCAAATCTCCCTCTCAAATCTCCCTCTCAAACCTCCCTCTCAAATCTCCCTCTCAATTATCCCACCCGTTTCATATTTTCATTCCCCCCTCTCATTCCCCCCTCTCATTCCCGCCTCCCATTCCCGCCTCCCATTCCCCCCGCTCTGTGCTCCACCTGTGCACTGCACCCCTCGATCACACCGTGCCATGGCATCAGCTCAACGCTGCGCTCACATGGGAGGCAGAGCAGGTGAACGAGGAGATGATCGACACGAGTGTGGAGGTCAGCCCGCGGGAGAGCAGGAGAGCGCAAGCCATGGGCAGGGATGGCGCTGCAGTGCTGCTGCAATTTGACATCCCCTCGGTATGCCACACGCACCCATCATCTCATCTCATCTCATGCCACCTCGTGTCATGTCAGCCCTTCTCATCTCATCGCCTCACCCATCGAGCTATTCTGTGTTGCTGCTGTTTCGAGGCGACTCAAAAGCTCTGGGCAAGGATGGTGCGTCAGTGCTGTCGCTCTTTGACATTTCCTCTCCACGCACACCTATGATCTCATCCCTACATGAATCGAGACGAGTCTTGAGACGCCTTAAAACTCGCGCACTTTGACATTTCTCTCATTCTATTTCCTATAGAAGTATTCCGCATTGCCATTGGTCTATTTTGAGGTGCCTGAAAGGCCCTGGTTAAGGATGGCTCTTTCAATGCGGCAGCACTTTGTCATTCCCTCCATGCACACACCTCTCACATTAATGTCGCCCTCTCATGTTGCAAACCTCTCATCTGATCTGATCCTCTCCCGCTTCAAAGAAGACAAACGTTGGGGCACCTCTCATCTGTGCCTGCTGTTCTGTGTGTGCGCACAAGCCATGTGCGGGCAAGATCGGTTCTTCACCTTTTCAGAGTTTCCCAAGCCGAGCGCTTCAAAGTTGTTTGAGGCGTCTCACAACTCACACATAATGACGACTTCACGAAAATCCCGAGTTCTTTTCCGGAACCATCTCCCCAGTCACCAGCTAATATGCACCCCGCTTTCCCCCCTCCATCCCTCTATCCCCCTGCCGCCCTGCAATGCCTCCGCTTCACAGGTGGGCATTCCCTTCCCTCCCCTCCGCCTGCTTGTCCCCGGCTCCTACCCACACTGCTCGCCCCAGCCATGGCCCTTCCAAGCCCACCCGCACGCCAGGTGCTCTGCCCTCCTTGCCTGCTGCTCTGCTCCTGTCAACTGCTCTGCTCTGCTCTGCCAGTGCCATGCTCATGTCTCGTGTTCTTTGCTACACCAACCCATGTTCTCCCTCTGCCTCCACACACCCATGATCTCAAGTGGTCCCCAGTGTTTCCCAGGTGTCTCAAATCAATTCAAACATTGATCAACACACTTCATCCCCACCTCTTATCTCGGACCATCCGAACCTCGCCCATCCTCCATCACTCCCATCCCACTTCCAACCTCATCCCCCCCTCGCCCCTTCCCCCTTCCCTATCACTCACCAAGAGGATGCTGTTTTCCTAGGAGCTGCGTGTTGGACCATTCCATGGGGGGGGAATCATCTGTTCTTTGCTGTGCCCCCTAAAGCGGACAACCACGGCCACAGTATCGAACAAGCACATAACCTCATTCTTTCTACTCACGGTTTTCCCATTCTTCCCATTATTCCCGTTCCTCCCATCCTTCACGGTCCTTCCCTGCCCACTGCAGATCACCCGTGGTTCAAGGCGCCTCTGCTCTACCTGCGCCATGTGAGCTGCCAAGGGCTCTCTCACGTTCACACCCATAGCACAGCCGTGAGATGAGCGCTTATTCTTATTCCCCACTCCCTTTCTTCCCATTCCTCTTCCTGCCCACCACAGATCCCCCGTGGTTCAAGACGCCATGGACCGTTTTACCAGAGCCATGCGCGCTGCCAAGGGCCCTCTCACGCTCACAGCCATGGCGAGGGCCTGGGACGAGCATGCACGGGCGGCAGTCATGCATGTGCTTGCGGCTTCTGCTCCCCCGAATGCGTGCTGGCATGCTGTGGTTGGCCCGTGGCATGAGTGTGCTGCTGACGTGGCACATGGCTAGATGATGCATGAGTGCCTGATTTGTGCCTGCAAGGAAGCATCTTGCTTCAAGGAATTAGAAGCATATTATACTTCAAATGTTGATTCTTAGCAAAAAGCTTTTTGGTTTTTTTCTGGGTAGCAGAGGTGTTTTTGGGGGGATATATGTGACGGCGTCATGGCTCCCCATCAGGGTTTATTTTCCCTTTATCATACATTCAAGACCATGTGTAATATCCACATTTAGAGAAAGCGTGGTCCGAGGGACATAATCTGATGTGAAAAAGGGTTCCAAATCCTAGCCAGAGGCCTGACGGTATGCTACATCAAGAGGTGTGTTGGGCTGAGAATTAGCCCTTAGGATCTTTTCAAGGCTAAGATCTTTTGAGTAGGAATGTTGTAGGTTGCGGAATCGTATTATCAGAGTTTGCTGAACCACCTTGTACCGTATTACCCCGGATAGAAGCGCACCTGCGCTTATAATAAAGCAGAGATTTTTAGGGGGGTGCGCTTCTAATTGAGTCATTTTTATAAGCGCATGCGCTTATATAATGACAGATACAGATATATAACTTTATAGCATCAAAATGTACATCTTAGTCGTACCATTCCAATCGAGGCAATATTTTATAGCGCCAGGAATCAGAATCCCGCGCTACCGAATTTTTTTCAACACACAGGGGCAGAGACACGTTAGTTTGCCCCTATGCCAGCACATGACCTGACACGCAGTTCTGAGGTCATCACGAGTCAAACGAAGCGATTAAGAAATTAGGATCGCTTCGATTTTGCAACTCGTTACTGTGTTTAGCAGGTTTTAAATAAAAATTATGCATGCGCTTATAATAAAACAAGGTTTTACATGGGGTGCGCTCAGGGCTGACGTTTCATTTTAAGCTTCCCTGATTCTGGGGAAAATTTTCCCCCTCTATTATGGGTGCACATTTTCCAGAAAAGCAGTACCCTGATTGCTCAGGGTTGTAAAGTAGTTAACACTGATTGTTCAGGGTCGAGAACTGAACATCAGAGTAGTAACGCGCGCTTTGTTACCAGGGAAAATATCCCCTCTCCATAAAGTCTCGAAGTTTCGATCAGAACGAAGTTTCGAAGAAACTTCGTCTCGATAAAGCGGGAAGGGGGGGGATTACGCACATGTGGGGGGATCACTGCGATCAATCCAAGGCGGGGTCATCGGAAGGAAACTTCCGAAAAAACTTCCTTTCGATAAGTCGGGGAAAATATCCCCACTCTCCATAAAGTCTCGAAGTTTCGATCAGAACGAAGTTTTGAAGAAACTTCGTCTCGATAAAGCGGGAAGGGGGGGGATTACGCACATGTGGGGGGATCACTGCGATCAATCCAAGGCGGGGTCATCGGAAGGAAACTTCCGAGAAACTTCCTCTCGATAAGTCAGGGTCCACACAGTCGATACTCTGTTAAGTCAGGGTCCACTAACAGCCTAGTCTGTTACACTATACTCAAAATCAAGGATAGCTAAACTATTACTCTGATTGGATCAGGGCTGGAAATTCAATAACTATGAAATTTCAGTCTCCACGAAGTGGAAAGCCTGAAATCACCCTGAAATCAGGGTAATTACCCTGATAAAATCAGCCCTGGGTGCGCTTATAATTGAGGATCGGCCATAAGCGCATTGCTCCATATATAAGCGCATGCGCTTTTAATAGGCCTGCGCTTATATCCGGGGCGATACGGTACTAGTGTGTGAGAACAAGATAAGTTGATAATGGCAAAGAGATACAAAGCTTTTATACGATTACAAGGAATATGAAGGGTTTTACTTTAACTGTTTTTGCTGTTGCGGTTCGATACAGTGACGACTCGGGTATCTGCTCAATATCGAGTCAATAATGTGTCCTTGCTGTCGCGCTGTATTTTCGTCGAGTCAAAGGCCAGCGACCTTTGACCTTCGTGTAACCTCTAGCTGTTGCTTTTGTTGACTCGCGTGTTGCTTTGCTGTAGTCTGCTTCGTTTTGTGTCGATACTTCGATTACTTCATAAGCGTTAAATTACTTGTTTCCAACACCCCCCTTCGCTTCTGGAGTGTCGCTGCTGATGACGTGTCCTTGTCCAGTCAGCAGCATGCAGTACTCAAACTTATGTTTTCCGAGTTTCTTGGTCAAGTAAACGGCTGCCATCTCGGATGTGGGACAGTAGGATAACTCGAGTCTTCCCTTCTCGATTTCGTCTTTTACGAAGAAGTACCGGAGGGCGATGTGCTTCGTTCGATTCGCAAACCCATTTTTTTTTCGCTATGCGAATGGCCGATTGGTTGTCGCAGAAGAGGAAGAAGCTGGGTAACTAAGCCAATTTTGCTTCTTCCAACAATTCGCGAAGATATAATCCTTCCTTGGTGGCTGAGCAGAGTGCGATGTATTCTACTTCGGCTGAGGAGAGAGCGATTAGCTCTTGCTTGTTCCACTGCCTTGTGATAGGGCCGATAGGTTCGAGTCGATAGATGTAGCCAGTTCGAGATCGCCTGTTGTCAGAATCTCCAGCGTGATCGGCGTCGACGTAGCCGATTAACTTAGGTGTCGTAGTTCCGGTCTTGTGATAGGTTAGTCCGATCGTCGGGGTGCTGACGAGGTAGTGAAGTGCACAGTCGAGCTCCATCATGTGTTCTGCTTCGGGCTTCTTAAGGTAGGTGGCGAGTTGACTAGCTGAGTAAGATAGGTCCGGACGGCAGGTAACGGATGCGAAGAGTAGACAGCCTAGCTTTCGTTGGTAGTCGCAAATGCCGGCGGGTTTTGTCAAGAGAACGAACGAGAATGAATGAACTAGCAATGAGTTGGGTACAAGTACTGTCAAAACATATGCATAATTGTATCTAGGCTATATTGGGGCTAGCCTTAAGGGGTACACAAATAGTCTCGACACTCTAGTCTTGTACCCCAATCTTCACCTAATCATCATTTCTCGTTCCCTAGCTAGTGATTCTAACATGGTATTAAGAGCACAATGCTCCTTAGGACCGATTTTTTAAAAAAGGGCCCACCACTACTATTTCGATCTACTGCCCGAGTCGTGCCCCTAGGAGAAATGCGAAATTCGAAACCGTGCTCTAGGCGAGACGGTTCCCTAGACGCGATTTTTTTCCCTCCTAGTCACGTGCGACCCCCCCCTGAATGCGTAGGCCCGTCGCGAAGCCCGTACAGCCCACGTAGGCCCGTCGCGAAGCCCGTACAGCCCGCGTAGGCCCGTCGTGAAGCCTGTACAGCCCGCGTAGACCCGTCGCGAAGCCCGTACAGCCCGCGCCAGGCCGTCGCGCAGCCCGTACAGCCCGCGCCAGGCCGTCGCGCAGCCCGTACAGCTCACGTCAGGCTCGCACCCAGCGCGTAAAGCCCGCGCCAGGCCCGCACGCAGCCCTTACAGCCCGCGACTGGCCCGCACGCGGCCCGTGTTACTGTTACTCACTGCTGCTGCTACTGAAGCTAGTGCTGCTACAACTAGTGCTACTGCTGCCACTGCTACTACGGCACTTACTACAGCTACTATTGTCTGAAACTACTCCAGCTACAGCTAGTGCTACTGCTGCAGCTCCTACTACTACACTTGCTACAGCTAGTGCTACTGCTGCAGCTCCTACTACTACACTTGCTACAGCTAGTGCTACTGCTGCAGCTCCTACTACTACACTTGCTACAGCTAGTGCTACTGCTGCAGCTCCTACTAGTACACTTGCTACAGCTAGTGTTACTGCTGCAGCTCCTACTCCAGCGCTTACTGCAGCTGCTCCTGACTGAAGCTACTGCTGCTACAGCCCCTGAAGCAGCCGCCCCTGGTGCAGCCGCCCCTGGACCCTCGAGCAGCCGCCCCTGGAACCAGAGCAGCCGCCCCTGGCCCCTGAAGCAGCCGCCCCTGGTGCAGCCGCCCCTGGACCCAGAGCAGCCGCTTTGCACGCCCTCGCGTGCCCCTAGCGTACCGGCCCCGCCCCACTAGCCCGCCCTTGCTGGCCCCGTGCGACCAGGCCCCGCCCTAGCTAGCTCGCCACCTCGTGCCCCGTGCGGACCGCCCCACTCTGCCCTGCACTCCCTCACGTGCCCCACCTCGAGTAGCCGCTGCCTAGCCGAGCCGAGCCGCCCCACCGAACCGCGTCACCCGGCCCGAGCCGCGCCGCCCTACCGAGCCGCGCCCCTGATTCTGTCACTGGTACTGTCACTACTGCTGTTTCTGCTACTACTACTGCTACTGCTCCTACTGTCACTATGGCTAGCCCTCCTGTGCTAGCTTTCGATGCTGAGGGCCGCCCAGTGAAGTTTGACACCTGGCTCGATGACCTGCACCTATTCCTACAACTCACTGCCAAAGAAGACATCTCACTGTACGATCACGCCTTAGGCCATGCCACTGCCCCTGCTGCTACTGCTGACAGCACTGCCCGCTCACAGTGGCAGACTCGTGACGCCCACGCTCGCTTTGCTATTCGCAACTCCCTGCCGATAGATGAGCGCGAGCACTTTGGCCAGCACAAGACTGCACAGGCACTGTACACCGCTGTCGTTGCCCGCTACTCCTCACCTGCCTCTGCCGCGCTAGGCCGTCTCTCACTCCCCTACCTGTTCCCCGACCTGGCCTCTTTCCACACAGTCGCTGACCTCATCACACACCTCCGTACTAGTGAGGCCCGCTTCCGTGCCGCTATGCCCGATGAGTTTCTTGCCACGAACCCCCCCCCGCTCTGGCTCACTCTCTACCACCTAGTCACCCGCCTCCCTGACACTCTGCGTGCAGTCAGGGATCACTTCCTATCTCGCTGCCCCACTGAGCTCACCATTGCCCTCCTCGAGAAGGAACTACTTGCAGCTGAGGCTAGCATAGTCGCTGTAGGTGCCTCTCGTGGCGACCCCCGCACCCCTTTCTTTGAGGGGTGTTCCCCTTCCCCCCTTCTTCCCTCTGTAGCCTCTGCTTCTGCTGCCGACCTCCTTGGTGCTGAGAAGGTCGGGACTGCGTCCACTTCGAGCTGGCGCCGCAGCGGCAAGGGCAAAGGGGGCAAGGGAGGCGGAGGTGACGGCGGGGGAGGCGGTGGTGGGGGCGGTGGAGGCGGTGGGGGTGGTGGTGGGGCTGGAGGGACTAGTGGCAGCGGTGGGGGTGGTGGCGGCAGCGGCGGGGGAGGTGGCAGGGGCGGGGGCGGTGGTGGGGGCGGCGGTGGTCGTGGCGGCGGCAGGGGAGGGGGTGGTCGAGGAGGTGGCGGCGGCGGTGGTGGTCGTGGAGGCGCTGGCAGTGGCCAGAGCCAGCAGCGCACTCCGTCGCCCCAGGAGCTCCGTGAGTGGTACTCTCAGCACGGGGGGGGGGGGGTGGCCTTAGCTGCACGTACGTCATCCGCACTGGTGACCGCACTGGTCAGACGTGTGGGAGGGCGCACACCACGCAGCGCTGCTTCTCTCGCCTCGACGACGCTTGGCGTACTCAGTTCCCTGATGCCACTGAGCTGCCCCGCTGGGCTGATCTGATGAAAAAGAACATTGATATCTATGCTCTAGACTTTGATGCTATTCTCACTGCCATGTATGTGATGTCTACTAGTGGAGAGGGTGCTCAGTACCTGCATGTTCCGCCCGACCCGGGCATTCGGACCAGTGAGGCTACCGCTCTAGGTGCTGGTGAGGCTGCTGCTCTAGGTGCTAGTGAGTCTGCGCCCCCTGGTACTGAGTCGACTGAGGCACTACACACCTTCACACTGGACTCAGGTGCTTCTCGCTGTTTCTTTCGTGACCGCACTGCCCTTGAGCCGCTTGCTCGGCCAGTTGCTGTCTCCCTCGCTGACGCCTCTAGGGGTCCGGTCATTGCGACCTCCTCCACTGTCCTTCCTTGTCCTGCGGTCCCGTCGGGCACACTGTTAGGTCTCCACCTCCCCTCGTTCTCTACGAACTTGGTGGCGGGTTGTGCGCTCCAGGACGGGGGTGTTCACCAGTTCACCCCTGCCTACGAGCGCGTGACACACTGCACGTGTGCTCGGACGGGCCGTCACCTGGCTACCTTCACTCGGCAGCCGGGGTCGGACCTGTACACACTAACCACTGAGTCCCCTCAGGTAGCTGCGTCTGCGTCTGCGTCAGGTCAGCTGTCGGCCCCCTGCTTGTGTCGCTCTCTGGCGCACGAGACCGTCCTCTGGCACCACCGACTTGGTCACCCGTCTGTGCAGCGCCTTCGTGCCATGCATAAACGGTACCTTGTCTCTGGTCTTCCCAGGGTTCTCCCTCCCCTCCCACCCTCGCCTGCTCCTCCCTGTCTTCCCTGTGTCGAGGGGCGTCAGCGCGCCGCTCCTCACTCCTCCTCGTTTCCCCCGACGACTGCTCCCTTGCAGACGCTCCACATGGACGTGTGGGGCCCAGCCCGCGTCCGTGGTCAGGGTCAGGAAAGGTACTTCCTGATAGTTGTTGACGACTACTCGCGCTACACCACGGTCTTCCCCTTGCGCACCAAGGGTGAGGTCCCTGATGTTTTGATCCCTTGGATCCGCGCTTCTCGTCTCCAGCTCAGCGAGCGTTTCCACTCGGACTTTCCTGTCCTGCGCTTGCACTCTGACAGAGGTGGTGAGTTCTCCTCCGACCATTTGGCAGCCTACTGTGCGGAGCACGGCATCCGCCAGTCGTTCACGCTTCCGGCCTCTCCACAGCAGAATGGGGTTGCTGAGCGCCGCATTGGCTTGGTCATGGAGTTCGCTCGTACCTCCTTGATCCATGCGGCTGCTCCCCACTTTCTGTGGCCGTTTGCGGTCCGATACGCTGCGCATCAGCTCAACCTCTGGCCCCGTGTCTCCTTGCCGGAGACTTCCCCGACACTGCGTTGGACGGGAGAGGTTGGCGATGCGTTGCGTTTTCGGGTCTGGGGATCTCGAGCTTTTGTTCGCGATACGTCCGCGGACAAGCTCTCCTCCCGCGCTGTTCCTTGTGTCTTCCTTGGCTTTGTCCCGGACGCGTCTGGTTGGCAGTTTTACCACGCCACCTCGCGCCGTGTCCTGCCCTCTCAGGACGTCACTTTTGACGTGTCCGTGCCCTACTACCGCCTCTTCCCCTACCGCACTGCCCCGCTCCCCCCCCCGCCTCTCTTCCTCGCCCCAGGTGCTGCTATGGTAGACCCCCTCCCCCCTCAGGGTGCCGCTCCCTCAGGTGTGTCCCAGGTAGACCCGGTTGAGCCTGTCGAGGTAGCTGTCGACTCTCGTCCTGCTAGGGGTGCTGAGCCTGAGCGTGCAGAGCCTGGGGGTGCGGAGCCTGGGGGTGCGGAGCCTGGGGTTGCGGAGTCTGGGGGTGCTGCGTCTGGGGGTGCTGAGTCTGGGGGTGCTGAGTCTGGAGGTGCTGAGCCTGGGAGTACTACACCTGGAGGAGCTCTCTCCTCACAGCAGCTGCGTGAGTGGTACTTACAGTACTGCAGCCTCAGGAGAGGTGCCTCTGGAGCTAGGAGTGCTGCTGGAGCTGGTGCTAGTGCTTCCCCTCCTAGGCGGGAGCTGCCCTCTCCCCAGCGGCTCCGAGAGTGGTACGCGCGGCGCTGCAGTCTCCGGAGTGGCGCTCCTAGTGTCGCGGACCCTGGTGCTGGAGGTGCTACTGCTGCTGGCGGTGCTGCTGGTGCTCCTGGAGGTGCTGCTGGTGCTGGTGCTACTGACGCTGCTGGAGGTACTGCTGGTACTGGTGGTACTGCTGGTGCTGCTGGAGCTGCTAGAGGTACTCCTACTACTGGAGGTGCTGCTGGTGCTGAGGACCCGGGCGTTGGAGCTGCTGCTGGTGCTGAGGACCCGGGTGTTGGAGCTGCTGCTGGTGCTGCGGACCCGAGTGTTGGAGCTGCTGCTGGTGCTGCGGACCCTGGAGTTGGAGCTGCTGCTGGTGCTGCCGACCCTGGAGTAGGAGCTGCTGCTGGAGCTGAGGACCCTGGAGTTGGAGCTGCTGCTGGTGCTGCGGACCCGGGAGCTGGTGCTGCTGGTGTAGCTGGAGACCCTGGAGCTGAGGGTACTGGTGGTGCCTCTGCTGGTTCTGGAGGCGCTGCGCGGCCGCGGCCGTACTTCGTTCCGCTCCTTCAGCAGGTTCTTGGTCAGCCGCCTCCCCCTAGTCCTGCTCCCTCCTTAGAGTGTCCTCCGCCTGTCCAGTCGCAGTCACAGTTACCGCCTGCCTCGCCACTCCCTGGTCCTTCTCCTTACACTGGTCCGACTGGAGGTCTTACAGAGCGTCGTGAGCCTGAGTCTCGTCCTGCGTCGCCAGAGTCTCGTCGTGCGTCACCTGTTCGTGCTGCTCACACTGGTCGTCGTGTTCCACGTCAGCGTCCTCCTGCTGTCCCAGGCACTCACCAGATGGCACTTCGTCCTTCCACTGCTCCTCAGCGTGTCCCTCTGCCGTCTCCTCCTGCGTTTTCTCTTCCTGCTCTTGCTGACCCGGAGTCTGACTCCCTTCGTGCTGCCAGTCCTACTGTCACGCGTCTCCTCGCCACAGTTGTCACTGACCCTTCCTTTGAGTCCTCTGCTGCGTCTGCTCTAGTCGCTGAGTTAGTTGACTTTGCTGCCGCTTGTCGTCTAGACTACGCCGCTAGCCTTGTCGCTGAGTCTGAGTCTGAGTCTGTCTGTCCTTCGTCCGTCGGGGGTGAGTGTGCTCTTGGTACGGACGTGCTTGAGGACAGGCAGGAGGAGTTTGAGTGCTTTGCCGCTGCGTTACCTCATCTCGTGTCCATGCTGGTTGCCCCTGAGGGAGACCCGGATGCTCCAGACATCCCGACCCCGCGCTCTTACGTTGAGGCGATCACGGGTGAGTACTCCTCTCAGTGGCAGACAGCCATGGACGCAGAGATGGCTTCTTGGAAGTCCACAGGCACCTACGTCGACGAGGTTCCCCCACCTGGGGCGAACATCGTCAGTGGCATGTGGATTTTCAGGGTGAAGCGGCCGCCGGGTTCTCCGCCTGTCTTCAAGGCGCGTTACGTTGCACGAGGCTTCAGTCAGCGAGAGGGAGTTGACTTCTTCCAGACCTTCTCCCCGACCCCGAAGATGACCACTCTTCGGGTTCTGCTGCACATCGCCGCTCAGCGTGATTACGAGCTCCACTCTCTTGACTTCAGCACAGCTTTCTTGCAGGGCAGCCTGCACCGCCCACCTGGCTTCACTGGGTCGTTCCCTCCTGGTACCCAGTGGAGCCTCCGACGGCCAGTCTACGGTCTCCGCCAGGCGCCGCGTGAGTGGCACGACACACTGAGGACTACACTTGCGGCTCTTGGGTTCGCTCCTTCTACTGCTGACCCGTCGCTGTTTCTACGCACCGACACTTCACTGCCGCCGTTCTACATCCTCGTGTACGTCGACGACTTGGTCTTTGCCACTGCTGACACTACGGCACTCGCCCACGTGAAGTCGGAGCTGCAGAAGAGACACACGTGCACAGACCTGGGTGAACTGACAAGCTATCTTGGCTTGCGGATCACCCGGGACAGAGCACGGCGCACCATCACCTTGACTCAGTCACACATGGTGCAGCAGGTCCTTCAGCGCTTCCGCTTCACGTACTCCTCGCCTCAGGCCACTCCTCTGCCTACCGGTCACTCGCTCTCAGCTCTGCCTTCAGATGAGTCCGTAGAGCCGAGTGGCCCGTATCCAGAGCTTGTGGGCTGCCTCATGTACCTGATGACCTGCACTCGACCTGACCTTGCATACCCTCTTAGCATCCTTGCACGCTATGTCGCTCCTGGTCGTCACCGGAAGGAGCACATGGATGCCGCTAAGAGGGTGTTGCGTTAATTGTGCAGTACGTCGGGCATGGGGCTAGTGCTTGGAGGACGAGACCGAGTTGTACTCACTGGGCACTCAGACGCTTCTTGGGCTGACGACCAGGCTACTCAGCGGTCGTCTCAGGGTTACACCTTCAGCCTTGGCTCTGGTTCTGTTTCTTGGCGTTCTACACGCTCGTCTTCCGTTCTCAGCTCCAGTTGTGAGGCTGAGATCTACGCCACAGCCATGGCTGCACAGGAGTTACGCTGGCTCACCTACCTGCTGACCGACTTGGGAGAGCGGCCTCGTTCTCCTCCAGTGCTGTACGTCGATAACAAGGCTACCATTGCCTTGTGTGAGGAGCACAGACTGGAGCACAGAACGAAGCATATCGCTCTACGGTACTTCCTTGCTCGAGAGCTGCAGCAGCGTGGTCAGCTTCGTCTGCGTTACGTGGCCACTCGGGCCAACACTGCTGATGTGTTCACCAAGGCGCTTCAGCCTTGTGACCATCAGCGCTTCTGTACTGTTCTAGGCCTTGTGCCTACTGTGCCTCACTTGCTTACTTCTTGACTCTGTTTGTACTGTGATCTCTATATATATACCTGCATACTTACACTTGCTAGGTTGTGCTCACTGTACCCCTTGCTATATTATTAAACTGCATGTGAACTGGTCTTGTGACCACTTGCTTGTGCTCGGAATTTGTGTGGTTTCCTCGAGATCCACCCTGAGCTTGCTTTGCCCTTCCTGACTGGTCTTGTGACCACTACTTGCTCTGGCTATCCCCCATTTCGCCTATGGGGGTGTGTCAAAACATATGCATAATTGTATCTAGGCTATATTGGGGCTAGCCTTAAGGGGTACACAATTAGTCTCGACACTCTAGTCTTGTACCCCAATCTTCACCTAATCATCATTTCTCGTTCCCTAGCTAGTGATTCTAACAAGTACTAACCCTAATTGGGTTGTACCCCTTACGGGCTACCCCACTATAGCCTACACAAATGTAAAAGCTATAATGTTCTGACAGACCCCCATAGGCAAAGTGGGGGAGAACAAGTGGTCACAAGACCAGTCAAGAAAAGCAAAGCAAGCTCAGGGTGGATCACAAACTCACCACACAGTCCGAGCACAAGCAAGGGGCCACAAGGCCAGTTCACATACAGAGTTATATATAAAAGAGAACAAATAATACATTGATCATACCCTAGCAAGTGCAAGCATGCAGGTATATATATAGATAACAGTACAAGCAAAGTCACGCAGTAAGCAAGTGAGGCAAAGTAGGCACAAGGCCTAACACAGTAGAGAAACGCTGATGATCACCAGGCGGAAGTGCCTTGGTGAATATATCAGCAGTGTTGGCCCTAGTGGCCACGTACGCAAGACGAAGCTGGCCACGCTGCTGCAACACTCGAGCAAGGAAGTATCGCAGAGCGATGTGCTTCGTTCTGTGCTCCAGTCTGTGCTCTTGAGACAAGGCAATCATGGCCTTGTTGTCCACGTACAGAACTGGAGGCGAACTAGGCTGCTCTCCCAAGTAAGTCAGCAGGTAGGTGAGCCAGCGTAGCTCCTGTGCAGCCATGGCCCCGGCGTAGATCTCAGCCTCACAACTAGAGCTGAGAACCGAAGACGAGCGGGTAGACGGCCAGGAGACAGAGCCAGAGCCAAGGCTGAAGGTGTAATCCTGTGACGACCGCTGCGTAGCTGAGTCGTCAACCCAGGAAGCGTCTGCGTGACCGGTGAGGACAACTGGACCCCGTCCTCCACGCACGAGCCCCATGCCCGACGTACTGCACAATTAACGCAGTACCCTCTTCGCAGCATCCCAGTGCACCTTTCGGTGCCTGTAGGGAGCCACGTAGCGAGCCAGGAGGCTGAGAGGGTACGCGAGGTTGGTTCGAGGTATATGAGGCAGCCCACAAGCTCTGGGTATGGACCACTCGGCTCTACGGACTCGTCCGAAGGTGGAGCTGAGAGCGAGTGGCTGGTGGATAGAAGAGTGGGCTGTGGCGAGGAGAACTGGAAGCCGAAGCGCTAAAGGACCTGGTGCACCATATGTGACTGAGTCAGGGTAATGGTGCGCCTAGCTCTGTCCTGGGTGATCTGCAAGCCAAGATAGCTGCGCAGCTCACCCAGGTCAGTGCAGGTTTGTATCTTCTGCAGCTCCAACTTCACAAGGGTCAGTTCCTCAGTGTCAGTAGTGGCAAAGGGGAGATCGTCGACGTACACGAGGACGTAGAACGGCGGCAGCGAGGTGTCGGTGCGTAGAAACAACGACGGGTCAACAGTTGTAGGAGAAAACCCAAGAGCCGCAAGTGTAGTCCTCAGTGTGTCGTGCCACTCGCGAGGCGCCTGACGGAGACCGTAGACTGGCCGCTGAAGACTCCACTGAGTACCTACAGGAAAAGACTCGGTGAAACCAGGTGGGCGGCGCAACCAGATCTCCTCGTGCAGGCTGCCCTGCAGGAAAGCTGTGCTGAAGTCCAGAGAGTGCAACTCGTAGTCACGCTGAGCAGCGATGTGCAGCAACACCCAAAGAGTAGTCATCTTTGGGGTGGGGGAGAAGGTCTGGAAGTAGTCAATTCCCTATCGCTGAATGAATCCTCTAGCAACGTAACGCGCCTTTAAGGCAGGCGGAGAACCCGGCGGCCGCTTCACCCTGAAGATCCACGTGCCGTTGACTATGTTCGCCCCAGGTGGGGGAACCCCGTCGACGTAGGTGCTTGTGGACTTCAAGGATGCCATCTCGGCATCCATGGCTGCCTGCCACTGAGAGGAGTAAGGACCCGTAATTGCTTCTGCGTAAGAGCGCGGGGTCGGGATGTCTGGAGCATCCGGGTCTCCCTCACGGGCAAGCAACATGGAAGCGAAACGAGGTACAACAGCTGCAAGACACTCAAAGTCCTCCTGCCTGTCCTCAAGGACGTCCGTGCCAAGAGCATACTCACCCCCGACGGACGGAGGACTGGCAGACGCAGACTCAGCAACAAGAGCAGTGGCGTAGTCTAGACGACAGGCAGCAGCAAAGTCAAGCAGCTCAGCAACAAGAGCAGACGCAGCAGCAGACTCAAGAGAAGGGTCAGTGACAGCAGTGGCGAGGAGAAGAGAGATAGTGGGACTGGCAGCACGAGTGCGGTCAGACTCAGGGTCAGGGACCTCAGGAAGAGAGGACTCAGGAGGAGCAGGTAGACGAACACGAAGAGGAACAGAGGAAGGACGAAGTGTCATAGCGTGCGTGCCGGGGACAGGAGGAGGACGCGAACGAGGAACGCGACGAGCAGTGCGAGCAGGCGAGACAGGACGAGACGCAGGCTCACGACGCTCTGTAAGATCGCCGGACTGCTTAGTGTAGGGAGAGGGAGCAGGCACTGGGGAGGCTGGCTGTAACGGTGGCTGCGACTGGTCAGGCAGGGGACATAGGAGGGGAGGAGTAAGGGCAGCAGAATGCAGGGTACCAAGAACCTGCTGGAGGAGGGGAACGAAGTACGGTCGCGGCCGCACAACACCACCAGGGGCAACAGCTCCAGCTCCTCCAGCCCCAGTACCTCCAACACCAGGGCCTCCAACTCCAGCGCCTCCTGCACCAGGGCCTCCAACTCCAGCTTCTCCAGCTCCAGCGCCACTAGCGCCAGGAGCACCAGACTCCGTAAGGTCTCCAGCTCCAGCACCCTAAACACCACCAGTCCCGGCAGCTCCAGTACCCCGCGTACGAGCACCTCCAGGACCAGTGGTCGCAGTACCTCCACTAACACCAGCTCCAGCAGCAACTCCAGTACCTCCAGCTCCAGTAGCGCCAGCACCTCCAGCTCCAAAAGCTCCACTCCGAAGGCGTGTACGCCGAATAAACCACTCACACAACTGCTGCTGAGACAGTCTCGGCGAAGCACCAGCACAACCTCCAGACGAAGCAGCACCCTGAGGCTCCGCACCTCCAGACTCCGCACCCTCTGACGCAGCACCCCCAGGCTCAACGCCCTCAGGCTCAGCACCCCCAGGCGCACCACCCCCAGTCGCAACACCCCCAGGCTCAGCACCCCCAGTCGCAGCACCCTCAGACTCCGCACTCCCAGGCTCCGCACCCCCAGAGGCAGCACCCCCAGACGCAGCACCTCGAGGAGCACCTGAGCCGATAGCTACCTGAACACGGGGCGAGGTCTCCGACAAGGAGACACGGGGCCAGAGGTTGAGCTGATGCGCAGCGTTCCGGACCGCAAACGGCCACAGAAAATGGGGCAAGGGGAGAGGGGGAGCACCCCTCAAAGAAGGGCGGGCGCGGAGCGCCACGAGCAGCACCTACAGCAACTACACTAGTCTCAGCTTCAAGGAGATGCTGCTCGAGGAGGTCAACAGTGAGGGAGGTGGGGTCAAGAGAGAGGGAGTGATCCCTGACAGAGCGAAGAGAGTCAGGGAGGCGAGTGACTATGAAGTAGAGGGTGATGAACATCGGGGGCTGGTTCCTGTCAAGGAACTCAGCAGGGACGGCGGCACGGTAGCGAGCGTCGCTCGCGCGAAGGTGGGAAACTAGGTCCTCGACTGGGGCAAAGGAGGACAGGTCGGGGAGCAGGTAGGGCAGAAGTAGGCGGCCGAGAGCAGCAGTGGCAGGGGAGGAGTAGCGAGAGACTACAGCGTCGTACAGTGCCTGTGCGGTCCTTTGCTGTCCGAAGTGAGCGCATTCGGCTAGCGGCACGTGGTTGCGAATGGCTAAGCGGGCAGCAGCGTCGCGGGAAAGCCACTGTGAGCGAGTCGCACCGTCAGCTGTGGTGGGAGGGGTAGTAGCGACACCGGACACGTGGTCAAACAGGGAAACACCGTCCTTAATATCGCTCAAGAGGTACTGCTGCAGGTCGTCCAGCCACGTGTCAAACTGAACCGGTCTACCGTCATGATCGAATGCGAGAACCCGAAGCGAGGCCATAGCTGTGAAGTCGGCAGGAGCAGCAGAAGCAGCAGTAGCAGCAGCAGTAGTGGCTGTAGCAGTAGCAGCAGTAGCGACAGTAAGGAGAAGGGGGGGGGGGGGCGAGGGGCCAACTAGGTCGGGCGCGTGGGCTAGGTGTCAACGGGGCCGGCGCGGGGCTAGGGGTCGACGGGGCCGGGCGCGGGGCTAGGGGTCGACGGGCCGGGGCGCGGGGCTAGGGGTCGACGGGGGGCCGGGCGCGGGCTAGGGGTCGACTGGGGGCCGGGCGCGGGCTAGGGTCGACGGGGGGCCGGGGCGCGGGCTAGGGTCGACGGGGGCCGGGGCGCGGGCTAGGGTCGACGGGGGGCCGGGCGCGGGCTAGGGTTGACGGGGGCGGGGGCGCGGGCTAGGGTCGACGGGGGCCGGGGCGCGGGCTAGGGTCGACGGGGGCCGGGGCGCGGGCTAGGGTCGACGGGGGGCCGGGGCGCGGGCTAGGGTCGACGGGGGGCCGGGCGCGGGCTAGGGTCGACGGGGGGGGCGGGGCGCGGGCTAGGGTCGACGGGGGGGGCCGGGCGCGAGCTAGGGTCGACGGGGGCCGGGGCGCGGGCTAGAGTCGACGGGGGCCGAGGCGCGGGCTAGGGTCGACGGGGGGGGCCGGGCGCGGGCTAGGGTCGACGGGGGGGGGGGGGGGGGGGGCGGGGCGCGGGCTAGGGTCGACGGGGGGCCGGGGCGCAGGCTAGGGTCGACGGGGAGCCGGGGCGCGGGCTAGGGTCGAAAGGGGAAGGGGCGGGCGCGGGCTAGGGTCGACGGGGGCCTGGGGCGCGGGCTAGGGTCGACGGGGGGCCGGGCGCGAGCTAGGGTCGACGTGGGGCCGGGCGCGGGCTAGGGGTCGACGGGGGGCCGGGCGCGGGCTAGGGTCGACGGGGGGGCCGGGCGCGGGCTAGGGTCGACGGGGGCCGAGCGCGGGTTAGGGGCGACGAGGCCGGGCGCGGGGCTAGGGGTCGACTGGGGGCCGGGGCGCGGGCTAGGGTCGACGGGCCGAGCGCGGGCTAGGGGCGACGGGGCCGGGCGCGGGGCTAGGGGTCGACGGGGGCCGGGGCGCGGGCTAGGGTCGAAGGGCCGGGCGCGGGGCTAGGGTCGACGGGGCCGTGGCGCGGGCTAGGGGTCGACGGGGGCCGGGGCGCGGGCTAGGGTCGACGGGGGCCGGGGCGCGGGCTAGGGTCGACGGGGCCGTGGCGTGGGCTTGGGTGGACAGGGGTCGGGGCGCGGGCTAGGGTCGACGGGGCCGTGGCGCGGGCTAGGGGTCGACGTACCTAGGGGCGATGGGCCTAGGGGCGACACGAGGGTCGCTAGCAGCAGTTCAGTGGTGGGCCCAAGAAAACTGGTCCTAGCGGAGGACCTGCTATGAAACCATGTCAAGAGAACGAACGAGAATGAATGAACTAGCAATGAGTTGGGTACAAGTACTAACCCTAATTGGGTTGTACCCCTTATGGGCTACCCCAGTATAGCCTACACAAATGTAAAAGCTATAATGTTCTGACAGGTTTGAGTAGGGTGGAGACTTTGCGATTTCCGTCGGTGTAGCGGTATGGCGTGGTGATGGTAGGTGGAGTAAGTCCGAATCGTTTAGCGATGGTGTCCGTGTATTTTTCGGCGCTGAGGTAGATTGCGTTGTCGCCGTCTTGTATATTGAGTCCCAGGTACTATATCACGGTAGTCGCGACGGTGAGTGCCAGATCCCGCTGCAGCCCCCCTTCAAACCAGGTTGTTATGTCGTCGGTGGAGCCTATGTAGAGAAGGTCATCTACGTAGACGATGAGCAGGATGTAGTTGGTCCCCTTAGTGAGTCGGTACATCCCTTGGTCATGAGGTAGTTGGCAGAATCCGATGCGGATTAGACGGGCGTGAAGATGCTGCTGCCTCAGTCTCGGGGCTTGTTTGATTCCGTACAGCAACTTTTCCAGCTGACAAACTTGGTTGGGGTCTGCATTAGACCAATGTGGGTGTTCGACGAAGATCTCAGCATCGACCGGGGCGTAGAGGAATGCGTTGGCAACATCGATTTGTCGAAGTTTCTTCCGGTTCATGGCGGCTATCGCGAGGAGAATCCGCAGTGAGGTATGTCGGCTAACTGGCGCGAATGTTTCCGTGAAGTCTCGTCCATGTTCTTGGTCGAAGCCGCGCACGACCCAGCGTGTCTTGAATTTGTCTATCGTTCCGTCGGCTTTTGTTTTCATGCGGAAAACCCATTTTCCCGTGAGAATGGTCTTGTTGCGTGCCACTCCGATGGGCACGACTTTCCAGGTGTTGCGTTCTTGCAGCGCCTTTAATTCTCTATCCATGGCTTCGCGCCATTTTTCCCTATGTTCCCCCCCCAGAGCCTGCTGAATAGTTGCAGGCTCCTTAGGTGGTGCTGCTCCGTGGACAACAGTGACGAGTCCCAGTATCTGCAGTCCACTCTGTGTGTAGCGGGGGAGATTTGCGTCCTCGGGAAAATCTGCTTCATCTCTCGCTTCTGGATCCGGTAGGAAATCGGGTCCTATGCGTTCGGAGATGTTGGTGTCGACCGGTTGGGGTGTAGCGTAACTGGTGTCGGCGAAGTCGAAGTAGGTTTCGGCGTTGACACTTTTGCGAGGGTTGTCGTCGTCCATGGGGATGTCCACTGAGCAATACGGAAGAGGTCCGGCTTCCCCCGAAGCTCCGTCCACGTTGTGCTCGTCCCAGTCAGCTTCGTCTGCTGCTGAAGCAAAAGCTCGGTTGCCACGGAAGCTGCCCGTGAGGTCTCGATTTGCTGCCAGGTTGTCCAGGTACGTTTGAAGTGTGACTCACTCGTAGAAAATGACATCACGTGCTGCTACTGTTTCCTTCGAGTGGACGTCGAAAAACTTCCATGCGTTGTAATGCTTTTCGATGCCCAGGTGTAGCCCCCACAGTGCGCGTTGGGAAAATCTTCCGGCACTTGCAGTGTGCGGTCGGTACTATACCATGCACCCAAAAACTCGTAACATTTTTGTGTTGCCCAGTTTTCCTGTCCACAGCAGGTGCGGTGATGCGTTGTTCGGGAGCGATGATGACGAGAGCAAGTTGTGCAGCATGACAGCGTGGTCCATCGCCTCAGGCCACTGGTGGTTGGGCGGTCGCGTGCCACGCAACAGTTTGCGCATGGTGTTCTGGAGAGTTCTGTTCATCCGTTCTGCCACGCCTTGCTGTTGATGGGCGTAGGGAAGCGAAATGAGTCGCTTGATGCCTCGTGCTGCGAGGTACTGCTTGAACCTTTGTGACTGATATTCTCCTCCCCCGTCTGACTGGAAGATTTTCAGCTTTGCTCCTGATTCTCGTTCTGCCACAGGTAGCCAGGCGACGAAGGCTTCGAAGGCCATGTCGCGACTTGGGAGGTTGAGGTGCCAGACGTATCGGGTGGCGGCGTCGATGAAAGTAATCACATATTTGTATGCTCCTTGACCTTGTTCGCGCGTATAAAGGATGTCGCTGTATACTTCCTCCAGGGGTGCGTAAGCTGGCGAGCTTGGATTGTGGTGAGAGACAAACGGTTGATGAGGTAAGTCGGCTTCGGGGCAGGTAAAGCATGTACCTCGGACTCGTTGAAGTTCTCTGCCGTCGGGTAGAAGGAGTGAGTCTCTGTCGAGTACAGCTGCCTTGATTGTGTTGTTTAACGTTGTGTTGCTTGGATGACCTTATCTTTCGTGCCACAGTGATTCGCTCGCATGATGTCCGGGTGAGCGCCTGTACAGGTCGGAGTTGGAGTAAAATCCCGCGGTGAGGTTGGCGCTTCTGTGAACTTTGCGTGGAGTGGGAGTTAACTGCTGCGTAGGAGTCGGTGGAGTGTCGTCGATGAGAACTGGTGCCGTCGAAGAGCCCGCGATTGGTGCCGTAGGTGTTGCTGCTGATGCCGATGTTGTTTCTGCTGCTGTCGATGTTGTTTCTGCTGCTGTCGATGTTATCTCTTCTTGCCGGATTGTTGCTAATGCCCTTGTTCTTTTTGCTTCAGGTATGGTATGTGAATACCAAAATCCTTCAAGACTGAAGTCAGGGTCGAGATCTGGTGGATGTGTCCAAGAAGTGAAGTTGACGATGGCATCGCTGTCGGCGGTACCTTGGTTTGGAACGAAGTCAAGAACAAAGACGTTATTCTTCAAGACTGCCTTGCCGATGTAGAGTCCGCCCTTTCCGTAGAATAACTTGAACTCCTGAGTGGTGCTATCTGCTTCGAGATGAATGCCCTTCGCCATCTATTGACTGACACTGAGTAAGTTGTAGCCGAGTCCTTCAGCAATTAAAACTTTTGACATTTGTAGAATCACGTTAGTTTCTCGAGACTGAAGTGCCAGAATAGTGAAGGAAGGAATGACTGAACTAGCAAGCAGGTGGGTACAAGTGGGAAACCTAAAAGTGTTGTACCCTATATGAACTACCCCACTACAGCCTAGACAGACTATAGCATATAAGTTTGACACACCCCCATAGGCAAAGTGGGGGAGAACAAGAGGTCACAAGACCGGTCAAGAAAGGCAAAGCAAGCTCAGGGTGGATCACGACGTCACCACGCATTCTGAGCACAAGAAAATGGCCACACGGCCAGTTCACATGCAGAGTAATATAAAGGAGAACAAGCAATACAGTAAACACAACCTAGCAAGTGTAAGCATGAAGGTATATGTATAGAGATCACAGTACAAGCAGAGTCAAGAAGTAAGCAAGTGAGGCACAGTAGGTACAAGACCTAGAACATACAGAAATGCTGATGATCAGAAGGCTAAAGTGCCTTGGTGAAAACATCAGCAGTGTTGGCCCGAGTGGCCACGTAAGCAAGACGAAGCTGACCACGCTGCTTCAACTCTCGAGCAAGGAAGTAGCGCAGAGCGATGTGCTTCATTCTGTGCTCCAGTCTGTGCTCTTGACACAAGGCAATCATGGCCTTGTTGTCGACGTACAGCACTGGAGGAGAACGCGGCGGCTCTCCCAGGTCGGTCAGCAGGAAGGTGAGCCAGCGTAACTCCTGTGCAGCCATGGCCCCGGCGTAGATCTCAGCCTCACAACTGGAGCTGAGAACAGAGACAGAGCCAGAGCCAAGGCTGAATGTGTAACCCTGTGACGACCGCTGCGTAGCCAAGTCGTCAACCCAAGAAGCGTCTGCGCGACCAGTGAGGACAACTGCCCCCCTCCTCCAAGCACGAGCCCCATGCCCGAAGTACTGCACAAGTAGCGCAACACCCTCTTAGCGGCCTCCCAATGCTGTGGTCGGTGTCTCCTGGGCGCAACGTAGCGTGTTAGGATGCTAAGAGGGTAGGCAAGGTCAGGTCGAGTGCAGGTCATCAGGTACATGAGGCAGCCCACAAGCTCTGGATACGGGCCACTTGGCTCTACGGACTCGTCCGAAGTTGGAGCTGAGAGCGAGTGACCGGTAGGCAGAGGAGTGGACTGTGGCGAGGAGTACGTGAAGCCGAAGCGCTGAAGGACCTGCTGCACCATGTGTGACTGAGTCAAGGTAATGGTGCGCTGTGCTCTGTCCCGGGTGATCCGCAAGCCAAGATAGCTTGTCAGCTCACCCAGGTCTGTGCACGTGTGTCTCTTCTGCAGCTCCGACTTCACGTGGGCGAGTGCCTCAGTGTCAGCAGTACCAAAGACCAAGTCGTCTACGTACACGAGAACGTAGAACGGCGGCAGAGCGGTATCGGTGCGTAGAAACAGTGACGGGTCAGGAGTGGAAGGAGCAAATCCAAGAGCAGCAAGAGTCGTCCTCAGTGTGTCGTGCCACTCACGGGGTGCCTGGCGGAGACCGTAGACTGGCCGCCGGAGGCTCCACTGGGTGCCAGCAGGAAACGACCCAGTGAAGCCAGGTGGGCGGCGCAGCCAGATCTCCTCGTGCAGGCTGCCCAGTAGGAAGGCTGTGCTGAAGTCAAGAGAGTGTAGCTCGTAGTCACGCTGAGCGGCGATGTGCAGCAGCACCCGAAGAGTGGTCATCTTCGGGGTAGGGGAGAAGGTCTGGAAGAAGTCAACTCCCTGTCGCTGACTGAAGCCTCGTGCAACGTAACGCGCCTTGAAGACAGGCAGAGAACCCGACGGCTGCTTCACCCTGAAAATCCACATGCTCTTGACGATGTTCATCCGAGGCGGGGGAACCTTGTCGACGTAGGTGCCTGTGGAATTCCAGGAAGCCATCTCTGTGTCCATGGCTGTCTACCACTGAGAGGAGTAGGGACCCTCTATCGCCTCTGCGTAAGAGCGCGGGGTCGGGATGTCTGGTGCATCCGGGTCTCCCTTAGGGGCAAGCAGCATGGACACGAGATGAGGTAACGCAGCGGCAAAGCACTCAAAATCCTCCGGTCTATCCTCAAGGACGTCCGTGCCAAGAGCACACTCACCCCCGACAGACAGAGGACAGAAAGACGCAGACTCAGACTCAGCAACAAGACTAGTGGCGTAGTCTAGACGACAGGCGGCAGCAAAGTCAACAAGCTCAGCAACTAGAGCAGACGCAGCAGTGAACTCAAATGAAGGGTCAGTGACACAAAACGCGTGACAGTAGGACTAGTAGCACGAAGGGAGTCAGACTCCGTGTCTGGACCGTCAGGAATAGAGGACGCAGGAGGAGACGGCTGAGGGACACGCTGTGGAGAAGTGGAAGGACGCAGAGTCATAGAGTGAGTGCCGGGGACAGGAGGAGGACGCTGACGCGGAACACGTCGACCAGTGCGAACAGTGCGAACAGGCGACTCAGGACGAGACTCAGGTGACGCAGGACGAGACTCAGGCGATGCAGGACGAGACTCAGGCTCACGACGCTCCGTAAGGCCTCTAGTCGGTCCAGAGTAAGGAGAAGGACCAGGGAATGGAGAGGCTGGCTGTAACTGCGACAGTGACTAGACAAGCGGTGGACTCACTAAGGGAGGAGTAGGACCAGTAGAAGGCGGGAGACCAAGAACCTGCTGAAGGAGCGGAACGTAGTACGGCCGCAGCCGCGCAGCACCTCGAGAAATAGCAGAGACAGCACCAGTTCCCTCAGCTCCAGGGTCTCCAGCTACAACTCCCGCAGCACGACCAGCTCTAGTACCTCCAGCAGCTCCAGCTCCAGCAGCACCTCCAGTAGCAACAGCTCCAGCACCTACAGCTCCAACTCCTGCAGCACCACTAGCCCCAGCAGCTCCAGTACCTCCAGTACGAGCACCTCCGGGACCAGCTGCTCCAGTACCTCCATCAGCGCCAGTACCTCCAGCACCAGCACCTCCAGGACCAGCAGCTCCAGCAGCTCCAGCACCAGCAGCACCTCCAGCAGCTCCAGCTCCAGAAGCACCTCCAGCAGCAAGCCCCGTAGCTCCAGCAGCACGGCTACAGCGTCGAGCGTACCTCTCACGTAGCCGCTGCGGAGAGAGGGGCTCCCGCCGTGACGGGACACCCGGAGGACCTCCAGACTCAGCATGCTCAGGCTCAGCACCCCCAGGCTCAACACCCCCAGACTCAGCACCCCCAGGCTCAGCACCCCCAGGCTCCACACGCGCAGGCTCAGCACCCCCAGGCTCCGCACCCTCAGACTCAGCAACCCCAGGCTCAGCACCCCCAGGCCCCGCACCCGCAGGCTCAGCACCCCTAGCAGCACCAGAGTCGACAGCTACCTCGACAGGCTCGACAGGGTCTACCTGGGACACACCTGAGGGGGCAGGACCCTGAGGGGGGAGGGGGTCTACTGGAGGAGCACCTGGTGCTAGGAAGAGTGGTGCGGGGGGGAGAGGGGCAGTGCGGTAGGGAAAGAGACGGTAGTAAGATACCGACTCGTCAAACGTGACGTCCTGAGAGGACAGAACACGACGCGAGGTGGGGTGGTAAAACTGCCACCCATGTGCGTCAGGGGGGAAGCCAAGGAAGACGCAGGGAACGGCACGGGAGGACAGCTTGTCCGCGGAAGTATCGCGGACAAAAGCTTGAGATCCCCAGACACGGAACACAGACGCATTGCCAACCTTCCCCGTCCACCGCAGAATAGGTGTGGTCTCCGACAAGGAGACACAAGGCTGAAGGTTGATCTGATGCGCAGCGTACTGAACCGCGAACGGCCACAGAAAATGGGGAGCAGCCGCATGGATCATGGACGTGCGAGCGACGTCCATGACCATGCCAATGCGGCGCTCAGCAATCCCATTTTGCTGTGGGGAGGCCGGAAGCGTGAACGTCTGGCGGATGCCCTCCGCACGACAGAAAGCCCTCAGAAGGTCGGAGGAAAACTCACCACCTCTGTCTGAGTGCAGATGCAGAACAGGAAGGTCCGAGCCGAAACGCTCGCTGAGCTGGTGACGGGCACCGCGGATCCAGTCGATCAACACCTCAGTGACCTCACCCTTGCGGTGTAAGGGGAAGACTGTGGTGTAACGATAGTAGTTGTCAACGACGAGCAGGAAGTAATGCTCGTGACCCTGTCCACGGACGCGGGCTGGGCCCCACACGTCCATGTGGAGAGTCTGCAGGGGAGCCTCTGTCGGAGGGAACTCGGAGGAGTGAGGAGCGGCGCGCTGCCGGCCCTCGACACAAGGAACACAGGTAGGGGCAGGCCCCGGAGGAAGGGGAGGGAGGGACCGGGGGAGACCAGAGACAAGGGTACGGGAGGCCATACCTCGAAGACAAGGCAGGGAGCGGTGACCAAGGCGGTGGTGCCAAAGGAGAGTCTCGTGTGACAGAGGACGACACGAGCAGGGGGCAGACGCTGGACTAGACCTGGATGTCAAACTTATATCTGCTATAGTCTGTTTAGGCTGTAGTGGGGTAGTTCTTAGAGGGTACAACACTTTTGTGTTCTCTACTTGTACCCATCTCGTTTCTAGTTCAATCATTCCATTCTCAATTCTCACATGGTATAGAGCTGGTTCGAGTTTTTTTTTCTTAGGGCCCACCACTCGAAATTTTTTTTCCTTACCTGCCCGAGGCGCGTGTCGCGTTTGACCGAGCCGCGCCCTAGTGCCTGCCCTTCGAGGCCCCTAGTGGCCTGTCGCTGCCCCTTCGTGGCCCTTAGCGGCCCCTCTTAAGGCCCGTCGCGGCCCCTTCTTAAGGCCCGTCGCGGCCCCTCTTAAGGCCCGTCGCGGCCCCTCTTAAGGCCCGTCGCGACCCCTTCTTAAGGCCCGTCGCGGCCCCTCTAAGGCCCGTGGCGGCCCCTCTTAAGGCCCGTCGCGGCCCCTTCTTAAGGCCCGTCGCGGCCCCTCTCAAGGCCCGTCGCGGCCCCTCTTAAGGCCCCTCGCGGCCCCTGTTAAGGCCCGTCGCGGCCCCTCCTACGGCCCTTTCGCGGCCCCTCTTAAGGCCCGTCGCGGCCCCTCGTGGCCCTTCGCGGCCCCTCTGACGGCCCGTCGCGGCCCCATCACGGCCCTTCGTGGCCCCTCTGCCGGCCCATCGCGGCCCCTCTGACGGCCCTTTGCGGCCCCTCTGCCGGCCCGTCGCGGCCCCTCTGCCGGCCCGTCGCGGACCCCCCCCCCTTCTTGGCCCCGACTGGCGCGCCCCCGGCCGGCTCCTGCTGCCGAGCCCCTGCCGGCCCCAACTGGCGCGGCCCCTCCTGGCGTGCCTCTGCCGGCCCCTGCCGGACCCTGCTGACGAGCCCCTGCCGACCCTTGCCGGCGCCTGCACCTGTCTCTGGTAAGCCGAGCCGCGCCACCCGGCTGAGCCGCGCCGCCCAGCCGAGCCGCGCCACCTAGCCGAGCCGCGCTGCTACTGCTACTGCTACGCTGCTGCTACTGCCGCTACTGCTGCTACTGCTGCACTACTGCTATTACTGCTACTGCTGCTCCTCTTCCTACTGCTTCCACTGCTGCTATGGCTAGTCCTACAATTCTCACATTTGACTCTGAGGGACGTGCAGTTGACTTTGACGTATGGGTTGATGACCTACAGCTCTTTCTTCAGTGTGATTCTAGGGATGGGGTATCCCTTTTCGGTAACACGTCCGGTGTTTCCACTGCTCCTCCTGTCACTGCTGACAGTACTGTTCGCTCGCAGTGGACCACTCGTGACGCTGTTGCTCGTCTTGCTGTTCGTAGTCACCTCAACAGCTGCCACGTGTCGCAGCTGTGCGAGCATGTCGCCGAGCGACGCATCCATTGGCAGAATCGGCGACCACGGCGTGGCGAGGATGGGGATAAGGCCGCTGCTCGTGGAATGTCGCACCTCCCCAAGATGAGGGGCTTCGCGGGGCATGTCTGGGCTCGCTACCTCCAACCTTTCCTTCCTGCCGGACGAAACCCGCATGGGTAGGTTTTATCGTCGCGAGCTGGGGGTTCCGAAGCTGCACGACCACCCAGCCTGGGAAACCAAGGTGCCAGCCGCGCAGGTCGCGCGATGGTGCGCTTTCGGACTGGAGCTGCATCGACTCCTCTGGCGTGATTGCCGCTCTCATGTATTTCAAGTCTGCGCTCTCTCAGGGCGGGTTACACTCATCACAGGCCAGGTCAATTTCGGCCGTGTAACCATGTTTTAACTGTAACCGTGTCGAGTTTTGAAACAAGAGTAACATGACACGATAGATCGAAACGCAGGGATTCGCAAGCAGGCGCGACATCGCGGTAACCGCATGTGCAGTTTGTTTTGCGATTTCGCAATCAGACCTGTTGAACCCTCTACGAACTCGACAACAGGGCCAGCCAACCAACATGCCTCCCGTGCCTGGCCCCAGAATTCCCCTTTCCCCAAACCAAGCGCCAGCTCTCACCAAGCCTTGCTTCGGCCGAGCGGATCTAAGCTTCTCAACTAGCCCGAGCCTCAATACCAGCTTTCGCTTTAATTTGGTGCCTGAATTTCCAACCATACCATAAACAACTCATCTACTAACGATGCTGCGCCAGGGCTTGACCCTGAGAGCATCACGAGCTGCATGGGTTCCGCCAGTCCTGCCTTTCTCCCCGCGACCCGATTTCCAGCCTTTTCTGAAGTGGCGACCGGCAGTGCGGGCAGTGCGGCGGCGCGGTGGAGCAGCGTCAGCGCATCCCATTCCAGGGCATTTAATCAAGGCATGCTGCCATTCGCATTTCACCCTCGATAGGTAATGAACGATAGTCAATAAGCGGTTGTTTGTCAGCCTCGCCGTCAAGTCGCCAAATTAGTAAATTCCGTCAGTCGAGCCGGCGTGTTTGAATCTGACGGCCGTCGCGATCGGCCTCGTCGCATGCCGACCGCCGTCTCATCGCCGTCACCGCCTCGCCTGTCGCCGCCTCTAGCCCGGAGCGTCGTTTCGCTGGCGGCGCTTCTGCTGCTTCTCGCGGCCCCCAGCAGCGCGCCCCCTCCGGACGATGGTGAGGGTCGCCGTCGTCGTCGTCGCCGCCCGCTCTGCCTAATGACGGCATCAGCACTCGCGCTCACTCTCCTTCCCGCCGCGTCTCACGCAAGCCATCTTCAACCCTTCGTTCAGCCCCGTCACCCTTCCATCTCCCCTTGCCAGGTCCTTCCCGCCAGCAGCAGCGGGAGGCGCAGTACATCGTGGAGCTGCGCGGCGCCCCCCTCGCCACGTACCGCGGACACCTCCCCGGCTTCCCCGCCACCGCGCCCAGGGACGAGGGGGTCGACCCGCACTCCGCCTCCCCCTTCCCCTCGACTCAGGGCGACCTGCCCCAGGGCGACCCGCCCAAGAGGGAGCAGAAGCAGCAGCAGCAATGGCGGCAGCGGCGGCGGGGAATAGACATGAGGGCGGGGCACGTGAGGGCGCTGAGGCGGGCGCTGCAGCGGCAGCAGGAGCAGGTGGCGGCGGACGCGGGGGTGGCAGCAGCGGGCGTGCTGCTGCACGTGCACACCGTGGCCCACGCCTTCGCCGCTGCCCTGTCCCCCCGCCAGGTGTGGCGCCTCAAGAGGCACCCCGCCGTGGCCTCCGTGCGCCGCAGCCGTGTCTTCCACGCCCCCGTCGCCCCCACCATGCCTCTCTCGCGTGCTCGCCCCACCCCTGCGTCGAATGCGTCTGCCTCCACGGCGTCTGCCTCGCGCACGTACGATGCAGACGCCGCCTCCTTCATGGGGCTGCCGGGGTCGCTGTGGCAGCAGGCGGGCGGGCAGAGCAGCGCGGGCGCGGATGTGGTGGTGGGGGTGGTGGGGTCGGGCATCTGGCCCGAGCACCCTGCATTCCATGCCTCCGTGGGTGCCTCTCTTCCACGTGCACACACTCTCTCTTTCTCCCTCTCACTTGCGCTCTCAAGCACTAAACTCACGCACATGCACACTCATTCCCACACCCGCATTCTCGCCCGCGCCCCTATTATCCTTCCGCACTCCCCACCACATTCCATCACCGCCTCTCAACGCCGCTCACCGCACACCTCCCGTGTGTGTCTCCCAGCAGGCGGTCACGGGCATGCCGGCAGGGTGGCAGGGTGCATGTGACACGACGCCAGACTTCACGTGCAGCGGGAAGATCATCGGTGCGCAGCGGCTGTATGCAGCAGCGCAGCAGAGCGGCGGGGCGGACTTCAGTGTGGAGTATGACTCTCCGCGCGACATGGATGGCAGCGGCACGTGGGCCGCAGCGTGGGTGCCCAGGGGGTTGACTTGGACGACATCTGCTTTCATTCCTTTTCTTCTTCCTTCGCCTTTTTGTCCTTCCTGCTCCCTTCTCTCACTCCCTTTCCCCGATCATTCCTCCCTTCCCTCCCGCACCTCCTCCCTGCCCCCCCGCCCATCACGGCGCAGAGCAGCGGTGGGCAGCGCGGTGACGTGGGCGGACGGAGCGCACACGAGCGGCATGGCGCCGGGGGCGAGGGTGGCGGTGTACAAGGCGGTGTGGGCGGGGTACGGGCACGAGGCAGACGTGCTGGGCGCTGTGGACCGCGCCGTGGCGGACGGTGTGGATGTGCTGTGCCTCACTGTGGGCGGCTTCAAGGGCTCCCTCGCCACCTACTTCACTGACTCTGCTTTTCTCAGCGCCCACGCTGTGAGCGAGAGGAGGTGGGGTGGGGGTGGGTGCAGGTAGGGCTGATAGTGTCACAGAGATATGGTGGCTAGACTAGGGGGGATGTGGATTGGTGATTGGGAGAACGGGGTTGGTGGGGAAGAGGAGAGGGTGGTGCATCGTGAAGGCTACCAGCCTGGCCTGTCTGTATCATCTTGCAACGTGAAGGCTCTTGACACATTCAAGTCCACCCGCTCACCTCACACCCTCACATCCTGACTGTTCATGCTGTGCTCGTGCGTGGAGGCAGGCAGGCGTGGTGGTGGTGATGGGGGCGGGTGACTGGGGGCAGCCCAACTTCTGGCGGCTGCTGGGGGCCTACATCCGAGTCATTGACAACTTCTCGCCCTTCTACCTCACTGTCGGCGCCAGGTGGGCTCTCAGGGGCGCCAGGTGGGTTCACTGTGGGCGCCAGGTGGGTTCAGTGAGGGCGGCTGTTGTGAGAGTTGTGAGGTGAAGAGTGTCCGTTCCCATGCTTGCTCCCACGACTCGTCAATCTCGTTCTTTGCTTGCCCGTCGCACAATTTGTGACCCCTCACCAGTCGTTGCAGAGTCAGTTTGCACGTTCTCGATGCCCAGAAAAATATTTGTGATTCTTTAATTTCCATCCCTCCCCCCAACCCCTCTTCTCTCCCTCCCTTTTCACCATCTCGCTGCACCTCGCCTGCCCCACTGCACCGTGCCTCTGTTCCACATCACCATCCTATGCTGCCATCCCATGTTGCCATCCCATTTATCACAGCACGATTGCAGGGGAGGGGGGCTTGTCAGGAGCGGACCCTGCTCGCCACATCAGCACAGCCTTGACAGCTGCTGCCAGCAGTGGCAGGTGGGGCGCACACCACTTGTTCTTTTCTTCTTCTGATTCTTTCCAAGCTCCCAAATCAGTTTGTAATCCTCTTTCCCCCTCCATCTGTCATTTAAACATTATTTCACTCCTCCCACTTGCCCGTTCATAGATTTCGCTCCCCACACACACATCCGCACCTGACTGCACTCACTTCGTCACCCACCATCGCATCATTCCATCCCACCATCTGTCCGTCTGTCTGTCCATCTGTCTGCTGCACCTGCCAATGCCAGTGACTTCAATGCGACAGCACTGCCATCATCATCAGCAGCAGCAGCACAGCCAGGCCCCACGGTGGCGGCCTTCTCCTCAGCGGGCCCGCTGGTGTGGCCGTGGTACCGGGTGCGCCCGCCCTTCCCCACCAACTCGCTGCTCAAGCCCGACCTCCTCGCCCCGGCCGTTGACCTCTGGTCCGCCGCCCCCGCCACCACCATTGGTGCCCCTGGGGACCTCATAAACCGCACCGGCACGTACCTGGCGGCACCGCTCGTGGCAGGCGTTGCAGCAGTGCTGGTGCAGCTGCGGCCTGGGTGGTCGCCCGCACAGGTGATGTCAGCGCTCATGACGTCCGCACGCACCACCACGGCGCAAGGTGCGCCCATGCGCACAGCGGGGGGCAGGAAGGCGACGCCGTGGCAGACGGGGTGCGGGGTGGTGCAGGCGGCGCGCGTGGCGGACCCCGGGCTGACCTTTGATGCCAGCGAGCACCACCTGCGCAACTTCCTCGCGGGGCAGAGCTGGTTCCGTGCGCGCCGGCTCTTCCCCGCCGCTGCTCTCTCGCGCCTGCCCCCGCGCAACCTGAACCGCCCGTCCATTGCGCTGGGGCGCGCCAAGGGCGTCACCATCATCCTGCGCACCGTGACGAGCGTGGCGGCTGTGGCGTCCACTTACACGGCCTCGGTGGTCAACCCCTGGGGGGTCGTGCTGACAGTGATGCCGCGGCGATTCACGATCGCGCCTGGCGAGAGTGTGACGTACAGGGTGGTGGTGCGCGTGGTGGGCAAGTCGATGAACTTCTTCTACGGCAGCATCACGTGGCGGGACGAGGTGGGCCATGTGGTGCGCTCACCCGTGGTGGTGCAGCCGCAGCGCCTGCTCAAGTGGTGCATCGGGTGCACCAAGGATGGGGTCATCAAGTGGCCTGGCGGGCCGCCCTAGCAGCCGTAGCAGCCCAGGAACAGATATACGAATGCAATACTGAGAGATGAGGAGAGGAACGCCTGCGGTTTATAGATACCGGTACGGCCATGATAAGATTGCCCTTTCCCAGATACCTAACCCTATAATCTCTTAGGAGAAAATCCCTTGTATATAGGTAGTAGAGTTTGAGTAGCATTTGTTGTACGATACCACCACCCAGTACACACTCGCACGTACTGACTAAATAACTCGACAGCAAGGCCGACACGACGCATCAGTGTGGAGCCACTCCTTTAACCAGTGTTGTATTGATCGGGACCTGGTTGCATTGCATTTGCATTTGCACGCCTCAAATCACGGCAACCCAGCAGAGTCAAGATTGAAGAGGCCTGTTGAGATAATGTCTTGTGTGAGCTGAGCTGTTTCTGGCTTGTGTGCTGACATGAGCCCGCATGGTTGTCTTGTCTGCCACTGCCACCTTCAAGTGGCGGTGTGAGCCATCCCATCCCACATGCACCCACCTTCACACCTGCACCTCCGCCACCACCTGGCAACTGCGCATTAGTGATGCTGCTTTCTTGCCTCTTTGCCTTGCCGCCTTCCTGCCTCGCTACCGTTCAATTCCCCTACCACCAGACCACATGAGCCAACCATGGCCCCACCCCACCGCACCCCACCCGTCTCCCCTCCCTCACCCCCCGCGTGTCTTGAACTTGGCGCGGGGCGACTGCCTGGCCTCCTGGGCGAGCAGGGCGAGGGACTGGTCGCGCACCCACCAGTCGAGCTGCTCGCCCGGCCGCACGCTCTTGATGCAGAACTTGCGCTCGTCGTCCAGCAGGCCCTGGAAGTGGTTGAAGCGCGCCGCATCCGTGTCCACGTCGATGCCGCCCATGCGCGGCACCTCCACGCGGTGGATCTGCACCGCCACCACCTGCCGTGGGTCTGCCGCCACGCGCCGGAACCCGTGGTAGTCCAGGCAGAGCTCCCAGCGTGGGTACGCCTCCTTGTTGGTGCAGTAGATGTGCGGCCACCGGAACAGCATGCGCTCCAGCGCCCATGGCTGCTCCACCGCCGCCTTCTCCGCGCCCTCTGTCACCTGCACGCCGCCCTCCCCCGCGCCGCCCTCCGCTATCCCCCCCACGTCGCGCGCCTCATCGCCCGAGTTCTGCCCCTCGATCATGGCGGCGCCGCGCACGACGATGCGCTCGGTGAGAGAGGAGAAGGTGCACTTCTCAAACGACCACCAGCGGCTGCCAAACGTCACGTAGGGGCGCCCGTCGTACGCGTTGACGGTGGCGAGCAGCGTCTCGCCCTTGGCGGCGGAGAAGAACTCGGTCATCTCGGCGAAGAACACCCACTTGGAGGAGAAGCGGTGCCGCTGCACACAGTCGTTGAGCACCATGAGGCGCCCGCGCTCCCACGCCTCGTACGCCGTGATCTGGCGCACGTCCACCACCTCCACCACGCCCTGCTCCGTGTAGCTCTCCAGCATCGTCATCAGCGCCGCCCCGATGCCGCCCGCGTCGTACAGCACCAGGCGGTCCACGCCGCTGTGCAGGTGGAACTCCATCCACTCGTACATGCGGCGCGGGATGATCTTCCCCGCCAGGGGGGGCGAGCAGTACGTGAGCTGGTACTTGAAGGGCGCCTTGGGCGTGGCGGAGGGGAACTGCTTGGGCTCCTCCATGTACGCCACCACGTCCTCCTTGTCCACCGTCGCCAGCAGCAGCCCCCCGTAGTCCGCCTCCGTGGACTCGTCCAGCTCGCACACCAGCACCACCGCCTCGTACCGCAGGTTGTGGTGCTCGCCCGGGTAGAACGCTGCACACAGGGGGGCATGCAGGGCGTGTGTGGTGGGACGGCATGCAGGGCGTGTGTGGTGGGACGGCATGCAGGGCGTGTGTGGTGGGACGGCATGCAGGGCGTGTGTGGTGGGACGGCATGCAGGGCGATCAACATAGACGTGCACAAAGTGCCATTAATCTCAAACCGAAACATCCCACATGCCATCGATGTGGGCCACAATCCGAGAGCACTGACTGCTACAGCCACCAACCCAAGAGCCCCCTGCACGTTGCGGCCTCACCTGTGAGAGTGCCTCACCTGCGAGAGTGCCTCACCTGTGAGAGTGCCTCACCTGCGAGAGTGCCTCACCTGTGAGAGTGCCTCACCTGTGAGAGTGCCTCACCTGCGAGAGTGCCTCACCTGTGAGAGTGCCTCACCTGTGAGAGTGCCTCACCTGTGAGAGTGCCTCACCTGCAAGAGTGCCTCACCTGTGAGAGTGCCTCACCTGCAAGAGTGCCTCACCTGCAAGAGTGCCTCACCTGCAAGAGTGCCTCACCTGCAAGAGTGCCTCACCTGCAAGAGTGCCTCACCTGCAAGAGTGCCTCACCTGTGAGAGTGCCGGTGACGCGGTGCCCGCCATTCTTCTCCTTCCACACGCACTTGCCCAGCTTGCGGGAGTCGCGCAGGGCGCGCCCAGCCAGCCCAACGATGGCGAACTTCACGGCGTTCATGCGGTACGATGCGAAGTGCACCAGCCCGTACACGGGCGCGTGCTCGCGGAACCGGTAGTTGCGAGTGGCCTCGCGCGCCTCCACGGCGTCGGGGTTCACCTTGAGAATGCTGATCAGGTTCTTCTTCTGCCCGCCGCCCAGCCCAAACCGGCTGAGCCCCATGGACAGCAGCCCTCCCACCGACCCCCCTGCTGCTCCTCTCGCGCCCTTCCCTGCCGCCGATGCGCCAGGCACCGCCACTGCTCCCGTCGCCCGCCCCGCTCCTTGCAGCATCTGCCTGCCCGCCGCCTCCCCCGCTTTCGCCCCGCCCCCCCCTGCCCCTCCTCTTCCGTCCCCGCCTGCCCCCGCCGCCCCGGCGGCTCCCCCTCCCATCCCCACGCCGTTCCCCGCCTGCATCCCCCCCGCCGCCCCCCCTGTTGCTGCCGCTGCGCGCTCCGCCCCGCCTGCTGCAGCGGCGGCGGTGGCGAGGCCACCAGGCGGGGGGGCGGGGGCGGGGGCGCGCATGATCACGATGACTAGCAGCAGCGCCGCGATCACCAGGTACGGCAGGTTCTGCCGCAGCGCCGCCGCCACGTGGTAGTACCGCGCGCTGCCGCTGCGCCGCTTCGACCGCGCCGCCATCGGCCCCCCCATGGTACCCCCCATTGGTCCCCCCATGCCCCCCCTCAAGGCCATCGGGTCGCCCAGTGGCGGCGACCCGAAGAACGGCGGCCCGCCGGCCGCTGCATTGGGGCGGTACCGAGGCGGGGACGATGTTGACGTCATCATCCCCGCTACAGAGTCGTTCGATAAACGAATTAGGTTTCCCCCACTACCGTTGCCTGCCAATCGGTTCAGGCTTCCGCCGCTGCCGCTGGCGGTCATCGTGGCGCCATCCATCTCCCTGTCGCGGAACGCACCTGCGCCGCCCATCTCGCGGTACCCTGGCGGCGCCGAGTCTCTCATGCCCATGCCCAACCCCGCGGCGCCCGGCTCCCGGTAGCTCCCTCCGCCGCGGACCCCCCCGCCGTCCCGCAGCGGCGCCCCCTGGAGGTCCTCGTCCCTCGGCGCTCCGCTCATGCCCCCTCCTGGCGCACCCATGGCGCGCGGAGCGGGGTCGCGGAACCCGCCCATGCCCGGTCCGCGCATGGCAGGGGCGCGCGACTAGCGGGTGATGCGCACCGGAGGAAGGAAGGATGGGCGGTAGGGGTCTACTAGACAAAGAATTGGAGGACCCAAAATCGCCAGAGGGCAACCATGCCTAGGTACGCTAAAAAAAAAGTATGTTCGGAGTTTCCCAAAGGAATGCACGATGAAACCCTAGAACAGAACAAATACATCTTTGCACCTCCTTCCCCAAACCGCGATCAAGCGACTACCGAATGCGCAGGTTACAATGCGAAAGTGAATTCATGTTACAGTTACCGTCGCAGCTGCAAATGTTATGCTAAAATTGTAACATCAACTCATACTCCACAATAGAGTAGTGTACCGATCCCGAACTGTATGCAGTCACTCAGTAACGGGTAACCTCATCAAAAGGAAATTGACACGTCATTCCGAACCCTCCCTCAGACGCGATGCCTTTTTCCAGCGCATATGAAGAGATATTTTATCCAAACCCTTGTTTGGAGATTCGTTGTTGCACACGTGGCCACCATTTGCTCGCGTGGTTCTACGATTCACTGATAATTTCCCGAGTGGCCTTGCCAGGGGATTCCCGTGGTGTTTTTTTCTACCCGGCACATTACCCTACAAGGGTTTGTATCCCTGAAATTCCTTGATAGTACTCATCTCATCCCGCGGAAGCGTTGCATACTATTCCCCACTCAAAAATTTCGGGCGGGTGGCTGGCGCGAACGTGGCCCACTCACTGTACAGAAAACCGACAAATAGTCACGACCAACAGTATTTTAGAAAATGGAAACAGGAATGTGGCATTGACTAGGGTTGTGGGTACAAGTAGGAAATCCTAAGGGGTTGTACTTACTAGAGTATGCCCCACTACAGCCTAGAGAATACAAACATAGTTTGACACACCCCCATAGGCAAAGTGGGGGATAGCAAACACAACGGACGGTCACAAGACCAGTCAAGCAAGAGAACAATGCTAATCAAAGCTCAGAGTGGAGCTTAAGATCACCATACATTCTGAGCACAAGCAAGCGGCCATAAGGCCAGTTCCCATGCATAGTATATAAAAGCAATTGCAGTACATTGATCACAACCTAGCAAGAGCAAACTGTCAAACATATATGCTTAGTTGTATCTAGGCTTAGTTTATGTGTTTACAGTTGTTTAGGCTATAGTGGGTTTAGCCTTAGGGGGTACACAATTTCTCTCGACATTGTACTTGTACCCCTCCCCCTTTCCTAGTCAAACCATTCTCGTCACTTATTCTAACATGGTATTAAGAGCATAACTTTCCTAGGACCTAATCTTAATGGGCCCACCACCTACTGCCCTGCTAGCCTAGGCCCCGGCCCGTCGCCCCTTGGCGTCGCCCCTAGCCCCTAGGCTCGGCCCCTTGGCCCCTAGGCTCGGCCCCTTGGCCCCGTCGACTCCGTCGCCCCGCGCCCGGCCCGTACTTAGCCCGCGCTCGGCACCGTTCCTAGCCCCGCGCCCGGCCCGTACCTCGCCCGCGCCTGGCCCGTACCTAGCCTCGCGCCTGGCCCGTACCTAGCATCGCGCCTGGCCCGTACCTAGCCCGCGATAGGCCCGTACCTAGCCCACGCTCGGCCCTTTCTCACGCCCGTGCCCGGCCCGTACCTAGCCCGCGATCGCCCCGTCGACACCTGCGCCCGGCCCCGTACCTAGCCCGCGATCGCCACGTCGACACCCGCGCCTGGCCCCGTACCTAGCCCGCGCCCCGTCGACGCCCGCGACCGGCCCGTACCTAGCCTCGCGCTCGGCCCGTACCTAGCCTCGCGCTCGGCCCGTACCTAGCCTCGCGCTCGGTCCCGTTCCTAGCCCCGCGCCCGGCCCGTACCTAGCCTCGCGACCGGCCCGTACCCTGCCCGCGCCCAGCCCCGTCTCTCGCCCGCGCTCGGCTCGTAGCTAGCCCCGCGCCCGGCCCCGTCTGTCGCCAGCGCCTGGCCCCGTACCTAGCCCGCGCCAGGCCCGTATAACGCCCGCGCCCGGCCCCGTACTTAGCCCGCGCCCCGGCCCCGTACCTGCCCAGCGCGCGGCCCCGTACCTGCCCAGCGCCCGGCCCCGTACCTACCCAGCGCCCGGCCCCGTTCCTGCCAGTGCCCGGCCCCGTACCTAGCCCGCGCTAGGCCCCGTTCCTAGCCCAGCGCCCGGCCCCGTACCCTACGCCCGCGCCCGGCTCAGTCCCTCGCCCAGCGCCCGGCCCCGCACCTAGCCCCGGCCCGACAACACCTGCGCCCGGCCCCTTGTTTGGCCCCGCGGCCCCTAGGCCCCTCGGCCCCACCTCACAGCCTGGTGCCCGGCCCCCCGGCCCCTTGTTTGGCCCCTCGGCCCCCTAGGCCCCTCGGCCCCTCTAGGCCCCCCCCCCGGGCCCTTGTTTGGCCCCGCGGCCCCTAGGTCCCTCGGCCCCACCTCAAAGCCCGGAGCCCGGCCCCCCGGCCCCTTGTTTGGCCCCTCGGCCCCCTAGGCCCCTCGGCCCCCCTAGGCCCCCTCGGCCCCTTGTTTGGCCCCGCGGCCCCTAGGCCCCTCGGCCCCACCTCAAAGCCCGGTGCCCGGCCCCCCCGGCCCCTTGTTTGGCCCCTCGGCCCCCCTAGGCCCCTCGGCCCCCCTAGGCCCCCCCGGCCCCTTATTTGGCCGCGCGGCCCCTAGGCCCCTTGGCCCCACCTCAAAGCCCGGAGCCCGCCCCCCCCCCCCCCCCCCGGCCCCTTGTTTGGCCCCTCGGCCCCCTAGGCCCCTCGGCCCCCCTAGGCCCCCCCCGGCCCCTTGTTTGGCCCCGCGGCCCCTAGGCCCCTCGGCCCCACCTCAAAGCCCGGAGCCCGGCCCCCCGGCCCCTTGTTTGGCCCCTCGGCCCCCTAGGCCCCTAGGCCCCTCGGCCCCCCTAGGCCCCCTCGGCCCCTTGTTTGGCCCCGCGGCCCCTAGGCCCCTCGGCCCCACCTCAAAGCCCGGCGCCCGGCCCCTTGTTTGGCCCCTCGGCCACCCTAGGCCCCTCGGCCCCCCTAGGCCCCCCCGGCCCCTTATTTGGCCCCGCGGCCCCTAGGCCCCTTGGCCCCACCTCAAAGCCCGGAGCCCGGCCCCCCCCCCCCCGGCCCCTTGTTTGGCCCCGCGGCCCCTAGGCCCCTCGGCCCCACCTCAAAGCCCGGAGCTCGGCCCCCCGGCCCCTTGTTTGGCCCCTGGGCCCCCTAGGCCCCTCTGCCCCCCTAGGCCCCCTCGGCCCCTTGTTTGGCCCCGCGGCCCCTAGGCTCCTCGGCCCCACCTCAAAGCCCGGCGCCCGGCCCCCCCCCCCCCCCGGCCCCTTGTTTGGCCCCTCGGCCCCCCTAAACCCCTCGGCCCCCCTAGGCCCCCCCGGCCCCTTGTTTGGCCCCGCGGCCCCTAGGCCCCTTGGCCCCACCTCAAAGCCCAGAGCCCGGCCCCCTGGCCCCTTGTTTGGCCCCTCGGCCCCCTAGGCCCCCCGGCCCCTTGTTTGGCCCCGCGCCCCCTAGGCCCCTCGGCCCCACCTCAGAGCCCGGCGCCCGGCCCCCCGGCCCCTTGTTTGGCCCCTCGGCCCCGCCCCTCGGCCCCGTGTGATTGGCCCCTCGCCCCCCCCTAGCCCCCCCGGCCCCTTGTTTGGCCCCGCGGCCCCAAGGCCCCTCGGCCTCAACTCAGAACCCTTCGCCCGGCCCCCCCCGGCCCCTTGATTGGCCCCTCGGCCCCCTAGGCCCCTCGGCCCCCCCTAGGCCCCCCCAGCCCCTTGTTTGGCCCCGCGGCCCCTAGGCCCCTCGGCCCCACCTCAGAGCCCTGCGCCCGGCCCCCTGTTTGGCCCCTATGGCGTCGCTTCGAGTTCTCCCGTTCGACCCGGAAGGCAGACCTGTAGCATTTGACACGTGGCACGACGATCTGCAACTGTACCTACTGAGCAATAGTCGGGACAGTGTCTCACTGTTTGACCACGTGTCCGGTGCCGCTCCAGCCCCTCCCGCCACAGCTGACGTTTCGACTCGTTCCAAGTGGCTGTCTCGTGACGCTACTGCCCGCTTGGCCATTCGCAACCACCTGCCCGCAACCGAATGTGCTCACTTTGGCGAGCACAGGACAGCACAGGCCTTGTACGACGCTGTCGTTGCTCGCTACTCCTCCCCTGCCACTGCTGCGATTGGCAGGCTGCTACTGCCCTACCTGTTCCCTGAGCTGTCGGCTTTTGCCACAGTAGCTGACCTGGTTACCCACCTGCGCACTAGCGACGCTCGCTACCGCGCTACCGTCCCTGCTGAGTTCCTTCCCACGAACCAGCCCCCCATGTTCATCACCCTCTACTTCATAGTCACTCGCCTCCCTGACTCCCTTCGCGCTGTCAGGGACCACTTTCTCACCCTCGACCCCACTTCCCTCACTGTTGACCTCCTCGAGCAGCATCTCCTCGCAGCTGAGACTAGTGCAGTTGCTGTAGGTGCTGCTCGTGGCACTCCGCTGTCACCCTTCTTTGAGGGGTGCTCCCCCTCCCCCCTTTCCTCCACCTTCGCCTCTGCTGCTGCTGCAGACGTCTCTGTTCCTGAGGACGTCGGTGCTGCTTCGACTAGTGCGAAGCGCCGCAACAGCAAGGGCAAGGGTGGCCGGGGTAGTGGAGGAGGCAGCGGTGGTGGTGGAGGTGGCAGTGGGAGTGGTAGTGGGGGCAGCGGTAGAGGAGGCGGAGGCGGTGGAGGTGGTGGCGGCGGTGGGACCGGTGGCGGAGGTGGAGGCTCTGGTGGCGGCGGTGGAGGCAGCGGAGGGAGTGGCGGTAGTAGAGGCGGTGGGACCAGTGGTGGTCGGTCTGGACCTCAGCGTGGAGGCCCTGGTGGTGGTCGGGGCCAGCAGCAGCAGCGTCGGAGCGAGACTCAGACGCCCCAGCAGCTCCGTGAGTGGTTGGTTCAGCGTGGGGCGGGTGAGGGTAGTGAGACCTGCCCGTATGTCATTCGCACGGGTGCCCGTGCGGGCCGGACATGCGGGAGGTTTCACACTCAGCGCCGCTGCTTTGCCCGCCTTGACGACGCCTGGCGTACTGAGTTTGGTGATGACGTCGAGCGCCCTCGCTGGGCGGAGTTGCTTAGGTCGGGAGTTGCTATCTTTGACCTAGACTTTGATGTTATTATCTCTGCCATGTATGCTGTTGTCTTTTAGTGCCGAGGGTGACTGTTACTGGTGTGTGCCGCCTGACCCAGGTATAGCCGCTGCTGCTCTAGGTGCTACTGCGTCTGGTACTCCCCCTGGTACTGCGCCTGCTGAGGCCTTGCACACCTTCACGTTGGACTCCGGCGCCTCGCACTGTTTCTTTCATGACAGCACCACTCTCACTCCTCTTCCTGCACCTGTTCCGGTCAGACTGGCTGACCCCTCTGGGGGCCCGGTCGTTGCCAGTTCCTCCACTGTCCTCCCATGTCCGGCGGTTCCGTCCGGCTCACTGTTAGGTCTTCACCTCCCCTCGTTCTCTACAAACTTGGTGAGTACCGCTGCCCTCCAGGATGCGATGGTCACTACCACCACTCCTGGGGGTCAGCGTGTGTCGATCTGCACGTGTACACGGACGGGGCGTCACCTGGCTACGTTCACTCGTCGGCCAGGGTCGAGTCTGTACACACTGGCTACCGAGCCTCCTCAGGTCGCTGCGTCCCCTCAGGTGTCCGCGTCTGGTCACGTAGCCGCCTCTTGCTCGTGTCGCCTCCTGTCGCACCAGACTCTCCTTTGGCACCACCGCCTGGGTCACCCCTCCCTGCCACGCCTTCGTGGCATGCACTCCCGTCTCCTTGTCTCTGGTCTCCCCAGGTCTCTGCCTCCCCTGCCGCCCTCACCTACCCCGCCCTGTCTTCCTTGCGTCGAGGGGCGGCAGCGCGCCGCTCCTCACTCCTCCTCGTTCCCCCCGACGACTGCTCCCCTGCAGACCCTCCACATGGACGTGTGGGGCCCAGCCCGCGTCAGTGGACAGGGCCGCGAGCGCTACTTTCTGCTGGTAGTTGACGACTACACACGGTACACCACAGTCTTCCCCTTGCGCAGCAAGGGTGAAGTCTCTGCTGTCTTGATCCCTTGGATCCGCACAGTCCGTCTCCAGCTGCGCGAGCGATTCGGCCAGGACCTTCCTGTCCTGCGTCTGCACTCTGACAGAGGTGGTGAGTTCTCCTCCGACCTCTTGCGGGACTTTTGTCGTGGGGAGGGCATTCTCCAGTCGTTCACGCTTCCGGACTCCCCTCAGCAAAATGGGATTGCTGAGCGCCGCATTGGCTTAGTCATGGAGGTCGCTCGTACCTCCATGATCCATGCGGCCGCTCCCCATTTTCTGTGGCCCTTTGCAGTCCGGTACGCTGCGCATCTGCTCAACCTTTGGCCCCGTGTCTCCTTGCCGGAGACCTCGCCCACACTGCGTTGGACGGGGAAGGTTGGCGATGCGTCGGTGTTCCGGGTCTGGGGTTCTCGTGCCTTCGTTCGCGATACGTCCGCGGACAAGCTTTCCGCCCGCGCCATTCCCTGCGTCTTCCTTGGCTTTGTCCCTGACGCGCCTGGCTGGCAGTTTTACCACCCCACCTCGTGCCGTGTCCTCCCTTCTCAGGACGTCACGTTCGACGAGTCGGTTCCCTTCTACCGTCTCTTCCCCTACCGCTCTGCCTCTTCCCCGTCCCCGCCGCTCTTCCTTGCTCCCGGTCCACCTCCGGTAGACCCCCTTCCGCCCCAGGGTCCTGCTCCCTCGGGAGTGTCTCAGGTAGACCCTCTCCCTGGTACTGCGCCTGTTCAGGTAGCTGTCGTCTCAGGTGCTGCTCCAGGTGCTGCGTCTGGGGGTGCTGCGTCTGGGGGTGCGGAGCCGGGGGGTGCGGGGTCTGAGGGTGCTGGGTCTGGGGGTGCTGAGCCTGAGGGTGTTTAGCCTGGGGGTGCTGAGTCGGAGGGTGCGGAGCCTGGGGGTGCTGATTCGGAGGGTGCGGAGTCTTGGGGTGCTGAGCCTCGGGGTGCTGCTTCGTCTGGAGGTCCTGCTGGTGCTTCACCGTGACTGTCCTCACAGCAGCTACGTGAGTGGCTTGTTCAGCGCCCACACCGTCGGAGCGGAGTGGAGCCCCTGGGGCTGGCGAGCCTGGAGACGCTAGAGCTGGAGGTGCCGCTGTTACTACTGGAGCTGGAGACCCTACGGAGCCTGGAGCAGCTGGCGCCGGAGGCGCTGGAGCTGGTGTAGCTGGAGTTGGAGTCCCTTGCGCAGGAGACGTTGGAGCTGCAGGAGCTGGAGCTGTTGACCCTAGAGCTGGAGGTGCTAGAGGCATTGTGGGCCCGCGCCCGTACTTCATTCCCCTGCTTCAGCAGGTTCTTGGTGTCCCGTCTTCTAGTGGTCTTCCTCCTCCATTCCTGTGTCCACCGCCTGACCAGTCGCAGCCGCCGTTACAGCCAGCCTCCCCACTGCCTGTTCCCTCTCCTTACACTGAGCAGTCTGGAGGTCTTACAGAGCACCGTGAGCCTGCGTCTCGTCCTGTCTCGCCTGTTCGCACTGCTCGTCGCGCTCCTCGTTCGCGTCCTCCTCCTGTCCCAGGTACGCACACCATGGCACTCCATCCTTCCTCTGTTCCACTGCGTGTTCCTCTGCCTGCTCCTCCTGAGTCCTCTCTTCCTGAGGTCCCTGACCCTGAGTCTGACCGAGCGCGTGCTGCCAGTCCCACTGTCGCTCGTCTTCTTGCCACTGCTCTCACTGACCCGTCCTTTGAGTCTGCTGCTGCTTCTGCTCTCGTTGCTGAGCTACTAGACTCTGCTGCTGCCTGTCGTCTCGACTACACCACTGCTCTAGTTGCTGAGTCTGTGTCTGCCAGTGCTCTTGGCACGGACGTCCTTGAGGACAAGCAGGAGGACTTTGAGTGTCTTGCAGCTGCTATACCTCGTTTTGCTTCCTTGCTGCTTGCCCCTGAGGGAGACCCGGATGCTCCAGACATCCTGACCCCGCGCTCTTACGCAGAGGCGATTACGGGTCCTTACTCCTCTCAGTGGTAGGCAGCTATGGATGCCGAGATGGCATCCTGGAAGTCCACAGGCACTTACGTCGACGAGGTTTCCCCACCTGGGGTGAACATAGTCAATGGCATGTGGATCTTCAGGGTGAAGCGGCCGCCGGGTTCTCCGCCTGCCTTCAAGGCGCGCTACGTTGCTTGAGGTTTCAGTCAGCGACAGGGAGTTGACTACTTCGAGACCTTCTCCCCCACCCCAAAGATGACTACTCTTCGAGTGTTGCTGCACGTAGCTGCTCAGCGTGACTACGAGTTACACTCCCTGGACTTCAGTACAGCCTTCCTGCAGGGCAGCCTGCACGAGGAGATCTGGCTGCGCCGACCACCTGGTTTCACTGGGTCGTTTCCTGCAGGTACCCAGTGGAGCCTCCGCCGGCCCGTCTATGGTCTCCGCCAGGCGCCTCGCGAGTGGCACGACACACTCAGGACTACACTTGCGGCTCTTGGGTTTGTTCCTTCTACAGCAGACACGTCGCTGTTTCTACGCACCGACACCTCGCTGCCTCCCTTCTACGTCCTAGTGTACGTCGATGACCTTGTCTTTGCCACGGCTGACACTGAGGCACTGACCCTTGTGAAGTTCGAGCTGCAGAAGAGACATACCTGCACTGACCTTGGTGAACTGCGCAGCTATCTTGGCCTGCAGATCACCCGGGACAAAGCACGGCGCACCATCACACTGACTCAGTCACACATGGTGCACCAGGTCCTTCAGCGCTTCGGCTTCCAGTACTCCTCGCCACAGCTCACTCCTCTGTCTAACAACCACTCGCTCTCAGCTCCACCTTCGGACGAGTCTGTAGAGCCGAGTGGTCCGTACCTAGAGCTTGTGGGTTTCCTCATGTACCTGATGACCTGCACACGACCTGACCCCGCGTACCCTCTCAGCCTTCTGGCTCGCTACGTGGCTCCCGGTAGGCACCGAAAGGTGCACTGGGATGCTGCGAAGAGGGTACTGCGTTACTTGTGCAGTACGTCGGGCATGGGGCTCGTGCTTGGAGGACGGGGTCCAGTTGTCCTCACCGGTCACGCAGACGCTTCCTGGGTTGACGACTCAGCTACGCAGCGGTCGTCGCAGGGTTACACCTTCAGCCTTGGGTCCGGCTCGGTTTCTTGGCGGTCTACCCGCTCGTCCTCAGTTCTCAGCTCCAGTTGTGAGGCTGAGATCTACGCCGGAGCCATGGCTGCTCAGGAGCTACGCTGGCTCACCTACTTGCTGACCGACTTGGGAGAGCAGCCTCGTTCGCCTCCAGTCCTGTACGTAGACAACAAGGCCATGATAGCCTTGTGCCAGGAGCACAGACTGGAGCACAGAACGAAGCACATCGCTCTGCGATACTTCCTTGCTCGAGAGTTGCAACAGCGTGGTCAGCTTCGTCTAGCGTACGTGGCCACTCGGGCCAACACTGCTGATGTCTTCACCAAGGCACTTCCGCTTGGTGATCATTAGCGCTTTGTTACTGTGTTAGGCCTTGTGCCTAGTTTGCCTCACTTACTTACTGCGTGACTCTGCCTGTACTGTGATCTATCTATATATACCTGCACGCTTGCACTTGCTAGGGTATGATCACTGTATTGTTTGTTCTCTTTATATAACTCTGCATGTGAACTGGCCTTGTGGCCCTTTGCTTGTGCTCGGACTGTGTGGTGACTTTGTGATCCACCCTGAGCTTGCTTTGCTTTGCTTCTTCTCTTGACTGGTCTTGTGACCATTGCTTGCTCTGGCTATCCCCCACTTCGCCTATGGGGGTGTGTCAAACATATATGCTTAGTTGTATCTAGGCTTAGTTTATGTGTTTACAGTTGTCTAGGCTATAGTGGGTTTAGCCTTAGGGGGTACACAATTTCTCTCAACATTGTACTTGTACCCCTCCCCCTTTCCTATTCAAACCATTCTCGTCACTTATTCTAACACAAACATGCACGTATACACATATATATCAGAGTACAATAAGTGCAAGGCAAGATCAAGAGACAAGCAGGTGAGGCAGAGGAGGCACTGTCAGAAGAATGAACGAGAATGAATGAACTATGAAAGAGTTGGGTACAAGTACTAAGCCTAATTGGGTTGTACCCCTTATGGGCTACCCCACTATAGCCTATTCAAATCTAAGGACTATAACATTCTGACACACCCCCATAGGCAAAGTGGGGGAGAACAAGTGGTCACAAGACCAGTCAAGAAAAGCAAAGCAAGCTCAGGGTGGATCACAAAGTCACCACACAGTCTGAGCACAAGCAAAGGGCCACAAGGCCAGTTCACATGGAGAGTTATAAAAAAGAGAACAAACAATACAGTGATCATACTCGAGCAAGTGTAAGCATGCATGTATATATATAGATCACAGTATAAGGAAAGTCACGCAGTGAGCAAGTGAGGCAAAGTAGGCACAAGGCCTAACACAGTAGAGAAGCACTGATGGTCACCAGGCGGAAGTGCCTTGGTGAATATATCAGCAGTGTTGGCCCTAGTGGCCACGTACGCAAGACGAAGCTGGCCACGCTGATGCAACTCCCGAGCAAGAAAGTATCGCAGAGCGATGTGCTTCGTTCGGTGCTCCAGTCTGTGCTCCTGACACAAGGAAATCATGGCCTTGTTGTCTACATACAGAACTGGAGGCGAATGAGGCTGCTCTCCCAAGTCAGTCAGCAGGTAGGTGAGCCAGCATAGCTCCTGTGCAGCCATGGCCCCAGCGTAGTGTCAGAGGTCCACTGGTGATCCCCGATTGATCATAGGGAAGGGTTACAGGCTCGTTGTCCTGGGGGGTTATGGGCGCACTGACCCGCTATTTAACAACCCATTTTATCCCAATGGTCTAGTGGTTGGGATTCGGACATGGTATCAGAGCGGTCTCGGGTTCGAATCCCAGTGTTTGCACTTTGGGCATCCCATTGCGGGGGGGTGTCAGAGTTCCACTGGTGATCCCCGATTGATCCTAGGGAAGGGTTACAGGCTCGTTGTCCTTGGGGGTGATGGGTGCACTGACCCGCTATTTAACAAGCCCTTTTATCCCAATGGTCTAGTGGTTGGGATTCTGACACGTAGATCTCAGCCTCACAACTGGAGCTGAGAACCGAAGACGAGCGGGTAGACTGCCAGGAAAAAGAGTCGGAACCAAAGCTGAAGGTGTAACCCTGTGACGACCGTTGCGTAGCTGAGTCGTCAACCCAAGAAGCGTCTGCGTGACCGGTGAGGACAACTAGACCCCGTCCTCCAAGCACGAGCCCCATGGTCGACGTACTGCACAAGTAACGCAGTACCCTCTTCGCAGCATCCCAGTGCACCTTTCGGTGCTTACCGGGAGCTACATAGCGAGCCAGAAGGCTGAGAGGGTATGCGAGGTCTGGTCGTGTGCACGTCATCAGGTACATGAGGAAACCCACAAGCTCTAGGTACGGACCACTCGGCTCTACGGACTCGTCTGAAGGTGGAGCTGAGAGCGAGTGGCTGGTAGACGGAGGAGTGGGCTGTGGCGAGGAGAACTGGAAGCCGAAGTGCTGAAGGACTTGGTGCACCATGTGTGACTGAGTCAGTGTGATGGTGCGCCGTGCTCTGTCCCGGGTGATCTGCATGCCAAGATAGTTGCGCAGTTCACCCAGGTCAGTTCAGGTGTGTCTCTTCTGCAGCTCCGACTTCACAAGGGTCAGTGCCTCAGTGTCAACAGTGGCAAAGACGAGGTCGTCAACCTACACAAGGACGTAGAACGGCGACAGCGAGGTGTCGGTGCGTAGAAACAGCGACGGGTCAGCAGTAGAAGGAGCAAACCGAAGAGCCGCAAGTGTAGTCCTGAGTGTGTCGTGCCACTCGCGAGGCGCGTGGCGGAGACCGTAGACTGGCCGCCGGAGGCTCCACTGGGTACCTGCAGGAAACGACCCAGTGAAGCCAGGTGGGCGGCGCAGCCAGATCTCCTCGTGCAGGCTGCCCTGCAAGAAAGCTGTGCTGAAGTCAAGAGAGTGCAGCTCGTAGTCACGCTGAGCAGCGACGTGCAGCAACACCCGAAGAGTGGTCATCTTCGGGGTGGGGGAGAAGGTCTGGAAGTAGTCAACCCCCTGTCGCTGACTGAAGCCTCGAGCAATGTAACTCGCCTTGAAGGCAGGCGGAGAACCCGGCGGCCGCTTCACCCTGAATATCCACATGCGGTCGACTATGTTCGCCCTAGACGGGGGAGCTGTGTCGACGTAGGTGCCTGTGGACTTCAAGGATGCCATCTCGGCATCCATGGCTGCCTACCATTAAGAGGAGTAAGGACCCGTAATCGCCTCTGCGTAAGAGCACGGGGTCGGGATGTCTGGTGCATCCGGGTCTCCCTCAGGGGCAAGCAGCATAGAAGCGAAACGAGGTACAGCAGCTGCAAGACACTCAAAGTCCTCCTGCCTGTCCTCAAGGACGTCCGTGCCAAGAGCACACTCACCCCCGACGGACGGAGGACTGGCAGACGCAGACTCAGCAACAAGAGCAGTGGCGTAGTCTAGACGACAGGCAGCAGCAAAGTGAAGTTGCCCAGCAACGAGGGCTGACGCAGCAGCAGACTCAAAGGAAGGGTCAGTGACAGCAGTGGCGAGGAGACGAGAGACAGTGGGACTGGCAGCACGAGCGCGGTCAGACTCAGGGTCAGGGACCTCAGGAAGAGAGGACTCAGGAGGAGGCGGCAGAGGAACACGCAGTGGAACAGAGGAAGGACGGAGTGCCATAGCGTGCGTGCCAGGGACAGGAGAAGGACGCAAACGAGGAACGCGACGAGCAGTGCGAACAGGCGAGACAGAACGAGACGCAAGCTCACGACGCTCTGTAAGACCGCCTGACTGCTCAGCGTAAGGAGAAGGAGCAGGCAGTGGGGAGGCCGACAGTAACGGCTGCTGCGACTGGTAAGGCGGTGGACACAGGAGGGGAGGAGTAAGACTAGTAGAAGACGGGACACCCAAAACCTGCTGAAGCAGGGGAACGAAGTACGATTGCTGCCGCACAGTGCCTCCAGCACCTCCAGCTCCAGGGTCAACAACTCCAGCTCCTGTAGCTCCAGCGCCTCCCGCGCCAGTGCCTCCAACTCCAGCTCCTCCTGCTCCAGCGCCACCAGCGCAAGAGCCTCTAGCTCCACCAGCTCCAGGCTCCATAGGGTCTCCAGCTCCAGCACCCCCAACACCTCCAGTCACGGCAGCTCCAGCAGTAGCTCCAGTACCACGAGGACCAGTAGTAGCTCCAGCACCTTCAACTCCTGCTCCAGCGTCTTCTGCGCCTCTAGCTCCGGTAGCTCCACTCCAAAGGCATGCACGCCGAACAAGCCACTCACGCAGCTGCTGTGGAGACAGTCGCGGCGAAGCACCTGCAGGACCTCCAGACGAAGCAGCACCGCGAGGCTCAGCACCCCCAGACTCCGCACCCTCCGACTCAGCACCCCTAGGCTCAACACCCTCAGGCTAAGCACCCCAGGCACCACAACCGCAAGCTCAGCACCCCCAGACCCAGCACCCTCAGACTCCGCACCCCCCGTCTTCGCACCCCCAGACGCAGCACCCCTAGACACAGCACCTCGAGCAGCACTTGAGCCGACAGCTACCTCGATAGGCGCAGTACCAAGGAGAGGGTCTACCTAAGACACACCTGAGGGAGCAGGACCCTGGGGCGGGAGGGGGTCTACCGGAGGGCGACCAGGAGCAAGGAAGAGCAGCGGTGGCGGGGGAGGGGCAGAGCGGTAGGGGAAGAGAAGGTAAAAGGGAAGCGACTCGTGTAACGTGACGTCCTGAGAAGGGAGGACACGACGCGAGGTGGGGTGGTAAAATGCCAGCCAGGCGCGTCAGGGACAAAGCCAAGGAAGACGCAGGGGATAGCATGGGCGGAGAGCTTGTCCGTGGACAAAGGCACGAGAACCTCAGACCCGGAACACCGTCGCATCGCCAACCTCCCCCGTTTAATGCAGTGTGGGCGAGGTCTCCAGCAAGGAGACACGGGGCCAGAGGTTGAGCTGATGCGCAGCGTACCGGACCGCAAACGGCCACAGAAAATGGGGAGCAGCCGCATGGATCATGGAGGTACGAGCGACCTCCATGACTAAGCCAATGCGGCGCTCAGCAATCCCATTTTGCTTAGGGGAGCCCGGAAGCGTGAACGACTGGAGAATGCCCTCCCCACGACAAAAGTCTTGCAAGAGGTTGGAGGAGAACTCACCACCTCTGTCAGAGTGCAGACGCAGGACAGGAAGGTCTTGGCCGAACCGCTCGCGGAGTTGGAGACGGACTGTGCGGATCCAAGGGATCAAGACATCAACGACCTGACCCTTGCTGCGCAAGGGGAAGACCGTGGTGTACCGTGTGTAGTCGTCAACAACCAGCAGGAAGTAGCGCTCGCGGCTCTGTCCATTGACGCGGGCTGGGCGCCACACGCCCATGTGGAGAGTTTGCAGGGGAGCAATCGTCGGGGGAGACGAGGAAGAGTGAGGAGCGGCACGCTGCCGCCCCTTGATGCAAGGAAGGCAGGGCGGGGCAGGCGAGGGCGGGAGGGGAGGCAGAGACCTGGGTAGACCAGAGACAAGAAGACGAGAGTGCATGCCACGAAGGCGTGGCAGGGAGGGGTGACCCAGGCGGTGGTGCCACAGAAGAGTCTGGTGTGACAGGAGGCGACACGAGCAAGAGGCGGCTACCTGACCTGACGCGGACACCTGAGCAGACGCAGCTACCTGAGAAGGCTCGGTAGCGAGTGTGTACAGACTCGACCCTGGCCGACGAGTGAACGTGGCCAGGTGACGCCCCGTCCGTGTGCACGTGCAGATCGACACACGCTGACCCCTAGAAGTGGTGGTAGTGACCATTGCATCCTGGAGGGCAGCGGTACTCACCAAGTTTGTAGAGAACGAGGGGAGGTGAAGACCTGTCAGTGAGCCAGACGGAACCGCCGAACACGGGAGGACAGTGGAGGAACGGGCCACGACCGGGCCCCCGGAGGGGTCAGCTAGTCTGATTGGGACAGGTGCAGGGAGAGGAGTGAGGGTGGTGCTATCACGAAAGAAACAGCGCGAGGCGCCTGAGTCCAACGTGAAGGTGTGCAAGGCCTTAGCAGGCGCAGTACCAGGGGGAGTACCAGACTCACTAGCACCTAGAGCAGCAGCGGCTATATCTGGGTCAAGCGGCACACACCGGTAACAGTCACCCTCAGCACTAACAGACAAAGCATACATAACAAAAAGAGTAGCATCAAAGTCTAGGTCAAAGATAGCAACTTTAGACCTAACGAGATCTGCCCAGCGAGGGAGGTCGACGTCGTCACCAAACTCAGCACGCCAAGCGTCGTCGAGGTGGGAGAAGTAGCGGTGCTGAGTGTGAAGCCGCCCGCATGTCTGACCAGCACGGTCACTCGTGGGAATGACATATGGGCAGCTGACACTACCCCCAGACGCCCCACGCTGCAAAAACCACTCACGAAGCTGCTGGGGCGACTTGGTCTCACTCTGACGCTGCTGCTGCTTACGCTGGCCACCTCCAGTACCACCACGCCGAGCGCCAGGCCCACCGCCACCAGTCCCACCGCCGCCACTGCCGCCACTCACACCGCCGCCTCCACCGCCGCCACCAACTCCCCCACTCGCGCCACCACTCCAACCGCTGTCACCACCTCCACTGCTTCCACTACCTCAACCGCTGCCCCCACCACCACTTCCGCTGCCCCCTCCACCACCCCTGCTACCCTTGCCCTTGCCGCTGCGGCGCTTTGCACTAGCAGAAGCAGCTCCGACGTCCTCAGCACCAGGGACGTCTGCAGCAGCGGCATAGGCGTAGGAAGGGGCAAGGGGGGAGGGGGAGCATCCCTCAAAGAAGGGCGGGCGCGGAGTGCCACGAGCAGCACCTACAGCAACTGCACTAGTCTCAGCTGCAAGGAGGTGCTGTTCTAGTAGGTCAACGGTGAGGGAGGTGGGGTCAAGGGAGAGAAAGTGGTCCCTGACAGACCGAAGAGAGTCAGGGAGGCGAGTGACTAAGAAGTAGAGGGTGATGAACATCGGGGGCTGGTTCCTGTCAAGGTAGCGAGGTAGCGAGGTAGCGAGCGTCACTAGTGCGCAGGTGGGAAACAAGGTCCTCTACCGTGGCAAAGGCGGACAGCTCGGGGAACAGGTAGGGCAGAAGCAGGCGGCCTAGAGCAATAATGGCAGGCGAGGAGTAGCGAGCGACTACAGCGTCGTACAGTGCCTGTTCTGTCCTTGAAGTGAGCGCATTCGGCTAACGGCAGATGGTTGCGAATGGCTAAGCGGGCAGCAGCGTCGCGAGTAAGCCACTGTGAGTGAGTCGCACTGTCAGCTGTGGCGAGAGGGGCAGTAGCGGCGCTTGGCGCTAGGTCAAATAGCGAAACACTGTCCTTAGAATCGCTCAGTAGGTACAGGTGCAGGTCGTCGAGCCACGTGTCAAACTGAACCGGTCTGCCCTCATGATCGAACGCGAACACCTTAAGCGAAGCCATAGTTGCGCAGCATGCAGGAGCTGCAGTAGCAGCAGGAGCAGCAGCAGTAGCAGTAGTAGCAGTAGCAGCAGTAGCAGTAGCAGTAGCAGCAGTAGCAGTAGCAAGGGCCGAGGGGCCGGGGGCCTAGGGACGTCGGGCCACGGGGCCAGGTACAAAGAGGGCCGTGAGGGGCCGAGGGGCCAAGGGGCCGAGGGGCCTTGGGGCCGAGGTGTCGGGGGCCTAGGGGCCGAGGCTAGGGGCGACGAGGCCGCGGCTAGGGGCGACGGGGCCGAGGGGCCGAGGTAGGGGCGTTGGGGCGACGGGTCGCGAGGGGCCATGGCTAGGGGCGACGGGGCGATGGGAGGACGGGTCGCGAGGGGCCGAGGCTAGGGGCGACGGGGCATCGGGGCCGCGGCTAGGGGCGACGGGTCGCGAGGGGCCGAGGCTAGGGGTGACGGGGCCGCGGTTAGGGGCGACGGGTCGCGAGGGGCCGAGGCTAGGGGCGACGGGACGACGGGTCGCGAGGGGCCGCGGCTAGGTGCGATGGGGCGACGGGTCGCGAGGGGCCGCGGGGCCGAGGCTAGGGGCGACGGGGCTGCGGTTAGGGGCGACGGGGCCGAGGGGCCGAGGCTAGGTGCGACGTGGCCGAGGGGCCGAGGCTAGGGGCGGCAGGGCGACGTGGCCGCGGGGCCTGGGCCTAGGTTAGGGGGGGGCGGGCCTACGGGTCGCGAGGGGCCGAGACTAGGGGCGACGGGGCCGCGGCTAGGGGCGACGGGGTCGAGGGGCCGAGGCTAGGGGCGGCGTGTCGCGAGGGGCCACGGGGCCGAGGCTAGGGGCGACGGGGCCGAGGCTAGGGGCGACGGGGCCACGGCTAGGGGCGACGGGGCGACGGGTCGCGAGGGGTCGCGGCTAGGGGCGACGGGGCCGAGGGGGCCGCGGCTAGGGGCGACGGGGCGAGGGGCCGAGGCTAGGGCCTAGGGGCGACTTGGCCGCGGCTAGGGGCGACGGGCGACGAGGGGCCGGGCTAGGGGCGACGGGCGACGCCAAGGGGCGACGGGCCTAAGGGCGACGGGCCGGGCTAGGAGCGGCGACGGGTCGGGGCCTAGGGGGCCTACGGGTCGCGAGGGTGGCTAGCAGGGCAGCAGATGGTGGGCCCAAAAAACGGTCCTAGAAGGGACCTGCTCTGATACCATGTCAGAATGATGAACGAGAATGAATGAACTAGCAAAGAGTTGGGTACAAGTTCTAACCCTAATTGGGTTGTACCCTTTATGAGTACACTACAGCCTACACCATGTAAGCTATATATAAGTTTGACACCATGCTCACATGGGTTTGCACACTTACGAGATAGGGGAATGGATCCTATTCCCTTGATCGTCAGGTACTGGAAGACGGACAACTTGAGAAGTACTTACAGGTCTCTCATTCCATATTCGTGTATGAAACCCATGTGAGCATGGAAACCGTTATTGCTGAAACCCAGCCAGTTGAGGAGGTAGTTTGTGATGCCCCTGTTTTTGTGCAGAGAGGAGCAGGGCGGCCACCATCAAACTGAAGGCGTGAAGCACCAAAGCGGACATACAAGTGTGGCGATTGTGGGTCGACTCAGCATACCAGGAAGAAGTGTAAGGGGAAATAAGGGGGGTCAGGGGTGTATCATGTAGCGAGTGGAATGGGGAGCGAATGATTGTTGACTGTTGACTAATAAATAACTATGTTAATGAATATGGTAGGTTGGATGCTCTTTACTACTAGGTGAATATGGGCGACCTTTTGCCATTAGACGACTTGTGGAAGATATAAAATACCACATATGAACGTCATAAACAAAACTGCCCTGAACCAGTAATAAACATACGCGCAAATGACCGGTCATATACCGACGCGTATATGTCCAGTCATATACTCACGCGCATACGACCGGTCATATACCCATGCGCATATGTCTGGTCATATACTCATGCGCATATGACCAATAAAAAACCGACGCGCATAGGAACTATTGCTCTTAATACCATGTTAAGAAGCTAGAGTAAATTAGGGTGAGGAGCCATGGCTTGAGTGGCTAGACATGAGTGTCGAGAGAGTGAGGTCGATTAGGTGAGGAGGGGGGGGGTACAAGAGTGTCGAGTAAATCTAGTTGTACCCTCTAGGGATAACCCCTACACAACCTAGAAACATATAAACATATAATTGTTTTGACACAACCCCATAGGTGAAGGAGGGGATGACCAAACCGAACAGCAGTCACACGACTGTTAGAATGCTAAGCTGCTGCAGCTATGTCACCCACCACCCACATCCCCTGAGCCTCCCCACCACTTCACACTCCCCCCCACAGCAGCAGGTGCGGCTGTGAGAGAGAGGAGGCAGGTTGGCACTGGAGGTGCAACCTCCCCCTCACACCCTCCCCTCCCCTCCCCTCCCCTCACCCCAACTGCTGCACGTGCAGCAGGGAGAGGGAGGAGAAAAGGGGGGGAGGGGGGGGGGGGGAGCGGGGTAGGGGCTGCGCATGGGGCTGCAGATGCGCGTGCAGAGGGCAGCAGGGCGCACGGGGCGCACAAGACAGCAGGGCGCGCGTGGCGTGCAAGGCTGTAGGGCGCGCGGGGCGCGCAGGACAGCAGAAAGGGCTGTAGCACCCGCAGCAAGGACTGTAGCGGCAGCAGCAAGGGCTGTAGCGGCAGCAGCAAGGGCTGTAGCGGCAGCAGCAGGGGATGTAGCGGCAGCAGCAAGGGCTGTAGCGGCAGCAGCAAGGGCTGTAGCGGCAACAGCAAAGGGCTGTAGCGGCAGCAGCAAGGGCTGTAGCGGCAACAGCAAGGGCTGTAGCGGCAGCAGCAGGGCAGCAGGGCAGCAGAGCGCGTGGGGAGCAGCAGGGCGGCAGGACGCGCGGGGCGCGCAGGGCATGCAGGGCAGCAGGAAAGCAAGGCGCGCGGGGCGCGCAGGGCTGCAGGGCGCGCGGGGCGCACAGGGCAGCAGGGCAGCAGGCCGCACAGGGCTGCAGGGCAGCAGGGCGCACAGGGCTGCAGGGCAGCAGGGCGCGCGGGGCGCGCAGGGCTGCAGGGCGCGCAGGGCTGCAGGGCAGCAGGGCGCACAGGGCAGCAGGACAGCAGGGCGCGCGGGGCGCGCAGGGCTGCAGGGCGCGCGGGGCGCACAGGGCAGCAGGGCAGCAGGGCGCACAGGGCTGCAGGGCAGCAGGGCGCACAGGGCTGCAGGGCAGCAGGGCGCGCGGGGCGCGCAGGGCTGCAGGGCGCACAGGGCGCGCAGGGCAGCAGGACAGCAGGGCGCGCGGGGCGCAGTAAGGCCGCAGAGCGCGCGGGGCGCACAGGGCAGCAGGGCGCACAGGGCTGCAGGGCAGCAGGGCGCGCAGGGTACACAGGGCAGCAGGGCGCACAAGGCTGCAGGGAAGCAGGGCGCGCAGGGCTGCAGATCCCCTCCTGCCTCCCCCTGAACCTCCAAGTCCCCCACTGGGGGGGGGGGCTGGTGCTGCAGATCCCCTCCCCCCCACTGCTGCACCCGCAGCAGGGGGAGGTAGGAGAAGGGGGGGGGGGGGGGGGGGGGGCTGGTGCTGCAGATCCCCTCCCCCCCCACTGCTGCACCCGCAGCAGGGGGGAGGTAGGAGAAGGGGCGGTGCAGGAGCCGCTCGGGCGACAGCAGGTTGGCCACCCCGCCACCCCCATACCCTCCCCCCACTGCTGCACTCGCAGCAGAGAGACAGAGGAGAAGGGGGGGGGGGCTGGAGCTGCAGATCCCCTCCCCCCCACTGCCGCACCCGCAGCAGGGGGATGGAGGAGAAAGGGAGGGGGGGGGGGCAGGGGGGGGGGGGGGGCGGTGCAGGAGCCGCTCGGGCGACAGCAGGTTGGCCACACCCGCCACCCCCATACCCTCCCCCCCACTGCTGGACCCGCAGCAGAGAAATGGAGGAGAAGGGGGGGCGGGGGGGGGGGGGCTGGCTGGTGCTGCAGGTCCCCTCCCCCCACTGCCGCATCTGCAGCAGGGGGATGGCAGATCGCTTCCCCCCCACTGCTGCACCCGCAGCAGGGGGAGGTAGGAGAAGGATGAGGGGGGGGGGAGGGGGGGGGGGGGGTCGGTGCTGCAGATCCCCTCCCCCCTTCTGCTGCACCCGCAGCAGGGGGAGGTAGGAGAAGGGTGGGGGGCCTGGTGCTGCAGATCCCCTCCTGCCTCCCCCTGAACCTCCAAGCTCCCCCCCTCTCCCAACACAAGGTGCGGCAGGGAGAGAGTGAGGAGGAGGCGTGGCGGCAGCTGCTGCTGCTGAGGCATATCCGCTACTTCCTCACACCCTCTCCCCGCCATCCCCATGGAGGGGGGGGAGGGGGGGGGAAGGGGGGGAAGGGGGCGGGGACGGAGCTGCGCATGCGACTGTAGGGCACGCGGGCAGGAGGAACCCCCTCTTGCCACCCCCCACCACGTTGCAACAGGGCACCGGGGCCGTGGTTAGGGGCGGCAGGTCGCGAGGGGCCATGGCTAGGGGCGACGGGGCCATGGCTAGGGACGGGGCCGGGCGCTGGGCAAGTACGGGGCCGGGTGCTGGGCTAGGGACGGGGCCGGATGCTGGGCAGGTATGGGGCCGGGCGTTGGGCAGGTACGGGGCCGGGCGCTGGGCAGGTACGGGGCCGGGCGCTGGGCAGGTATGGGGCCGGGCGCTGGGCAGGTACGGGGCCGCGCGCTGGGCAGGTACGGGGCCGGACGCTGGGCGCGAAACGGGGCCGGGCGCGGGCTAGGTACTGGGCCGGGCGCGGGCTAGGTACAGGGTCGGGCGCGGGGCTAGGTACGGGGCCGGGGCGCGGGCTAAGTACGGGGCCGGGCGCGGGCGTGATACGGGCTGGGCGCGGGCTAGGTACGGGGCCAGGCACTGGCGACAGACGGGGCCGGGCGCGGGCTAGGTACGGGCCAGATGCGGGGCTAGGAACGGGCCGGTCGCGGGCGAGGTACGGGGCCAGGCGCTGGCGAGGGACTGGGCCGTTCGCGGGGCTAGGTACGGGCCGGGCGCGGGCGAGAGACGGGGCCGGGCGCAGGCGTAAGACGTGGCCGGGCGCGGGCTAGGTACGGGCCTGTCGCGGGCTAGGTACGGGCCGGGCGCGGGGCTAGGAATGGGCCGATCGCGGGCTAGGTACGGGCCGGGCGCCGGCGCAAGACGGGGCCGGGCGCGGGCTAGGTACGGGCCGATCGCGGGCTAGGTACGGGCCGGGCGCGGGCGACGGAATCGACGGGGCCAGCGGGGCCGAGGGGCCGAGCTAGGGGCGACGGGGCCAAGCGGCCGAGCCTAGGGGCTAGGGGCGACGCCAAGGGGCGACGGGCTGGGGCCTAGGCTAGCAGGGCATTAGGTGGTGGGCCCATTGATGTGAGGTCCTAGGAACTATTGCTCTTAATACCATGTTAAAAAGCTAGAGTAAATTAGGGTGAGGAGCCATGGCTTGAGTGGCTAGACATGAGTGTCGAGAGAGTGAGGTCGATTAGGTGAGGAGGGGGGGGTACAAGAGTGTCGAGTAAATCTAGTTGTACCCTCTAGGGATAACCCCTACACAACCTAGAAACATATAAACATATAACTGTTTTGACACTAACTTTTGTTAGCCATGTATAATGTGTCTTACAAATCTTTACAACAACCAAGACAAATCCATATAACACACCTGTATGGAGCCCTAATTGGTCACCGAACAAGAACTTCGTTGGAATTAACCGTGGTAATAATAAACCATACTTGTATGCACGGAGTGTGTGTGTGAGGGTTGCAAACCAGGATTGCAACAACAAATGCTAGCACTAATTCAACCTGTTGGTGTAATGCAAAAACAAATGCTAGCACTAATTCAACCTGTCGGTGTAACAAATATGACCGGACCATACATGTATTTCATATAATGCATAATGTTCCAGAGGTGTTGCTGCCACTTATTCGAGTTGGCTAACACATGCATTTCAGCAGATGGACCCTTAAAAAATAGGGTGTAATATCATGGGATTAATCGTCGTAACCAGAAAACCAGGGGTGCTACTGTGAGAACAAGTGACAAGAATGGTTGACTAGGAAGAAAGGAAGGGTACAAGTAGAATGTCGAGAGAAATTGTGTACCCCCTAAGGCTAAACCCACTACAGCCTAGAGAAATGTACACACATATGTTTGACACACCCCCATAGGCAAAGTGGGGGATAGCAAGAGCAAGCAATGGTCACAAGACCAGTCAAGAGAAGAAGCAAAGCAAAGCAAGCTCAGGGTGGATCACAAAGTCACCACACAGTCCGAGCACAAGCAAAGGGCCACAAGGCCAGTTCACATGCAGAGATATATAAAAAGAACAATTAATACAGTGATCATACCCTAGCAAGTGCAAGCATGCAGGTATATATATAGATCACAGTACAGTCAGAGTCAGGCAGTAAGCATGTGAGGCAAAGTAGGCACAAGGCCTAACACAGTAACAAAGAGCTGATGATCACCAGGCGGAAGTGCCTTGGTGAAGACGTCAGCAGTGTTGGCCCGAGTGGCCACGTACGCAAGACGAAGCTGACCACGCTGCTGCAACTCTCGAGCAAGGAAGTATCGCAGAGCGATGTGCTTCGTTCTGTGCTCCAGTCTGTGCTCCTAACACAATGCTATCATGGCTTTGTTGTCTACGTACAGGACTGGAGGCGAACGAGGCTGCTCTCCCAAGTCAGTCAGCAAGTAGGTGAGCCAGCGTAGCTCCTGAGCAGCCATGGCTCCGGCGTAGATCTCAGCCTCACAACTGGAGCTGAGAACTGAAGACGAGCGGGTAGACCGCCAAGAAACCGAGCCGGACCCAAGGCTGAAGGTGTAACCCTATGACGACCTCTGTGTAGCTGAGTCGTCAACACAGGAGGCGTCTGCATGACCAGTGAGGACAACTGGACCCCGTCCTCCAAGCACAAGCCCCATGCCCGACGTACTGCACAAGTAACGCAGTACCCTCTTCGCAGCATCCCAGTGCACCTTTCGGTGCCTACCGGGAGCCACGTAGCGAGCCAGAAGGCTGAGAGGGTACGCGAGGTCAGGTCGTGTGCAAGTCATCAGGTACATGAGGCAACCCACAAGCTCTGGGTACGGACCACTCGGCTCTACGGACTCGTCCGAAGGTGGAGCTGAGAGCGAGTGACTGGTAGACAGAGGAGTGAGCTGTGGCGAGGAGTACTGGAAGCCGAAGCGCTGAAGGACCTGGTGCACCATGTGTGACTGAGTCAGTGTGATGGTGCGTCGTGCTCTGTCCCGGGTGCTCTGCAGGCCAAGATAGCTGCGCAGTTCACCTAGGTCAGTGCAGGTATGTCTCTTCTGCAGCTCGGACTTCACAAGGGTCAGTGCCTCAGTGTCAGCCGTGGCAAAGACGAGGTCGTCAACGTACACTAGGACATAGAACGGCGGCAGCGAGGTGTCGGTGCGTAGAAACAGCGACGGGTCTGCTGTAGAAGGAGCAAACCCAAGAGCCGCAAGTGTAGTCCTGAGTGTGTCGTGCCACTCGCGAGGCGCCTGGCGGAGACCGTAGACTGGCCGGCGGAGGCTCCACTGAGTACCTGCAGGAAACATCCCAGTGAAACCAGGTGGTCGGCGCAGCCAGATCTCCTCGTGCAGGCTGCCCTGCAGGAAGGCTGTACTGAAGTCCAGGAAGTGTAACTCGTAGTCACGCTGAGCAGCTACGTGTAGCAACACCCGAAGAGTATTCATCTTCGGGGTGGGGGAGAAGGTCTGGAAGTAGTCAACTCCCTGTCGCTGGCTGAAGCCTCGAGCAACGTAACGCGCCTTGAAGGCAGGTGGAGAACCCGGCGGCCGCTTCACCTTGAAAATCCACATGCCATCGACTATGTTCGCCCCAGGTTGGGGAACCTCGTCGACGTAGGTGCCTGTGGACTTTTAGGATGCCATTTCGGCATCCATAGCTGCCTGCCACTGAGAGGAGTAAGGACCCGTAATCGCCTCTGCGTAAGAGCGCGGGGTCGGGATGTCTGGAGCATCCGGGTCTCCCTCAGGGGCAAGCAACAAGGAAGCGAAACGAGGTACAGCAGCTGCAAGACACTCAAAGTCCTCCTGCCTGTCCTCAAGGATGTCCGTGCCAAGAGCACACTCACCCCCGACGGATGGAGGACTGGCAGGTATGGACTCAGCATTTAGAGCAGAGGCGTAGTCGAGACGGCAAGCAGCAGCAAAGTCAAGCAGCTCAGCAACGAGAGCAGAAGAAGCAGCAGACTCAAAGGACGGGTCAGTGACAGCAGTGGCAAGGAGACGAGCGACAGTGGGACTGGCAGCACGCGCTCGGTCAGACTCAGGGTCAGGGGCCTCAGGAAGAGAGGACTCAGGAGGAGCAGGCAGAGGAACACGCAGTGGAACAGAGGAAGGACGGAGTGCCATAGTGTGAGTGTCTGGGACAGGAGGAGGACGCAAACGAGGAGCACCACGAGCAGTGCGAACAGGCGAGACAGGACAAGACGCAGGCTCACGACGCTCTGTAAGACCTCCGGACTGCTCAGTGTAAGGAGAGGGAACAGGCAGTGGGGAGGCTGGCTGTAGCGGCTGCTGCGACTGGTCAGGCGGTGGACACAGGAAGGGAGGAGGAAGACCAGTAGAAGACGGGACACCAAGAACCTGCTGAAGTAGGGGAACGAAGTACGGACCCGGCCGCACAGTGCCTCTAGCACCTCCAGCTCCAGGGTCAACAGCTCCAGCTCCTGCAGCTCCAGCGCCTCCTGCGCAAGGGCCTCCAACTCCAGCTACACCAGCTCCAGTGCCTCCGGCGCCAGCTGCTCCAGGCTCCGTAGGGTCTTCAGCTCCAGTAGTAATAGCAGCACCTCCAGCTCCAGTGTCTCCAGGCTCGCCAGCTCCGGGAGCTCCACTCCGACGGTGTGCGCGCTGAACAAGCCACTCACGCAGCTGCTGCGAGGACAGTCGCGTTGAAGCACCAGCAGGACCTCCAGACGAAGCAGCACCCCGAGGCTCAGCACCCCCAGACTCCGCACCCTCCGACTCAGCACCCCCAGGCTCCGCACCCTCCGACTCAGCACCCCCAGGCTCAACACCCTCAGGCTCAGCACCCCCAGACCCAGCACCCTCAGACCCCGCACCCCCCGGCTCCGCACCCCCAGACGCAGCACCTGGAGCAGCACCTGAGACGACAGCTACCTGAACAAACGCAGTACCAGGGAGAGGGTCGACTTGAGACACTCCCGAGGGAGCAGGACCCTGGGGCTGGAGGGGGTCTACCGGAGGTGGACCGGGAGCAAGGAAGAGCAGCGGGGGCGGGGGAGGGGCAGAGCAGTAGGGGAAGAGACGGTAGAAGGCAACCGACTCGTCGAACGTGACGTCCTGAGACGGGAGGACACGGCGCGAGGTGGGGTGGTAAAACTGCCAGCCAGGCGCGTCAGGGACAAAGCCAAGGAAGACGCAGGGAATGGCGCGGGTCCGCGGACGTATCGCGAACAAAGGCACGAGAACCCCAGACCCGGAACACCGACGCATCGCCAACCTTTCCCGTCCAATGCAGTGTGGGCGAGGTCTTCGGCAAGGAGACACGGGGCCAGAGGTTGAGCTGGTGCGCAGCGTACCGGACCGCAAACGGCCACAGAAAATGGGGAGCACCCGCATGGATCATGGAGGTACGAGCGACCTCCATGACTAAGCCAATGCGACGCTCAGCAATCCCATTTTGCTGAGGGGAGTCTGGAAGCGTGAATGTCTGGGTGATGCCCTCCCCACGACAAAAGTCCCGCAAGAGGTCGGAGGAGAACTCACCACCTCTGTCAGAGTGCAGACGCAGGACAGGAAGGTCCTGGCTGAACCGCTCGCGGAGTTGGAGACGGAAGGTGCGGATCAAAGGGATCAAGACAGCAGAGACCTCACCCTTGCTGCACAAGGGGAACACTGTGGTGTACCGCGTGTAGTCGTCAACTACCAGCAGAAAGTAGCGCTCGCGGCCCTGTCCACTGACGCGGGCTGGGCCCCACACGTCCATGTGGAGGGTCTGCAGGGGAGCAGTCGTCGGGGGAAACGAGGAGGAGTGAGGAGCGGCGCGCTGCCGCCCCTCGACGCAAGGAAGACAGGGCGGGGCAGGCGAGTGCGGTAGGGGAGGCAGAGACCTGGGAAGACCAGAGACAAGGAGACGGGAGTGCATGCCACGAAGGCGTGGCAGGGAGGGGTGACCCAGGCGGTGGTGCCAAAGAAGAGTCTGGTGCGACAGGAGGCGACACGAGCAAGACGCGGCTACCTGACCTGACGTGGACACCTGAGCAGACGCAGCGACCAGAGGAGGCTCGGTAGCCAGCGTGTACAGACTCGACCCTGGCCGACGAGTGAACGTAGCCAGGTGACGCCCCGTCCGTGTGCACGTGCAGATCGACACACGCTGACCCCCAGGAGTGGTGGTAGTGACCATCGCATCCTGGAGGGCAGCGGTACTCACCAAGTTCATAGAGAACGAGGGGAGGTGAAGACCTGTCAGTGAGCCGGACGGAACCGCCGGACACGGGAGGACACTGGAGGAACGGGCCACGACCGGGCCCTCGGAGTGGTCAACCAGTCTGACCGGGACAGGTGCAGGGAGAGGAGTGAGGGTGGTGCTTTCACGAAAGAAACAGCGCGAGGCGCCTGAGTCCAACGTGAAGGTGTGCAAGGCCTCAGCAGGCGCAGCACCAGGGGGAGTACCAGACGCACTAGCACCTAGAGCAGCAGCGGCTATACCTGGGTCAGGCGGCACACACCGGTAACAGTCACCCTCAGCACTAAAAGACAAAGCATACATGGCAGAGATAATAACATCATAGTCTAGGTCAAAGATAGCAACTCCCGACCTAAGCAACTCTGCCAGTGAGGGCGCTTGCCGTCGTCACCAAACTCAGTACGCCAGGCGTCGTCAAGGCGGGCAAAGCAGCGGCGCTCAGTGTGATACTTCCCGCATGTCTGGCCCGCACGGAAACCCGTGCGAATGACATACGGGCAGGTCTCACTACCCTCACCCGCCCCACGCTGAACCAACCACTCACGGAGCTGCTGTGGCGTCTGGGTCTCGCTCCGACGCTGCTGGTGCTGGCCCCGACCACCACTAGGGCCTGTGCGCCGAGGTCCAGACCTACCACCACGGGTCCCACCGCCTCCACTGCTGCCACTCCCTCCGCTGCCGCCACCGCCACCACCAGAGCCTCCACCGCCGCCACTAGTCCCACCGCCGCCACCACCACCACCGCCTCCACCTCCTCTACCGCCGCCCCCACTACTGTTCCCACTGCCACCTCCACCACCACCGCTGCCTCCTCCACCACCCCGGCCACCCTTGCCCTTGCTGTTGCGGCGCTTCACACTAGTCGAAGCAGCACCGACGTCCTCAGGAACTGAGACGTCTGCAGCAGTAGCAGAGGCGAAGGAGGGGGAAAGGGGGGAGGGGGAGCACCCCTCAAAGAAGGGCGAGCGCGGAGTGCCACGAGCAGCACCTACAGCAACTGCACTAGTCTCAGCTGCGAGGAGATGCTGCTCGAGGAGGTCAACAGTGAGGGAGGTGGGGTCGAGGGTGAGGAAGTGGTCCCTGACAGAGCGAAGGGAGTCAGGGAGGCGAGTGACTATGAAGTAGAGGGTGATGAACATGGGGGGCTGGTTCGTGGGAAGGAACTCAGCATGGACGGTAGCGCGGTTGCGAGCATCGCTAGTGCGCAGGTGGGTAACCAGGTCCGCTACTGTGGCAAAAGCCGACAGCTCAGGGAACAGGTAGGGCAGTAGCAGCCTGCCAATAGCAGCAGTGGCAGGGGAGGAGTAGCGAGCAACGACAGCGTCGTACAGGGCCTGTGCTGTCCTGTGCTCTCCAAAGAGAGCACATTCGGTCGCAGGCAGGTGTTTGCGAATGGCTAAGCGGGCAGTAGCGTCACGAGACAGCCACTAGGAACGAGTCGAAACGTCAGCTGTGGCAGGAGGGGCTGGAACGGCACCGGACACGTGGTCAAACAGTAAGACACTGTCCTTAAGATCGCTCAATAGGTACAGTTGCAGATCGTCATGCCATGTGTCAAATGCTACAGGCCTGCCCTCCGGGTCGAACGCAAGAACTCTAAGCGAAGCCATAGTGGCGCAGGGCTCAGGGGCAGCAGTAGCAGTAGCGAAGGGGCGGAGCCGAGGGGCCTAGGGGCCGAGGGGCCAAACAAGAGGGCCTAGGGGCCTAGAGGCCTAGGGGGCCAAGGGGCCAAACAAGAGGGCCGAGGGGCCAAACACAAGGGCCGAGGAGGCCGAGCCTAGGGGCCGAGGCTAGGGGCCGAGGGGCCAAACAAGGGGCCGGGCGCCGGGCAGGTACTAGGCCGAGGGGCCTAGGGGGCCGAGGAGACCGAGCCTAGGGGCCGAGGAGGCCGAGCGGCCTAGGGGCAGGGCCGAGGGGCCAAACAAGGAACGGGGCCAAGGGGCCAAACAAAGTACGGGGCCGGGCGCTGGGGAGGTACTGGGCCGGGCGCGGGCTGGGTACGGGGCCGAGGGGCTGATGGGCCGAGGGGCCTAGGGGGGGGCCGAGAGGCCTAGGGGGCCGAGGGGCCAAACCAGGAACAGGGCCGAGGGGCCAAACAAGGTACGGGGACGGGCACTGGGTCGGGCACGGGCTGGGTACGGGGCCGAGGGGCCGATGGGCCGAGGGGCCTAGGGGGGGGCCGAGAGGCCTAGGGGGCCGAGGGGCCAAACAAGGTACGGGGCCGGGCGCTGGGCAGGTACTGGGTCGGGCGCGGGCTGGGTACGGGGCCGAGGGGCCGATGGGCCGAGGGGCCTAGGGGGGGGCCGAGAGGCCTAGGGGGCCGAGGGGCCAAACAAGGAACGGGGCCGAGGGGCCAAACAAGGTACGGGGCCGAGGGGCCTAGGGGGGGGGGGGGGGAGGAGACCGAGCCTAGGGGCCGAGGAGGCCGAGTCTAGGGGCCGAGGCTAGGGGCCGAGGGTCCAAACAAGGTACGGGGCCGGGCGCTGGGCAGGTACTGGGCCGGGCGCGGGCTGGGTACGGGGCCGAGGGGCCGATGAGCCGAGGGGCCTAGGGGGGGCCGAGAGGCCTAGGGGGCCGAGGGGCCAAACAAGTGGCCGAGGGGCCAAACAAGGTACGGGGCCGGGCGCTGGGCAGGTACTGGGCCGGGCGCGGGCTGGGTACGGGGCCGAGAGGCCTAGGGGGGGGGGTCAAGGGGCCAAACAAGGGGCCTGGGCCGGTACTGGGCCGGGTCGCGGGCTAGGTACGGGCCGGGTGCTGGCGTAAGATGGGGCCGGGCGCGGGCTAGGTACGGGCCGGGCGAGGGCGAGAGAAGGGGGCCGGGCGCGGGTGTCGACGGGGCGCGAGCTAGGTACGGGCCGGGCGCGGGTGTCGACTGGGCGCGGGCTAGGTACGGGCCGGGCGCGGGTGTCGACGGGGCGGGCTAGGTACGGGCCGGGCGCGGGTGTCTACGGGGCACGGGCTACGCACGGGCTGGGCGCGGGTGTCTACGGGGCGCGGGCTACGTACGGGCCGGGCGCGGGTGTCGACGGGGCGCTGGCTAGGTACGGGGCCGGTCGCTGGCGTCGACGGGGCGCGGGCTAGGTACGGGGCCGGGCGCAGGTGTCGACGGGGCGATCGCGGGCTAGGTACGGGCCGGGCAAGGGCAAGAGAAGGGGCCGGGCGCGGGTGTCGACGGGGCGCGAGCTAGGTACGGGTCGGGCGCGGGTGTCGACGGGGCGGGGCTAGGTACGGGCCGGGCGCGAGTGTCGACGGGGCGCGGGCTAGGAACTAGGTAAGCGCAGTAGTAGGTGGTGGGCCCAATAGGAACCTACTCTAATACCATGTGAGAACAAGTGACGAGAATGGTTGACTAGGAAGAAAGGAAGGGTACAAGTAGAATGTCGAGAGAAATTGTGTACCCCCAAAGGCTAAACCCACTACAGCCTAGAGAAATGTACACACATATGTTTGACAGCTACGTCTAGTAGATGGATACATTTCCACGATTGTCGTGTTCTATAAAGACCACATTGCTAGGCTGATCTCCAAATATATTGGCATGTGTTATATATTGTGAACATCGTGTAATAACAAATTCAATAAATTTGAGTTCTATGTTTTGCATAGACAAATTCCATGTCTTGGGTGCATTTGCGCAAGGTACAACAAAGTGTACAGCGATATATGACCGGGCATTAAACACGCGCATATGACCTGACATAGCACACGCGCATATGGCTGGTCTTATTGCACGTATATATGACCGGTAATATACCGCAACCAATTCATTGGTCCATGCTTTTGCCGAATATGGCCGTCCATATCACCCTCGAATTGTTGTGTGAAGACATGCGCATCTACTCTGTGAGTGGATCGGAAAGTTAGTGAATTCGGGTTCGCAGTTACCGCGCAACCATGATTTCAGTGCCTCGTACTTTTGCGAGGAGCTCAAAATATGCATTCGTTGCAATACTAGATCACACGCGAAATAGAGTTACCTTCAATTTGAGCGCGAGTTACACAAATGACCCCATAGAGTTAGTCTAACAGAACCACGGCCTGTTCAACCCTGTCATCTTAGACTCTCGATCATATTCTTCTCGCTAAGTTCCACAGCACACTAAATTAGGGTTCCCGAGCTACTAGTCACGACACTAGAACAGCTAGGTCTTAGGCGGATAACATCCCTACCTAGCATCACCCCTTACTAACGTAATACTAGAGCGGACGACGCGTGCCCGAAATGTGGCTATGTCAGGCCGAGCAGCTCGTGGTAGAGGGAAGGCGGCGAAGAACACCCGCGATGACACACCGTCGGGGAAACTACCGCAAAAACGTGAACACCTGTCACAGCCCAACGTAGACTCAGGCGATGATGACGGGCTTTGTCGCAGCGATAGGCTAAAGTTGGCCCATGCACACACATCGGCTCCTAAGGAGCAGTGCGCCACGCCATCTGGACCCGTAGTCTTGAATAAGGTAGCCGCGCACGATTATGGGGTGGAGAAGGAGTTTGAGCCGCCTTTGGATGAATCCCCGCCTGACGACTGTTAGAATGTTATAGTGCTTACATTTGTGTAGGCTATAGTGGGGTAGCCAATAAGGGGTACAACCCAATTAGGGTTAGTACTTGTACCCAACTGTTTCATAGTTCATTCATCCTTGTTCGTTAGTTTGACAACGACCTCATCTAAAAAATCACCGCTCATATTAAAATCCCATTCCTTGATACTCTTGAGAAGTCTGGAGCCACTACAGCAAAGGTCACGCATCCGTTTTTCCCCACCAATGCAATTCAAGATCATATGTTCACCCATATCCCTATCCATGCATTCAGCCAGGTGCAAGCTACAACTGGAATCTCTGGACACGTAGCCTCTCAAGGACCCATTGCAACAAGTACTTCAGGCCATGCCGCAGCACAAAATACACCAACCCATCCTCATTTTCTACCCACACCACCAGCCGTTGCACCCAGCACTGCTCATCCAGTTACAGACCCGCAAGCCGAACAAGCTCCCACCATTGTGCAAACTGCCCAGGACGAGGTAGCTGGAATGACAGATTCACAGCACAACTTGAGCATGTCTAGTTCAACCAACAATGCCAACCCCCCTTCTCACGGCTCCGCACTGGCAAGCGAGCCATCAGTAGGTGAGAAGTGTGATTGGGTCACATTATTGCTTATCCATGGTACCTCTCAAATTGCTAACATTGGTTTCTACTCATGGCACCATTTGCTTAACGTGTGCAGAGGCGGCTGACGACATCATCGAAGCCTTCCTTGGTTATTAGACGCAATAAATACTAAGACTCGATCTCTGCATGAGACTGCTTGCGTTGTAAACTCAATATCAACCCCTAGAACTCATCGTAAACGTGCATAGAGCTTTGTGAGAATAATGAGAGGAATGATCGAACTAGGAAACAGGTGGGGTACAAGTAGCAAACACAAAAGTGTTGTACCCTCTAAGGACTACCCCACTATAGCCTAAACAGACTATAGCATATATAAGTTTGACACACCCCCATAGGCAAAGTGGGGGAGAACAAGGGGTCACAAGACCAGTCAAGAAGGTAAAGCAAGCTCAGGGTGGATCACAAAGTCACCACGCAGTCTGAGCACAAGCAAAGGGCCACAAGGCCAATTCACATGCAGAGTTATATAAAGGAAAGCAAATAATACTGTGAACACAACCTAGCAAGAGTAAGCATGCAGGTATAAGTATATAGAGTACAGTACAAGCAAAGCCAAGAAGTCAGCAAGTGAGGCACAGTAGGTACAAGGCCTAACACAGTACAGAAACGCTGATGATCACAAGGCTGAAGTGCCTTGGTGAAAACATCAGCAGTGTTGGCCTGAGAGGCCACGTAAGCAAGACGAAGCTGGCCACGCTGCTGCAACTCTCGAGCAAGGAAGTAGCGCAGAGCAATGTGCTTCGTTCTGTGCTCCAATCTGTGCTCCTGACACAAGGCCAGCATGGCCTTGTTGTCGACATACAGATTTGGAGGAGAACGAGGCGCCTCTCCCAAGTCGGTCAGCAGGTAGGTGAGCCAGCGTAGCTCCTGTGCAGCCATGGCCCCAGCGTAGATCTCAGCCTCACAACTGGAGCTGAGAACAGAAGAAGAACGGGTAGACCGCCAAGAGACAGAACCGGAGCCAAGACTGAAGGTGTAACCCTGTGACGACCGCTGCGTAGCCAAGTCGTCAACCTAGGAGGCGTCAGCGTGACCAGTGAGGACAACTCGAGCCCGTCCTCCAAGCACGAGCCCCATGCCCGATGTACTGCACAAGTATCGCAACACCCTCTTCGCATCATCCCAGTGCACCTTTCGGTGCCTGCCGGGAGCCACGTAGCGAGCCAGAAGATTGAGAGGGTATGCAAGGTCAGGTCGTGTGCAAGTCATCAGGTACATGAGGCAGCCCACAAGCTCTGGATACGGGCCACTCGGCTCTACGGACTCGTCCGAAGGTGGAGCTGAGAGCGAGTGACCGGTAGGCAGAGGAGTGGACTGTGGCGAGGAGTACGTGAAGCCGAAGCGCTGAAAGACCTGCTGCACCATGTGTGACTGAGTCAAGGTAATGGTGCGCTGTGCTCTGTCCCGGGTGATCCGCAAGCCAAGATAGCTTGTCAGCTCACCCAGGTCTGTGCACGTGTGTCTCTTCTGCAGCTCGGACTTTACGTGGGCGAGTGCCTCAGTGTCAGCAGTAGTAAAGACGAGGTCGTCTACGTACACGAGAACGTAGAACGGCGGCAGAGTAGTGTCAGTGCGTAAGAACAGAGAAGGGTCAGAAGTGGAAGGAGCAAAACCAAGAGCAGCAAGAGTCGTCCTGAGTGTGACGTGCCACTCACAAGGTGCCTGGCGGAGACCGTAGACTGGCCGCCGGAGGCTCCACTGGGTACCAGCTGGAAACGACCCAGTGAAGCCAGGTGGGCGGCGCAGCGAGATCTCCTCGTGCAGGCTGCCCTGTAGGAAGGCTGTGCTGAAGTCAAGCGAGTGGAGCTCATAGTCACGCTGAGCAGCTACGTGCAGCAGTACCTGAAGAGTGGTCATCTTCGGGGTAGGGGAGAAGGTCTGGAAGAAGTCAACTCCCTGTCGCTGACTGAAGCCACGTGCAACATAACGCACCTTGAAGACAGGCGGAGAACCCGGCGGCCGCTTCACCCTGAAGATCCACATGCCACTGACGATGTTCGCCCCAGGCGGGGGAACCTCGTCGACGTAGGTGCGTGTGGACTTCCAGGAAGCCATCTCGGCGTCCATGGCTGCTTGCCACTGAGAGGAGTAGGGACCCTCTATCGCCTCTGCGTAAGAGCGCGGGGTCGGGATGTCTGGTGCATCCGAGTCTCCCTCAGGGGCAAGCAGCATGGACACGAGATGAGGTACAGAAGCAGCAAAGCACTCAAACTCTTCCTGTCTGTCCTCAAGAACGTCTGTGCCAAGAGCACACTCACCCCCGACGGACGGAGGACAGACAGACGCAGACGCAGACTCAGCAACAAGACTAGTGGCGAAGTCTAGGCGACAGGCAGCAGCAAAGTCAACAAGCTCAGCAACGAGAGCAGACGCAGCAGTGGACTCAAACAAAGGGTCAGTGACAGCAGTGGCCAGAAAACGCGTGACAGCTGGACGAGCAGCACGGAGGGAGTCAGACGCAGGGTCCGGACCGGCAGGAAGAGAGGACGCAGGAGGAGAGGGCAGAGGGACACGCTGTGGAGCAGTGGAAGGACGCAGAGTCATAGAGTGAGTGCCAGGGACAGGAGGAGGACGCGGACGCGAAACACGACCAGCGCGAACAGAACGGACAGGCGACGTAGAACGAGACACAGGCGACACAGGACGCGACTCAGGCTCACGACGCTCCGTAAGACCTCTAGTCGGTCCAGAGTAAGGAGAAGGACCAGGCAGTGGAGAGGCAGGCTGTAACTGCAACTGAGACGGGATAGGCGGTGGACTCAGAGAAGGAGGAGGAGGACCAGGAGAAGGCGGGGAGCAAAGAACCTGCTGAAGAAGCAGAACGTAGTACGGCCGCGGCCGCACAGCGCCTCCAGAAACAGCAGAGACAGAACCGGTACCCTCAGCCCCAGGGTCTCCAGTCCCAGCAGCACCTCCAGCAGCTCCAGCACCAGCAGCACCTCCAGCAGCTCCAGCACAAGCACCACCTCCAGCAGCTCCAGCACCAGCAGCACCTCCAGCAGCTCCAGCACCAGCAGCAGCTCCAGCACCAGCAGCACCTCCAGCAGCACCAGCACCAGCAGCACCTCCAGAAGCTCCAGCAGCACCTCCAGCACCAGCAGCACCTCCAGCAGCACCAGCACCAGCAGCACCTGCAGAAGCTCCAGCAGCACCTCCAGCACCAGCAGCACCTCCAGCAGCACCAGCACCAGCAGCACCTCCAGAAGCCCCAGCAGTACCTCCAGTAGCTCCAGCAGCACCCTGACAGCGCCGAGAGTACCACTCACGAAGCTGCTGTGGAGAGAGAGGCTCCCGCCGCAGCGGGAGACCTAGAGCACCTCCAGACGCAGCACGTGCAGGCTCAGCACCTCCAGACACAGTACCCTCAGGCTCCACACGCCCAGGCTCAGCACCCCCAGGCACAGCACGCCCAGACTCAGCACCCCCAGACTCAGCACCCCCAGTCCCCGCACCCGCAGGCTCAGCACCCCCAGTAGCACCTGAGTCGACAGCTACCTCGACCGGCTCGGCAGGGTCTACCTAGGACATACCTGAGGGGGCAGGCCCCTAGGGCGGGAGGGGGTCTACCGAGGGAGTACCTGGTGCCAGGAAGAGCGGCGGGGGGGGGGGGGGGGAGAGGCAGTGCGGTAGGGAAAGAGATGGTAGTACGACACCGACTCGTCAAACGTGACGTCCTGAGAGGACAGAACACGACGCGAGGTGGGGTGGTAGAAGTGCCACCCGGGTGCGTCATGAGGGAAGCCAAGGAAGACACAGGGAACGGCATGGGAGGACAGCTTGTCCGCTGTAGTATCGCGGACAAAAGCTCGAGATCCCCAGACACGGAACGCGGACGCATCGCCAACCTTCCCCGTCCACCGCAGAGTAGGTGTGGTCTCCAGCAGGGAGACACGAGGCTGAAGGTTGATCTGATGCGCAGCGTACCGAACCGCGAACGGCCACAGAAAATGGGGAGCAGCCGCATGGATCATGGACGTACGAGCGACGTCCATGACCATGCCAATGCGGCGCTCAGCAATCCCATTTTGCCGCGGGGAGGCCGGAAGCGTGAACGTCTGGCGGATGCCCTCCAAACGACAGAAGGCTCTCAGGAGGTCGGAGGAAAACTCCCCGCCTCTGTCAGAGTGCACACGCAGAACAGGAAGGTCTGAGCCGAAACTCTCACTGAGCTGGCGACGAGCACCGCGGATCCAGTCGATCAATACCTCAGGGACCTCACCCTTGCTGCGCAAGGGAAAGACTGTGGTGTAACGCGAGTAGTCGTCAACGACCAGCAGGAAGTAGCGCTCGTGACCCTGTCCACGGACGCGGGCTGGGCCCCACACGTCCATGTGAAGAGTCTGCAGAGGGGCCTCAGTTGGAGGGAATGAGGAGGAGTGAGGAGCGGCGCGCTGCCGGCCCTCGACACAAGGAACACAGGTGGGGGCAGGCCCCGGAGGAAGGGGAGGGAGGGACCTGGGGAGTCCAGAGACAAGAGCACGGGAGGCCATACCTCGAAGACGAGGCAGGGAGGGGTGACCAAGGCGGTGGTGCCAAAGGAGAGTCTCGTGTGCCAGAGGACGACAGGAGCAGGGGGCAGACGCAGGACTAGATCTGGACGCGGCAGCAAACACCTGACTGGACGCAGCTACCTGACCAGACGCAGGGACCGGAGGAGGCGCAGTAGTCAGTGTGTACAGACTCGACCCTGGCCGACGGGTGAACGTGGCCAGGTGGCGGCCCGTCCGAGAGCAAGTGCAGTGGGTCACACGCTGACCTCCAGGGGTGAACTGGTCAACCCACGTGTCCTGGAGGTCAGCTCCACTCACCAAGTTCGTAGAGAACGAGGGGAGGTGGAGTCCCGACAGCAAGCCCGACGGGGCTGCAGGACACGGTAGAACCGTGGAGGAGTGTGCAAGGACTGGGCCCCCTGAGGGGTCAGCAAGGGAGACCGCAACAGGCCGACTGAGCGGCGTGAGCGTGGTGCTGTCTCTAAAGAAAGAGCGCGAAGCACCAGAGTCAAGTGTGAAAGTGTGCAAGGACTCAGTAGGTGCAGTACCAGAGAGAGCAAACGCACCAGCACCTGGAGCAGCAGACGCACGAGTACCTAGAGCAGCAGACGCACTAGCACCTAGAGCAGCAGCCGCAATGCCTGGGTCGGGCGGGACACTCAGGAAACAGTCACCCTCAGCACTATCAGCAAGAGCATACATGGCAGCAAGGATAGCATCAAAGTCTAGATCAAAGATAAGCACATTCTGCAGAAGCAGATCATGCCAATGAGGAAGCTCAACGGCGTCAGGAAACTGGGTACGCCAAGCGTCAGTCAAGCGACAGAAGCAGCGCTGCGTGGTGTGTGGGAGCCCACACACCTCCCAACTACGAGTGCCAGTGCGAAGAACGTAAGTGCAGGGACCTGCACCCCCAAACCTCCCACGCCCAGCGTACCACTCACGAAGCTGCTGAACCGACGGGGTCTCACGGGTGCGCAGCTGCTGCTGGCGCTGGCTGCCACCAATGCCTCCACGCTGCGCGGCTGCACCTCGACCAGCACCACCTCCGCCGCTACCTCCACCACCACTGCCGCTGCCTCCACCTCCTCCGCCACCGCCGCCACGACCTCCACCGCCGCCACTGACGCCCCCACTCCCGGTACCACCCCCACCTCCACCGCCACCTCCTCCGCCGCCTCCACCTCCTCCACTGCTTCCCCCGCCGCCCCCTCCACCACCCTTGCTCCCCTTGCCCTTGCTGGTGCGGCGTCTCCCACTAGGGGCAGACGCAGCGCCGACCTCCTCAGTGCCAACGAGGTCGACAGCAGCAACAGAAGCAACAGAGGGGAGAAGGGGGACAGGGGAACACCCCTCAAAGAAGGGGGTGCGACGGTCGCCGCGAGAAGCACCTACAGCTAAGATACTCTTCTCAGCTGCAGTAAGGCGCTCCTCTAGCAGGTCGACAGTCAGCTCGGTGGGGCAAAGGGAGAGAAAGTGGTCCCTGACTGAAGAGAGGGAGTCAGGGAGGCGGGTGACTAGGTAGTAAAGGGTGATGTACATGGGGGGGGGGGGTTCTTGGCACAGAACTCTGTGGGAAGGGCAGCGCGGTAGCGGGCGTCACTAGCGCGAAGGTGAGCAACTAGGTCAGCGACAGTGGCAAAGGCAGCAAGGTCAGGGAAAAGGTACGGCAGCATGAGGCGGCTGAGGGCAGCAGTGGCAGGGGAGGAGTAGCGTGCAACTACAGCGTCGTACAAAGACTGAGCAGTCTTGTACTGGCCAAAGTGCGCGCGCTCAGCAGGCGGCAGGTGACTACGAACAGCAAGATGAGCAACAGCGTCACGAGTGGTCCACTGCGAGCGAACAGTACTGTCAGCAATGGCAGCAGGAGCAGTGGAAACACCGGACGTGTGATCGAAAAGGGATACCCCATCCCTAGAATCACACTGAAGAAAGAGGTGTAGGTCGTCAACCCACACGTCAAAATCAACTGCACGTCCCTCAGCATCAAAGGTGAGAACAGTCGGACTAGCCATAGCAGCAGTAGGAGCAGTAGCAAGAGTAGTGGCAGTAGCAGTAGTAGCACAAGTCAGTGCTGCTCGGTAGGTGGGGGGGGGGGGGGGGGGGGGGGGCAGCGTGGCTTGGCTGAGCGGCGCGGCTCGGCTGGGCGGCGCGGCTCGGCTGGGCGGCGCGGCTCGGCTGGGTGGAGCGGCTCGGCTTACCAGAAACGGGTGCAGGGGCGGGCCGGGACTGTAGGGGGCGCGCCAGTAGGGGCCGGCAGAGGCGCGCCAGCAGGGGCCGCGCCAGCAGGGGCCGGCAGGGGCTCGTTTGCAGGGGCCGGCAGGGGCGCGCCAGCAGGGGCCGCGCCAGCAGGGGCCGGCAGAGGCTCGTTTGCAGGGGCCGGCAGGGGCGTGCCAGCAGGGGCCGCCAGGGGCTCGGTTGCAGGGGCCGGCAGGGGCGTGTCAGCGGGGCGCATCAGCAGAGGGGCGCGCCAGCAGAGGGCCGGAAGGGGCCGCGAAGAGCCGTCGAAGAGGGCCGCTAAGGGCCGCGAGGGGGCCGCGAAGGGCCGCGAAGGGCCGCGAAGGGGCCTCGAAGGGCCGCGCAAGGGGCCGCGAAGGGCAGCGAGGGGCCGCGAAGGGCCGCGAACGGGGGCCGCGAAGGGCCGCGAAGGGGGCCGCGAAGGGCCGTGAAGGGGCCGCGAAGGGCCGCGAAAGGGGCCGCGAAGGGCCGCGAAGGGGGGCCGCAAAGGGCCGCTAAGGGGCCGCGAAGGCCGCGAGGGGCCTCGAAGGGCCGCGAAGGGTAGGCGCACGGGGCGCTGCTAGGACAAACGAGAAACGCGCTTCGGGCAGGTAAGGAAAAAAAAAATTCTTAGTGGTGGGCCCTAAAAAAAACAGTTCCACTAGGGAACCTGCTCTATACCATGCGAGAATAATGAGAGGAATGATCGAACTAGGAAACAGGTGGGGTACAAGTAGCAAACACAAAAGTGTTGTACCCTCTAAGGACTGCCCCACTACAGCCTAAACAGACTATAGCATATATAAGTTTGACAAGCTTGACATGCATAGAGCTACAAGGCATAGCGCTTTAAGCCGTTGCCGTTTAAATGGTACATGGAAGGTACTCACAATATACTGCAGATATAAACGGCAATACAATAATGTGGACACCGGCCATGCAGGGCAAAGAGAACTAGCCGAGAATATATTTATGACGATTGTTATATAGGGTTTTATATGGACCAGACAGCACATACACTTGATCAACCAATATGCGCGCTCATATTGGTTAGTGTGCGATCGTATATAGCCATTTAATTGTTAGAATCAGGAACGGAATGAATGAACTAGAAAGCAGGTGGGTACAAGTAGGAAACCTAAAAGTGTTGTACCCTATATGAACTACCCCACTACAGCCTAGATAGACTATAGCATATAAGTTTGAACACCCCCATAGGCAAAGTGGGGGAGAACAAGAGGTCACAAGACCAGTCAAGAAAAAGCAAAGCAAGCTCAGGGTGGATCACAAAGTCACCACGCAGTCTGAGCACAAGCAAATGGCCACAAGACCAGTTCACATGCAGAGTTATATATAGGAGAACAAACAATACAGTGAACACAACCTAGCAAGTCTAAGCATGCAGGTATATGTATAGAGAGTACAGTACAAGCAGAGTCAAGAAGTAAGCAAGTGAGGCACAGTAGGTACAAGGCCTAGAACAGTGCAGAAACGCTGATGATCACAAGGCTGAAGTGCCTTTGTGAAGACATCAGCAGTGTTGGCCTGAGAGGCCACGTAAGCAAGACGAAGTTGACCACGCTGCTGCAACTCTCGAGCAAGGAAGTAGCGCAGAGCAATGTGTTTCGTTCTGTGCTCCAGTCTGTGCTCCTGACACAAGGCCAGCATGGCCTTGTTGTCGACGTACAGGACTGGAGGAGAACGAGGCACCTCTCCCAAGTCGGTCAGCAGATAGGTGAGCCAGCGTAACTCCTGTGCAGCCATGGCCCCAGCGTAGATCTCAGCCTCACGACTAGAGCTGAGAACAGAAGAAGAGCGGGTAGACCGCCAAGAGACAGAACTGGAGCCAAGACTGAAGGTGTACCCCTGTGACGACCGTTGCGTAGCCAAGTCGTCAACCCAGGAAGCGTGTGCGTGACCAGTGAGGACAACTCGAGCCCGTCCTCCAAGCACGAGCCCCATGCCCGACGTACTGCATAGGTAGCGCAACACCCTCTTCGCAGCATCCCAGTGCACCTTTCGGTGTCGACTGAGAGCCACGTAGCGAGCCAGAAGGCTGAGAGGGTATGCAAGGTCAGGTCGTGTGCAAGTCATCAGGTACATGAGGCAGCCCACAAGCTCTGGATATGGGCCACTCGGCTCTACGGACTTGTCCGAAGGTGGAGCTGAGAGCGAGTGACTGGTAGGCAGAGGAGTGGACTGTGGCCAGGAGTACGTGAAGCCAAAGCGCTGAAGGACCTGCTGCACCATGTGTGACTGAGTCAAGGTAATGGTGCGCTGTGCTCTGTCCCGAGTGATCCGCAAGCCAAGATAGCTTGTCAGCTCACCCAGGTCTGTGCACGTGTGTCTCTTCTGCAGCTCGGACTTCACATGGGCGAGTGCCTCATGTGAGAATAATGAGAGGAATGAATGATTGAACTAGAAAGTAGGTGGGTACATGTAGGAAACCTAAAAGTGTTGTACCCTGTAACAACTACCCCACTACAGCTTAAACAGACTAAAGAATCTAAGTTTGACACACCCCCATAGGCAAAGTGGGGGAGAACAAGAGGTCACAAGACCAGTCAAGAAAGGCAAAGCAAGCTCAGGGTGGATCACAAAGTCACCACGCAGTCTGAGCACAAGCAAATGGCCACAAGGCCAGTTCACATGCAGAGTTATACAAAGGAGAACAAACAATACAGTGAACACAACCTAGCAAGTGTAAGCATGTAGGTATATGTATAAAGAGTACAGTACAGGCAGAGTCAAGAAGAAAGCAAGTGAGGCACAGTAGGTACAAGGCCTAACACAGTGCAGAAACGCTGATGATCACAAGGCTGAAGTGCCTTGGTGAAAACATCAGCAGTGTTGGCCTGAGAGGCCACGTAAGCAAGATGAAGCTGGCCACGCTGCTGCAACTCTCGAGCAAGGAAGTAGCGCAGAGCAATGTGTTTCGTTCTGTGCTCCAGTCTGTGCTCCTGACACAAGGCCAGCATGGCCTTGTTGTCGACGTACAGAACTGGAGGAGAACGAGGCGCCTCTCCCAAGTCGGTCAGCAAGTAGGTGAGCCAGCGTAGCTCCTGTGCAGCCATGGCCCCAGCGTAGATCTCAGCCTCACAACTGGAGCTGAGAACAGAAGAAGAGCGGGTAGACCGCCAAGAGACAGAACCGGAGCCAAGACTGAAGGTGTAACCCTTTGATGACCACTGTGTAGCCAAGTCGTCAACCCAGGAGGCGTCGGCGTGACCAGTGAGGACAACTCGAGCCCGTCCTCCAAGCACGAGCCCCATGCCCGATGTACTATTGACTGACACTGAGTAAGTTGTAGCCGAGTCCTTCAGCAATTAAAACTTTTGACATTTGTAGAATCACGTTAGTTTCTCGAGACTGAAGTGTCAGAATAGTGAAGGAAGGAATGACTGAACTAGCAAGCAGGTGGGTACAAGTGGGAAACCTAAAAGTGTTGTACCCTATATGAACTACCCCACTACAGCCTAGACAGACTATAGCATATAAGTTTGACACACCCCCATAGGCAAAGTGGGGGAGAACAAGAGGTCACAAGACCGGTCAAGAAAGGCAAAGCAAGCTCAGGGTGGATCACGACGTCACCACGCATTCTGAGCACAAGAAAATGGCCACACGGCCAGTTCACATGCAGAGTAATATAAAGGAGAACAAGCAATACAGTAAACACAACCTAGCAAGTGTAAGCATGAAGGTATATGTATAGAGATCACAGTACAAGCAGTCAAGAAGTAAGCAAGTGAGGCACAGTAGGTACAAGACCTAGAACATACAGAAATGCTGATGATCAGAAGGCTAAAGTGCCTTGGTGAAAACATCAGCAGTGTTGGCCCGAGTGGCCACGTAAGCAAGACGAAGCTGACCACGCTGCTTCAACTCTCGAGCAAGGAAGTAGCGCAGAGCGATGTGCTTCATTCTGTGCTCCAGTCTGTGCTCTTGACACAAGGCAATCATGGCCTTGTTGTCGACGTACAGCACTGGAGGAGAACGCGGCGGCTCTCCCAGGTCGGTCAGCAGGAAGGTGAGCCAGCGTAACTCCTGTGCAGCCATGGCCCCGGCGTAGATCTCAGCCTCACAACTGGAGCTGAGAACAGAGACAGAGCCAGAGCCAAGGCTGAATGTGTAACCCTGTGACGACCGCTGCGTAGCCAAGTCCTCAACCCAAGAAGCGTCTGCGCGACCAGTGAGGACAACTGCCCCCCTCCTCCAAGCACGAGCCCCATGCCCGAAGTACTGCACAAGTAGCGCAACACCCTCTTAGCGGCCTCCCAATGCTGTGGTCGGTGTCTCCTGGGCGCAACGTAGCGTGTTAGGATGCTAAGAGGGTAGGCAAGGTCAGGTCGAGTGCAGGTCATCAGGTACATGAGGCAGCCCACAAGCTCTGGATACGGGCCACTTGGCTCTACGGACTCGTCCGAAGTTGGAGCTGAGAGCGAGTGACCGGTAGGCAGAGGAGTGGACTGTGGCGAGGAGTACGTGAAGCCGAAGCGCTGAAGGACCTGCTGCACCATGTCTGACTGAGTCAAGGTAATGGTGCGCTGTGCTCTGTCCCGGGTGATCCGCAAGCCAAGATAGCTTGTGAGCTCACCCAGGTCTGTGCACGTGTGTCTCTTCTGCAGCTCGGACTTCACGTGGGCGAGTGCCTCAGTGTCAGCAGTAGCAAAGACGAGGTCATCTACGTACACGAGAACGTAGAACGGCGGCAGAGTAGTGCCAGTGCGTAAAAACAGAGAAGGGTCGGAAGTGGAAGGAGCAGAACCAAGAGCAGCAAGAGTCGTCCTGAGTGTGTCGTGCCACTCGCGGGGTGCCTGACGGAGACCGTAGACTGGCCGCTGGAGGCTCTACTGGGTACCAGCTGGAAACGACCCTGTGAAGCCAGGTGGGCGGCGCATCTTGATCTCATCGTGCAGGCTGCCCTGTAGGAAGGCTGTGCTGAAGTCAAGCGAGTGGAGCTCGTAGTCACGCTGAGCAGCTACGTGCAGCAGTACCCGAAGAGTGGTCATCTTCGGGGTAGGGGAGAAGGTCTGGAAGAAGTCAACTCCCTGTCGCTGACTGAAGCCACGTGCAACGTAACGCGCCTTGAAGGCAGGCGGAGAACCCGGCGGCCGCTTCACCCTGAAGATCCACATGCCACTGACGATGTTCGCCCCAGGTGGGGGAACCTCGTCAACGTAGGTGCCTGTGGACTTCCAGGAAGCCATCTCGGCGTCCATGGCTGCCTGCCACTGAGAGGAGTAAGGACCCTCTATCGCCTCTGCGTAAGAGCGCGGGGTCGGGATGTCTGGTGCATCTGGGTCTCCCTCAGGGGCAAGCAGCATGGACACGAGATGAGGTACAGAAGCAGCAAAGCACTCAAACTCCTCTTGTCTGTCCTCAAGAACGTCCGTGCCAAGAGCACACTCACCCCCGACGGACGGAGGACAGACGGACGCAGACGCAGACTCAGCAACAAGACTAGTGGCGTAGTCTAGGCGACAGGCTGCAGCAAAGTCAACGAGCTCAGTAACAAGAGCAGACGCAGCAGTGGACTCAAAAAAAGGGTCAGTGACAGCAGTGGCCAGAAAACGCGTGACAGCTGGACTAGCAGCACGTAGGGAGTCAGACTCCGGGTCAACAAGGGCAAGAAGAGAGGACGCAGGAGGAGACGGCAAAGGGACACGCTGCGGAGCAGTGGAAGGACGCAGAGTCATAGAGTGAGTGCCAGGGACAGGAGGAGGACGCGGACGCGAAACACGACCAGCGCGAACAGTACGGACAGGCGACGCATAACAAGACGCAGGCGACACAGGACGAGACTCAGGCTCACGACACTCCGTAAGACCTCTAGTCGGTCTAGAGTAAGGAGAAGGACCAGGCAGTGGAGAGGCCGGCTGCAACTGCGACTGGGACTGGACAGGCGGTGGACTCAGGAAAGGAGGAGGAGGACCAGGAGAAGGCGGGGAGCCAAGAACCTGCTGAAGGAGCGGAACGTAGAACGGCCGCGGCCGCGCAGCGCCTCCAGAAACAGCAGAGACAGAACCGGTACCCTCAGCCCCAGGGTCTCCAGTCCCAGCAGCACCTCCAGCAGCTCCAGCACCAGCAGCACCTCCAGTACCAGCAGCACCGCAAGCAGCTCTAGCAGTACCTCCAGCAGCTCCAGCAGCTCCAGCACTAGCAGCACCTCCAGCAGCTCCAGCACCAGCAGCACCTCCAACAGCTCCAGCACCAGCAGCACCTCCAGCACTTGCAGCACCACCAGCAGCGCCAGCATCACCAGCACCAGAGCTACCTCCAGCAGAGGCACCACCAGCAGCACCTCCAGCGCCAGCACCACCAGCAGCTCCAGCAGTACCTGAGCCGACAGCTACCTCGACCGGCTCGGCAGGGTCTACCTGGGACACACCTGAGGGGGCAGGACCCTGGGGGGGAGGGGGTCTACCGGGGGAGTACTTGGTGCTAGGAAGAGCGGCGGGGGGGGGAGAGAGGCAGTGCGGTAGGGAAAGAGACGGTAGTACGACACCGACTCGTCAAATGTGACGTCCTGAGAGGACAAAACACGCCGCAAGGTGGGGTGGTAGAACTGCCACCCGGGTGCGTCAGGAGAGAAGCCAAGGAAGACACAGGGAACGGCACGGGAGGACAGCTTGTCCGCTGTAGTATCGCGGACAAAAGCTCGAGATCCCCAGACATGGAACGCGGACGCATCGCCAACCTTCCCCGTCCACCGCAGAATAGGTGTGGTCTCCGGCAAGGAGACACGAGGCTGAAGGTTGATCTGATGCGCCGCGTACTGAACCGCGAACGGCCACAGAAAATGGGGAGCAGCCGCATGGATCATGGACGTACGTGCGACGTCCATGACCATGCCAATGCGGCGCTCAGCAATCCCATTTTGCTGCGGGGAGGCCGGAAGCGTGAACGTCTGGCGGATGCCCTCCAAACGACAGAAGGCCCTCAGGAGGTCGGAGGAAAACTCCCCACCTCTGTCTGAGTGCAGACGCTGAACAGGAAGGTCTGAACTGAAACTCTCACTGAGCTGGCGACGAGCACCGCGGATCCAGTCGATCAACACCTCAGGGACCTCACCCTTGCTGCGCAAGGGGAAGACTGTGGTGTAACGCGAGTAGTCGTCAACGACCAGCAGGAAGTAACGCTCGTGACCCTGTCCACGAACGCGGGCTGGGCCCCACACGTCCATGTGAAGAGTCTGGAGAGGAGCCTCAGTCAGGGGGAATGAGGAGGAGTGAGGAGCGGCGCGCTGCCGGCCCTCGACACAAGGAACACAGGTGGGGGCAGGCCCCGGAGGAAGGGGAGGGAGGGACCGGGGTAGACCCGAGACAAGGGCACGGGAGGCCATACCTCGAAGACGAGGCAGGGAGGGGTGACCAAGGCGGTGGTGCCAAAGGAGAGTCTCGTGCGACAGAGGTCGACACGAGCAGGGGGCAGACGCAGGACTAGACCTGGACGCAGCAGCAAACACCTGACTAGACGCAGCTACCAGACCAGACGCAGAGACCGGAGAAGGCGCGGTAGTTTGTGTGTACAGACTCGACCCTGGCCGACGGGTGAACATGGCCAGGTGGCGGCCCGTCCGAGAGCAAGTGCAGTGGGTCACACGCTGACCTCCAGGGGTGAACTGGTCAACCCACGCGTCCTGGAGGTCAGCTCCACTCACCAAGTTCGTAGAGAACGAGGGGAGGTGGAGTCCCGACAGCAAGCCCGACGGGGCCGCAGGACACGGTAGAACCGTGGAGGAGTGTGCAAGGACTGGGCCCCCTGAGGGGTCAGCAAGGGAGACCGCAACAGGCCGACTGAGCGGCGTGAGCGTGGTGCTGTCTCTAAAGAAAGAGCGCGAAGCACCAGAGTCAAGTGTGAAAGTGTGCAAGGACTCAGTAGGTGCAGTACCAGAGAGAGCAGTCGCACCAGGACCTGGAGCAGCAGACGCACCAGTACCTGGAGCAGCAGACGCACCAGTACCTGGAGCAGCAGACGCACTAGCACCTAGAGCAGCAGCCACAATGCCCGGGTCGAACAGGACACTCAGGTAACAGTCACTCTCAGCACTATCAGCAATAGCATACATGGCAGCAAGGATAGCATGAAAATCAAGATCAAAGATAGGCACATTCTGCAGAAGCAGATCATGCCAGCGAGGGAGCTCAACGGCGTCAGGAAACTGGGCACGCCAAGCGTCAGTCCATCGACCGAAGCAGCGCTGCGTAGTGTGTGGGAGCCCACACACCTCCCCACTACGAGTGCCGGTGCGGAGAACGTAAGTGCAGGGACCTGCACCCCCAGACCTCCCACGCCCAGCGTACCACTCACGAAGCTGCTGGACCGACGGGGTCTCACGGGAACGCAGCTGCTGCTGGCGCTGGCTGCCACCAAAGCCTCCACGCTGCGCGGCTGCACCTCGACCAGCACCACCGCCACCTCCACCACCGCTGCCGCTGCCTCCACCACCTCCGCCACCGCCGTCACTACCTCCACCGCCGCCACTGACGCCCCCACTCCCAGTACCACCCCCACCTCCACCGCCACCTCCTCCGCCTCCTCCACCTCCTCCACTGCTTCCCCTGCCGCCCCCTCCACCACCCTTGCTCCCCTTACCCTTGCTGTTGCGGCGTCTCCCACTAGGGGAAGACGCAGCTCCGACCTCCTCAGTGCCAACGAGGTCGACAGCAGCAGCAGAAGCAACAGAGGGGAGAAGGGGGACAGGGGAACACCCCTCAAAGATAGGGGTTCGACGGTCGCCGCGAGAAGCACCTACAGCTAAGATACTCTTCTCAGCTGCAGCAAGGCGCTCCTCTAGCAAGTTGACAGTCAGCTCGGTGGGGCAAAGGGAGAGAAAGTGGTCCCTGACTGAAGAAAGGGATTCAGGGAGGCGGATGACTAGGTAGTAAAGGGTGATGTACATGGGGGGGGGGGTTCTTGGCACAGAACTCAGTTAGAAGGGCAGCGCGGTAGTGGGCGTCACTAGTGCAAAGGTGAGCAACTAGGTCAGCGACTATGGCAAAGGCGGCAAGGTCAGGGAAAAGGTACGGCACCATGAGGCGGCTGAGGGCAGCAGTGGCAGGGGAGGAGTAGCGTGCAACTACAGCGTCGTACAGAGACTGAGCAGTCTTGTACTGGCCAAAATGTGCGCGCTCAGCAGGCGGCAGGTGACTACGAACAGCAAGACGAGCAACAGCGTCACGAGTGGTCCACTGCGAGCAAACCGTACTGTCAGCAGTGGCAGCGGGAGCAGTAGAAACACCGGACGTGTGATCGAAAAGGGATACCCCATCCCTAGAATCACACTGAAGAAAGAGCTGTAGGTCGTCAACCCACACGTCAAAGTCAACTGCACGTCCCTCAGCGTCAAAAGTGAGAACGGTAGGACTAGCCATAGTAGCAGTAGGAGGAGTAGCAAGAGTAGCAGTAGTAGAAGCAGAGGCAGTAAGGCAGTGCAAGGCAGTGCGGCTCGGTAGGGCAGTGCGGCTCAGTAGGGCAGTGCGGCTCGGTGGGGCGGCGCGGCTCGGCTGAGCGGCGCGGCTCGGCTGGGCGGCGCGGCTCGGCTGGGCGGCGCGGCTCGGCTTACCAGAGACGGGTGCAGGGGCGGGCCGTGAATGCAGGGGCCGCGCCAGCAGGGGCCGGCAGGGGCGCGTCAGCAAGGGCCGGCAGGGGCGCGCCAGTAGGGGCGCGTCAGCAGGGGCCGGCAGAGGCGCGTCAGCAGGGGCCGGCAGGGGCGCGCCAGCAGGGGCCGCCAGGGACTCGCCAGCAGGGGCCGGTAGGGGCGCGCCAGTAGGGGCCGGTAGGGGCTACGGCAGCTGCTGAAGGGGCCGCGAATGGCCGCAAAGGGGCCGCGACAGGCCGTAAGAGGGGCCACAAAGGGCCGCGATGGGCCGCGAAGGGGCCGCAAGGGGCCGCGACGGGCCGTAAGAGGGGCCGCGAAGGGCCGCGAAGGGGGCCGCGAAGGGCCGCGAAGGGCCGCGAAGGGGCCGCAAAGGGCCGCGAAGGGCCGCAAAGGGGCCTCGAAGGGGCCGCAAAGGGGGGGCCGTGAGGGGCGCGACGAGGAGGGCCCTAAGGGCGGGCCGCTAAGGGCAGAGCGCGTGGGGCGCAGCTAAGACAAGTGGGAAGCGCGCTTCGGGCAGTTAAGGAAAAAAAATTCGTAGTGGTGGGCCCTTAAAAAAAAAACGGTCCCACTAGGGAACCCACTCTATACCATGTGAGAATAATGAGAGGAATGAATGATTGAACTAGAAAGCAGGTGGGTACATGTAGGAAACCTAAAAATGTTGTACCCTGTAAGAACTACCCCACTACAGCCTAAACAGACTATAGAATATAAGTTTGACACCTCAGTGTCAGCAGTAGCAAAGACGAGGTCGTCTACGTACACGAGAACGTAGAACGGCGGCAGAGTGGTGTCAGTGCGTAAAAACAGCGACGGGTCAGTAGTGGAAGGAGCAAAACCAAGAGTAGCAAGAGTCGTCCTCAGTGTGTCGTGCCACTCACGGGGTGCCTGGCGGAGACCGTAGACTGGCTGCCGGAGGCTCCACTGGGTACCAGCAGGAAACGACCCAGTGAAGCCAGGTGGGCGGCGCAGCCAGATCTCCTCGTGCAGGCTACCCTGTAGGAAAGCTGTGCTGAAGTCAAGCGAGTGGAGCTCGTAGTCACGGTGAGCAGCGACGTGCAGCAGTACCCGAAGAGTGGTCATCTTTGGGGTAGGGGAGAAGGTATGGAAGAAGTCAACTCCCTGTCGCTGACCGAAGCCACATGCAATGTAACGCACCTTGAAGACAGGCGGAGAACCCGGCGGCCGCTTCACCCTGAAGATCCACATGCCACTGACGATGTTCGCCCCAGGCCGGGGAACCTCGTCGACGTAGGTGCCTGTGGACTTCCAGGAAGCCATCTCGGCGTCCATGGCTGCCTGCCACTGAGAGGAGTAGGGACCCTCTATCGCCTCTGCGTAAGAGCGCGGGGTCGGGATGTCTGGTGCATCCGGGTCTCCCTCAGGGGCAAGCAGCATGGACACGAGATGAGGTACAGCAGCGGCAAAGCACTCAAACTCCTCCTGTCTGTCCTCAAGAACGTCCGTGCCAAGAGCACACTCACCCCCGACGGACAGAGGACAGACAGACTCAGACGCAGACTCAGCAACAAGACTAGTGGCGTAGTCTAGGCGACAGGCTGCAACAAAGTCAACAAGCTCAGCAACTAGAGCAGACGCAGCAGTGGACTCAAACAAAGGGTCAGTGACAGCAGTGGCCAGAAAACGCGTGACAGTAGGACTAGCAGCACGAAGGGAGTCAGACTCCGGGTCAACAAGGGCAAGAAGAGAGGACGCAGGAGGAGACGGCAGAGGGACACGCTGTGGAGCAGTGGAAGGACGCAGTATCATAGAGTGAGTGCCAGGGACAGGAGGAGGACGCGGACGCGAAACACGACGACCAGTGCGAAAAGTGCGGACGGGCGACGCAGGACGCGACTCAGGCGACACAGGACGCGACTCAGGCTCACGACGCTCCGTAAGACCTCTAGTCGGTCCAGAGTAAGGAGAAGGACCAGGCAGTGGAGAGGCCGGCTGTAACTGCGAGTGAGACTGGACAGGCGGTGGACTCAGTAAAGGAGGAGTAGGACCAGGAGAAGGCGGTAGACCAAGAACCTGCTGAAGGAGCGGAACGTAGTACGGCCACGGCCGCGCAGCTCCTCTAGAAACAGCAGAGACAGCACCAGCACCCTCAGCTCCAGGGTCTCCAGCAACAACTCCCGCAGCACCACCAGCTCTTGTACCTGCAGCTCCAACGCCTGCAGCACCACCAGCCCCAGCAGCTCCTGTACCTCCAGTACGAGCACCTCCAGGACCAGCGGCTCCAGCAGCTCCAACACCAGCAAGACCTCCAGCAGCTCCAGAAGCACCTCCAGCAGCACCAGCACCAGCAGCACCTCCAGCAGCTCCAGCACCAGCAGCACCTCCAGCAGCACTAGCACCAGTAGCACCTCCAGCAGCTCCAGCACCAGCAGCACCTCCAGCAGCACCAGCACCAGCAGCACCTCCAGCAGCTCCAGCACCAGCAGCACCTCCAGCAGCACCTGCACCAGCAGCACCTCCAGCAGGTCCAGCACCAGCAGCACCTCCAGCAGCTCCAACAACACCAGTAGCACGGCGACAGTGCCGAGCGTACCACTCACGAAGCCGCTGCGGAGAGAGGGGCTCCCGCCGCAACGGGACACCCAGAGATCCTCCAGACTCAGTACGCGCAGGCTCAGCACCCCCAGACGCAGCACCCCCATGCTCAGCACCCCCAGGCTCCACACGCTCAGGCTCAGCACCCCCAGGCTCCACACGCTCAGGCTCAGCACCCCCAGGCTCCGCACCCCCAGTCCCCGCACCCGCAGGCTCAGCACCCCTAGCTGCACCTGAGTCGACAGCTACCTCGACCGGCTTGGCAGGGTCTACCTGAGACACACCTGAGGGGGCAGGACCCTGAGGGGGGAGGGGGTCTACCGGAGGAGTACTTGGTGCTAGGAAGACTGGGGGTTGGGGGAGAGAGGCAGTACGGTAGGGAAAGAGATGGTAGTAAGACACCGACTCGTCAAACGTGACGTCCTGAGAGGACAGAACATGACGCGAGGTGGGGTGGTAGAACTGCCACCCGGGTGCGTCAGGGGGGAAGCCAAGGAAGACGCAGGGAACGGTACGGGAGGACAGCTTGTCTGCTGAAGTATCGCGGACAAAAGCTCGAGATCCCCAGACACGGAACGCTGACGCATCGCCAACCTTCTCCGTCCACCTCATAGTAGGTGTGGTCTCCGGCAAGGAGACACGAGGCTGAAGGTTGATCTGATGCGCAGCGTACTGAACCGCGAACGGCCACAGAAAACGGGGAGCAGCCGCATGGATCATGGACGTGCGAGAAACGTCCATGACCATGCCAATGCGGCACTCAGCAATCCCATTTTGCTGTGGGGAGGCCGGAAGCGTGAACGTCTGGCGGATGCCCTCCGCACGACAGAAGGCTCTCAGGAGGTCGGAGGAAAACTCACCACCTCTGTCTGAGTGCAGAGGCAGAACAGGAAGGTCCGAGCCGAAACACTCGCCGAGCTGGCAACGAGCACCGCGGATCCAGTCGTTCAACACCTCAGGGACCTCACCCTTGCTGCGCAAGGGGAAGACTGTGGTGTAACGCGAGTAGTCGTCAACGACCAGCAGGAAGTAACGCTCGTGACCCTGTCCACGGACGAGGGCTGGGCCCCACACGTCCATGTGAAGAGTCTGCAGAGGAGCCTCTGTCGGAGGGAACGTGGAGGAGTGAGGAGCGGCGCGCTGCCGTCCCTCGACACAAGGAACACAGGTAGGGGCATGTTATAGTCACAATAGGCTTGAATATGCCTAAAACGAAAGATAGAGTGCACAGTCGGATTTCTGCACAGCGGCTTCAAGCGTTGATAGCGTTCTTCTCACAGCTTCAAATGAGTTGCTATAAATTGGATCAGGAGCATCTTAATGTCGCCTACACGAGGCAAGTTGAATCACACGATTTCATCAAGCATTGACGACGCAACGTCAGTTTGAACAAACGGCACTATGGCAGCCACTATGGATTTAGAACACAAAATTAGGAATAGTTACAAGTTGGGAATGACTCCCAGCTCGTACAAACCCCAAGAGCCGAGGTACAGTGATGTGGAACAGTGCCACACTGTCCCCAACCACGAAGGGTCTCAAAACTACCCTCCACAAGGGCCTACACCAAGAGAAATGTTACACTACACAAAGTAATGCAACTATTCTCACTATCTTAATGTTTACCCTTTTGGAGAGCTTCGAAATCACTTGAATCTTGAAACCAAGGCTCTGTTTCTTCAAGATCAATTCTTCCTTGAGTTCTTGGAAGTCTGCTGCGCACACCTGCGACACGCCGAACGTTCCACACACGACAAAATAGAAAACCGCACACGACACGCAAACAACGACGTCACACGCAACTAGGGATAACTTGCTATTGACTCGACACACACATTCAAAATCATGCCTCATCATTCACACACTATTGTAAGCATGAAATATCTATTATTTTGGCGCCCGGGTTCAACACCATCCGCGCCCTTTTGGCGCCTTTGTGACGCCGCCGAGTATTGTAGCCCAACGGTCGGTGTTTGGCCAAGATACTTGGCCACCCTCACTCCAGCTGCTACCTGCTCCTCGTAAGGGCATTGAACAACCCTAGCCAACTGTCCGGTAGCAAACGCAACGTCCGGTCGGGTGTTTAACGCCGCGTACATGAGGCTGCCCACCAACGAGTGAAAACGGCGCCTCTCCTCTTCACCAACGCTCTCCTCCTCTGGTCTCTTCACACAGTTGAACCCAGAGGGAAAGGGTGTAGCCACATGGCCTTCACTCTGCCCAAAGTTGGCAGCCAATGCCTCTAGGTACTTCCGTTGATGCACCCGCATGCACCGCTTCTCCTCATCTCGTTCGATGTGGAGCCCAAGGTAGAAGCTCACGTCACCAAGGGCCTTGCACTTGAACTTGTCTTGAAGCTTCAGTATCACCTCCTTCACAAGGTCAGATGAGGGTGAGAAAACGAGGATGTCATCCACATAAACCACCATGAAACTCCTCTGCCCCCCATCGCCAAGCATGAACAATGAGTGATCGGCCGTTGAGGGAGTGAAGCCGATCTCCTCCAAAACTCCTCGCAACTTCAAATACCACTGCCTAGGGGCCTGCTTCAGTCCATAAAGGGCCTTTTTCAGCTTCAAAACTCTGCCAATACCATCATCGAACCCCTCTGGCTGCGCCATGAAAATCTCTTTCTCTAGGACGTCGTTGAGGAATGCGGTTGTCACGTCCATTTGTTTCACCACCCATCCTTTGATGGCAGCACCCGCGAGTAGGGTTCTCAGCGTCGTCGGCTTCACCACAGGAGCAAACAACTCCTTATAGTCCACCTTCTCCTTCTGCTGGTACCCCTTGGCCACAAGCCTAGACTTGTAGCGCTCGATTTTGCCGTCGGCATCGGACTTGATCTTGAAGAGCCACTTGGACGTAATCGCCTTACGCCCCTCCGGTAGCTCCACCAATTCCCACGTGCCGTTCTCCTCAATGCTTTTCAGCTCACTCTCCATTGCCTTCTTCCACTCCTCAGCATCACTACTCTTCAAGGCCTCCTTGAGAGTTGCTGGTTCTCCCGGCATCTCCACCGGAGAGAAGAACACGAAGGCACACTCGTCGTAGTCACTTTCCTCGTCATCTCCAACTACAAGTGCTGCTCCGGCCAGAGCTGACTTGGCTGGCCTTCCCAATGCATCATAGGTCAGCCTATTAGGGGCTTGGACTCTCCTCTTGCCCCTTCCTTCCTCCTCAGCTGCAGGGACATGAAGGCCTTGGCGTTGCTGCGGGGTGACTCGGATCCGTGGAGCACTCGTAGTGCGAGAAGGAAGTGTCGGTGCACGCTCGCTCACTTGCTGCACCTCCTCTTCTTCCTCTGCATCCTTGGCCTCCTCTCCCCCATTCACAAGGGAAGATTGCCTTGTGGTGGTGCTGCCGCTGCTCAGCTTCAAAGGAAGCTCCACATGCTCCAAACCGGAACTCTTCACCTCCCCAAGCCGCATGCCTATCTTTGCCTCATTCTCCGCCTTCCAATCCTTGTACACCATATTCTCCATGAATTTGCAGTCCCTGCTCACCAAGAATTTCTTGGTGAATGGGTCCCAAAGAAGCCACCCCTTGCTGTTTTGAGCCATGCCCAAGTGCACAGCCCATATCGCCTTGGCACCGAGCTTGTTGTGCCGAAGATGCTTAGGCACGAGCGCCATGCACATGCACCCGAACACCCGAAGCATATCCACCTTTGGCTTCCTTCCAATCCACTCCACATAGGGCACCCATTTGTCTGCTCCCAAATGAGTCAAGGCTCTGTTCTTGGCCACACACGCACTCCGCACCGCATCAGGCCAGAAATATTCGGGTAGCCCGGCTTCAATGAGCAACCCACGCGCCGTCTCCGTGATTGTCCGGTTCGCTCGCTCGGCGATGCCGTTCATTGCAGGGGAGTATGGCATGGTAAGGGAGTGCCTTATGCCATTCTTCTTCAGCCACAATGAGAACTCCTTGCTCAGGAACTCTCCCCCTCGATCGGTGCGAATTGCCTTCACTAACCGGTCTTGTTGCCGCTCCACCATCGGCAACCAATCGGTCTTCACCGTTTCAGCCACGTCACTCTTCTTGGACAGCACGTACACCCAAGTCATGCGAGTGTAGACGTCCACAATGGTGAGAAAGTACTCAGCTCCAGCAGCTCCAAGCTTCAGGGGGCCCACCACGTCCATCACCACCTCATCAAGTGGTGCCTTAGCCGTTGCCTCCGAACTAGAGAACAGGTAACGGGTGAACTTGGCTTGCATGCACACCGGGCAGCCAAGTACCTCATCGGGCTCCCCCTTCACACGTATGCCAGCAACCATCTCATTCTTCACTAGCTGCTGCAAGATGGGCAGGACCACATGCCCCATTCGCCGATGCAAGGTGAGCCAATCACACTCCCCCGTAGCCGAAGTCGGATTGGAGAATGCCGCACTCGCAATAGTGCCCCAGATGTTCTCTCCGTACTCCTCCTCCGCTGCTGCCTTGGGGTTCTCTTCATCCTTGTGCTGCTTCTTGGCTGCTGCACCACTCTCCTCGTGTTCACCGAGCTTGCTGGTCACTCCAAGATTGCACTTCTTGGACTCAATCTCCTTAGCGCGACCGTTCGCGCCATCGCCGCTACCAACCGCTTCACCCTTGGTGCTGATGCTTGCTGCCACTTGCCTCTCCTTAGGCATGGGGACCACAGGGATTTGCCACATCTCGTTGTAGACATCCCTATCCTCGTGAAGGTCCCAAAGAATCCGCTCGCCAAGCCTCGCGGTGTAGGTCTTAGCTCCCTTCGAGCTCGTGTCCATGCCGGCCTTTTGCAACCGCCGCACGGAAATCAGGTTGGCAGCAAGGTTGGGCACCCAGAGCACGTTCTTGAGGCCCACCATCTTCCCATCAGCACCCTTGAACATGGCCTTGCCCATGCCTTTCACCTCTGCTCGCTGCCCCAAAGCCGATGTCACATGCTTCACCGGTGACGGCTCAAGTTCGGTGAGCAAGTCCGCACGAGGTGTCATGCTATAGGTAGCACCGCTATCGATCACCCAATAGTCCAGGGAGTGTAGGGTGACCTTCCCCACAGCTGCTGGCTCCTCAAAGCCTTCATCCTTCTCTGGACCAGCCGATGCTTGCGTGGACACGAAGAAGAATTGACCCGGAAAGCGATCGTCCCTCGACTCGCTCTCGTTGCCGGCACTCTTCATACTTGCAGCACCACCTCCACGACCGCCACGGCCTCCACGGCCTCTTCCTCTCCCTCCTCCTACTCCTCTACCCTCTTGGCCTTGAGCAAGAGTCCATCCATCAGGGAGCTTGTAGCAATCGCGCCACATATGTCCGCTCTTGTGACAATAGTGGCACTCGCCGTCAAATCGGCCGCGACCGCGTCCGTAGCTCTTGTTGTCGCTGCCATATCCACCACTCCCGCGGCCTCCACTGAAGTTGTTGCTGCCAAATCTGCTTCCCCCTCGTCCTCTGCCCCTTCCATGGCCATACCCTCGGCCGATGCTTGCTGCCCCGGCGCCATCCGCACTCGCCAACTCACGGCGGCGGAAATCCTCTTGAAGGATCGCTCGCTTCACGTCTTCAAGCGAGAGGCGGGGCAAGTCACGATTGAGGTTGATGATGAGCGAGGACCATGACTCTGGGAGTAAGGCCAGCAACTTGGTCTTCTTTTGGAGCTCACTAGAGTTCAAATCAGCTCCCTCAAGCCGTGTCAACAAGTCGAAGAATTTCTGCACCCTTCTTCAACCGCTTCGTCTTCTTCATTTGCCGTTCCAACACCACCACTACCGCCGCTGTTGCAGGAGCATGTACACCCTTGAGAGCAGCCCATGCCTTTGGTCCCTTCTCTGGTTCACGCTGGAATGGCTTGATGTGACGGATCTGGCTGCTCCCCAACGCTTGCCCAAGTAGGAGATAGCCTTGTGCGCTCTTCCGCACCCACGGGCTCTTCTCCGGGTCATTCTCGGGGCGCTTCTCCGTTCCTTCCATCACCTCCAGCAGGTCATAATGGTCAAAGATGTTCTCCATCTTGAAGGACCATTCAGCAAAGTTGTTGCCGTTGAACTTGTCAAGCCCAAACACCCTAGGTGCATCCCTAGGTGGGCCAAGACTTGGTTGCACGGGCGCCATGGCTGAATCACGGGGTTGGCCTTGAGTTTGAGCTTCTCCATTGCCACCAGCACCTCTGCCACCCCTTTCCTCAGGTCCAGCCATTTTCGAAACTGCTCCAAGGGGCTCTGATACCACTTGTTATAGTCACAATAGGCTTGAATGTGCCTAAAATGAAAGATAGAGTGCACAGTCGGATTTCTGCACAGCGGCTTCAAACGTTGATAGCGTTCTGCTCACAGCTTCAAACGACTTGCTATAAATTAGATCTGGAGCGTCTTGATGTCACCTACAATAGGCAAGCTAAATCACACGAGTTCAGCAATTATTGAGGACGCAACGTCGGTTTGAACGAACGGCACTATGGCAGCCACTATAGACTTAGAACACAAATTAGGAAGAGTTACGAGTTGGGAATGACTCCCAGCTCCTACAAACCCCAAGAGCCGAGGTACAGTGATGTGGAACAGTGCCACACTGTCCCCAACCACGAAGGGTCTCGAAACTACCCTCCACAAGGGCCTACACCAAGAGAAATGTTACACTACACAAAGTAATGCAACTATTCTCACTATCTTAAAGTTTACCCTTTTGGAGAGCTTCGAAATCACTTGATTCTTGAAACCAAGGCTCTGGTTCTTCAAGGTAAATTCTTCCTTGAGTTCTTGGAAGTCTGCTGCGCACACCTGCGACACGCCGAACGTTCCACATACGACAAAATAGAAAACCGCACACGACACGCAAACGACGACGTGACACGCGACTAGCGATAACTCGCTATTGACTCGACCCACACATTCAAAATCATGCCTCATCATTCACACACTATTGTAAGTATGAAATATATATTATTTCATGCCCTCATACCATTCCATGCACACACGCATGCACGCACACGGACAACAAGCCGAATGCAAACCGTAGGGATGCACCAACAGGGCAGGCCCCGGAGGAAGGGGAGGGAGGGACCGGGGGAGACCCGAGACAAGGGTACGGGAGGCCATACCTCGAAGACGAGGCAGGGAGGGGTGACCAAGGCGGTGGTGCCAAAGGAGAGTCTCGTGCGATAGAGGACGACACGAGCAGGGGGCAGACGCGGGACTAGACCTGGACGCGGCAGTAAACACCGGACTAGACGCGGCTATCTGACCAGACGCAGAGACCGGAGGAGACGCAGTAGTCAGTGTGTACAGACTCGACCCAGGCCGACGGGTGAACGTGCCCAGGTGGCGGCCCGTCCGAGAGCAAGTGCAGTGGGTCACACGCTGACCTCCAGGGGTGAACTGGTCAACCCACGCGTCCTGGAGGTCAGCTCCACTCACCAGGTTCGTAGAGAACGAGGGGAGGTGGAGTCCCGACAGCAAGCCCGACGGGGCCGCAGGACACGGTAGAACCGTGGAAGAGTGCGCAAGGACTGGGCCCCCAAAGGGGTCACTAGTGCGGAGGTGAGTAATGAGGTCAGCAACTGTGGCAAAGGCGGTAAGGTCAGGGAAAAGGTACGGCAGCATGAGGCGGCTGAGGGCAGCAGTGGCAGGGGAGGAGTAGCGCGCAACTACAGCGTCGTACAAAGACTTAGCAGTCTTGTACTGGCCAAAATGCACGCGCTCAGCAGGCGGCAGGTGACTACGAACAGCAAGGCGAGCAACAGCGTCACGAGTGGTCCACTGCGAGCGAACAGTATTGTCAGTAGTGGCAGCAAGAGCAGTGGAGACACCGGACGTGTGATCGAAAAGGGATACCCCATCCCTAGAGTCACACTGAAGAAAGAGCTGCAGGTCGTCAACCCACACGTCAAAGTCAACTGCACGCCCCTCAGCATCAAAGGTGAGAACAGTAGGGCTAGCCATAGCAGCAGTAGCAGCAGTAGTAGCAGTAGCAGCAGTAGCAGCAGTAGAAGCAGTAGCAGCAGGAGCAGTGCAGGCAGGGCAGTGCAGCTCAGTAAGGCGGCGCGGCTCGGTAGGCGCGGCGCGGCTCGGTGGGCGGCGCGGCTCAGCTGGGCGGCCCGGCTTGGCTGGGCTGCGTGGCTCAGCTGGGCGGCGCGGCTCGGCTGGGCGGCGCGGCTCGGCTTGGCGGCGTGGCGCAGCAGGGCGGCGCGGGTGCTTACCAGGGGCCGGTGCAGGGCAGAGCCGCGAAAGCAGGGGCCGGGACTGCAGGGGCCGCGACAGCAAAGGGGCCGCGACGGCAGGGGCCGCGATAGCAGGGGCCGCGCAAGCAGTAGAGGCCGCGACAGCAGCAGGGGCCTCGACGGCAGCTGGGGCCGCGACAGCAGCATGGGCTGCGACGGCAGCAAGAGCCGCGGCTGCAGCAGGGGCCGCGACGGCAGCAAGGGCCGCGACGGCAGCAGGGGCCGCGACGGCAGCAGGGGCCGCGTCGGTAGTGGGGGCCGCGTCGGCAATGGGGGCCGCGTCGGCGGCAGGGGCCGCGTCGGCAGTGGGTGGGGGGGCGCGACGGCAGTAAGGGCCGCGACGGCAGAAGAGGCCGCGTCGGCAGCAGGGGGGCCGCGACGGCAGCAGGGGCCGTGACGGCAGCAAGGGCCGCGACGGCAGTAGGGGGGGGGGGGGGGGGGGGGCGCGACGGCAGTAGGGGCCGTGACGGCAGTAGGGGCCGTGACGGCAGTAGGGGCCGCGACGGCAGCAAAGGCCACATTGGGCAGGGCAGAAAAAAGTTTGTGGTTGGCCCTAAAAAACGTTCCCACGAGGGAACCTGCTCTGATACCATATTAGAATCAGGAACGGAATGAATGAACTAGAAAGCAGGTGGGTACAAGTAGGAAACCTAAAAGTGTTGTACCCTATATGAACTACCCCACTACAGCCTAGATAGACTATAGCATATAAGTTTGACATTAATATGGTCGTGACCTTATTGACCGAGCCTGATTAGACGCCCTTGCCTTAAAACGCACCGTGCATATTCTCGACCAATCTTGCGCGGTCATTAAAGGTTTCGCGCATTTATGCTCGGTCATTGCAGTTTATGATCGCTCATATTTTTTACAGAGCGCTTATTGGTTACATATTTTTTCGACCGAGCGCTCATTGGTCGCGCATATGAACCGAAATTGAGTGCGCATCTACTGTTGGTCGTGACTATTTGTCGGTTTTCTGTACAATGAGTGGGCCACATTCGCGCCCGCCACGCGCCTGAAATTTTCGGGTGGGGAATAGTAGGCAATGCTTCTGTGGGATGAGACAAGTACGATCAAGGAATTTCGGGGATACAAACCCTTGTAGGGTAATGTGCTAGGTAAAAAAAATAGCCCCTTTCCATGCCATTACTATAGCCCCTTTTCTTACAGCCATGTTTCGTTGTTAGGGCACAAGGCTAAACCCGTTATTTTCTACTGTATACGCAGCCCGGCTAATTGCGTCACTGAAGTGTAATGCTAGGCCCTGCTTAGAGCGTGTTCCTACGGCCTCAGATCAGGCCAACCTCATATCAGACTCGCACACAACACTTCAATCTCGGCTTCATTTGATTGTTTATTTACTATTTCCTGGTTTGATGCGCGACAAAAAACGAAGGCTGATTTTCGCATCTCTAAAACGGACAAAACAAGAATACAAGTCGTTTGAGTCAAGCGAGATTGCATGACGTCACTGGCAAATCATGCGACAAAGATTGCGCGTGGTTTGCAGCGTTTCGCGTGTACAGCGACTCAGCCATTCGGATCACCCTAATGCCCGACAACACAAAGCAACGTTTCGCGTGGTACAGTGTGTCAGCCCCATGAATCCCTGGACGTGGTTTGCTGATGTGGATTGCACGAAGGGTTTTGTGCGCGCATTTTTTTCTCGCACAATACAAGTCTGAAATCTGGGTTTTATAACGAATTTCTCGAGTTTTTCCAATCCTAATACGAGGTTGGCCTGATATGAGGCCGTAGCAATACGCTCTTAGAGTTGAAGATGCCAGTGTCAGGTTCGGCACAATGCTCGTGCCCTCCTTTTATTTTCCCTGAACATTGTTTGCGAACTATCACTAGACAAGCCCTAGACATTGCCGCCCCTTTCCTAGAAATTCCATATCAAATTGCTAAAAGTTTGTTCCTACGAAGTACCTAAAGCATTGATACAGCAATTGTGAAAGTTTACTTAGGCTGACTGTCAGAATACTGAACGAGAATGAATGAACTAGGAAAGATTTGGGTACAAGTACTATCCCTAATTGGGTTGTACCCCTTATGGGCTACCCCACTACAGCCTACACAATGTAAGCTAGATATGAGTTTGACACACCCCCATAGGCAAAGTGGGGGAGAACAAGTGGTCACAAGATGAGTCAAGAAAAGCAAAGCAAGCTCAGGGTGGATCATTAAGTCACCACACAGTCCGAGCACAAGCAAAGGCCACAAGGCTAGTTCATATGGAGAGTTATATAAAAGAGAACAAACAATACAGTGATCATACCCTAGAAAGTGAAAGCATGAAAGGGTACATAACGAAGTACAACCCAATAAGGGGTATATATATATAAATCACAGTACAAGCAAGTCAAGCAGTGAGCAGGTGAGGCAAAGTAGGCACAAGGCCTATAACAGTACAGAAATGCTGATGATCACAAGACTGAAGTGCCTCGGTAAATATATCAGCAGTGTTGGCCCTAGTGGCCACGTAAGCAAGACGAAGCTGACCACGCTGCTGCAACTCTCGAGCAAGGAAGTATCGCAAAGCGATGTGCTTCGTTCTGTGCTCCAGTCTGTACTCCTGACACAAGGCAATCATTGCCTTGTTGTCTACGTACAGATGTGGAGAAGAACGAGGCCGCTCTCTCAGGTCGGTCAGCATGTACATCAGCCAACGTAGCTCCTGTGCAGCCATGGCCCCTGCGTAGATCTCAGCCTCACAACTGGAACTGAGAACAGAAGAAGAGCGGGTAGACCGCCAAGAAACAGAACCAGAGCCAAGGCTGAAAGTGTAACCCTGTGACAACCGCTGCGTAGCCAAGTTGTCAACCCAAGAAGCGTCCACGTGGCCAGTGAGGACAACTGGACCCCGTCCTCCAAGCACGAGCCATTTGCCCGACGTACTGCACAAGTAGCGCAACACCCTCTTAGTGGCCTCCCAGCGCTCTGGTCGGTGTCTCCCGGGCGCAACGTAGCGTGCCAGGATGCTAAGAGGGTAGGCAAGGTCAGGTCAAGTGCAGGTCATCAAGTACATGAGGCAGCCCACAAGCTCTAGATACGGGCCACTCGGCTCTACAGACTCGTCTGAAGGTGGAGATGAGAGCGAGTGACCGGTAGGCAGAGGAGTGGACTGTGGCGAGGAGTACCGGAAGCCGAAGCGCTGAAGGACCTGGTGCACCATGTGTGACTGAAACAGGGTAATGGTGCGCCGTGCTCTGTCCCGGGTGATCTACAAGCCAAGATAGCTGCGCAGCTCACCCAGGTCAGTGCAGGTGTGTCTCTTCTACAGCTCCGACTTCACAAGGGCCAGTGCCTCAGTGTCAGCAGTGGCAGAATGAAGTCGTCGACGTATACGAGGACGTAGAGCGGCGGCAGCGAGGTGTCGGTGCGTAGAAACAGCGACGGGTCAGCAGTCGAAGGAGTGAACCCAAGAGCCACAAGTGTAGTCCTCAGTGTGTCGTGCCAGCCAGATCTCCTCGTGTAGGCTGCCCTACAGAAAAGTTGTGCTGAAGTCCACGGAGTGCAGCTCGTAGTCACGCTGAGCTGCGATGTGCAGCAACACCCGAAGAGTGGTCATCTTCGGGGTAGGGGAGAAGGTCTGGAAAAAGTCAACTCCCTGTCGCTGGCTGAAGCTCGTGCAACATAACGAGCCTTGAAGGCAGGCGGAGAACCCGGCGGCCCCTTCACCCTGAAAATCCACATGCCATCGACTATGTTCGCCCCAGACGGGGGAACTGCGTCGACGTAGGTGCCTGTGGACTTCCAAGATGCCATCTCTGCGTCCATAGCTGTCTGCCACTGAGAGGAGTAGGGACCCGTAATCGCCTCTGCGTAAGAGCGTGGGGTCGGGATGTCTGGTGCATCCGGGTCTCCCTCAGTGGCAAGTAGCATGGCCACGAGAGAAGGTACAGCAGCTGCAAGACACTCAAAGTCCTCTTGCCTATCCTCAAGGACGTCCGTGCCAAGAGCACAATCACCCCCAACGGACGGAGGACAGGCAGACCCAGACTCAGCAACAAGAGCAGTAGCGTAGTCAAGACGACAGATTGCAGCAAAGTCAACAAGCTTAATGACTAGGGCAGACGCAGCAGTGGACTCGAAAGAAGGGTCAGTGATGACAGTAACGAGAAGACGAGGGACAGTGGGACTAGCAGCACGGGCCAGGTCAGACTCAGGGTGCGGTCTGACAGCCAGAGAGGACGCAGGAGGAGACGCCAAGGGGACACACTGTGGAACAGAGGAAGGAAGAAGTGCCATATGGTGCCTGACGGGGACAGGAGGAGGACGCGGACGCGGAACACGACGACCAGTGCGAACAGCGCGAACAGGCAAGGCACGACGAGACACAGGCTCACGACGCTCTGTAAGACCTCCGGTCTGCTCAGTGTAAGGAGAAGGAGCAGGCAGAGGGGAGGCTGGCTGTAACGGTGGCTGCGATTGGTCAGGCGGTGGACACAATATGGGAGGAGTAAGGGGAATAGAAGACGGGAGACCAAGAACCTGCTGAAGCAGGGGAATGAAGTACGGTCGTGGCCGTCCAGTGTCTCCAGAACCAGCACCAACAACACCAGCACCCCCAGGGCCAGCGCCTCCAGCTCCGGTATCTCCAGCTCAACTCCTGCAGCACCTCCAGCTCCAGCAGCTCCAAAACCTCCAGTGCCTCAAGCTCCAACTCCTGCAGCACCTCTAGCTCCAGCAGCTCCAGTACCTTCAGTACGATAACCTCCGGGACCAGCGGCACCAATAACTTCAACAGCTCCAGCTCCAGTGCCTCCAGCTCCAACTCCTGCAGCACCTCCACCTCTTTCAGCTCCAGTACCTCTATTTTGAGCACCTCCGGGACCAGGGGCTCCAGTAACTCCAGCAGCTCCAGCTCCAGTGCCTCCAGCTCCAACTCTTGTGGCACCTCCAACTCCAGCAGCTCCAGTGCTTCCAGCGGCAGACCCCCCGGCTCCAGCAGCGCCATTCTAAAGGAGGGTGCGCCGAGCAAACCACTCGCGCAGCTGCGGTGGAGAGAGGCGCTCCCGCCGCGACAAGGAACCTGGAGGACTCAGCACCCTCAAACTCAGCACGCCCAGGCTCCGCACCCCCAGGCTCAGCACCCCCAGATCCCGCACCCTCAGACTCAGCACCGCAGGCTCAGCACCCCCAGGCTCCGCACGCGCAGGCTCAGCAACCCCAGACGCAGCACCCCCAGACGCAGCACACCTGAGACACACCTGAGGGAGCAGGACCCTGAGGGGGGAGGGGGTCTACCGGAGGGGGACCTGAAGCTAGGAAGAGCGGCGGGGGTGGGAGAGGGGCAGAGCGGTAGGGGAAGAGACGGTAAAAGGGAACCGACTCGTCAAACGTGACGTCCTGAGAGGGGAGGACACGACGCGAGGTGGGGTGGTAAAACTACCAGCCAGGCGCGTTAGGGGGAAAGCCAAGGAAGACGCAGGGAATAGCGCGGGCGCAGAGCTTGTCCGCAGACGTATCGCGGACAAAGGCACGAGAACCCCAGACCCGAAACATCGACGCATCGCCAATCTTCCCCGTCCAACACAGTGTAGGTGAGGTCTCCGGCAAGGAGACACGGGGCTAGAGGTTGAGCTGATGCGCAACGTACCGGACCGCAAACAACCACGAAAAATGGGGGGTAGCTGCATGGATCATGGAGGTACGAGCGACCTCCATGACTAAGCCAATGCGATGCTCAGCAATCCCATTTTTCTGCGGTGAGGCCGGAAGCGTGAACGACTAGAGGATGCCCTCCCCACAACAAAATTCCCGCAAGAGGTCGGAGGAGAACTCACCACCTCTGTCTGAGTGCAGACGCAGGACATGAAGGTCCTCGCGGAACCGCTCGTGGAGCTGGAGACGGACTGCGCGGATCGAAGGGATCAAGACATCAACGACCTCACCCTTGCTGTGCAAGGGGAAGACCGTGGTGTAACGCGTGTAGTCGTCAACAACCAGCAGAAAGTAGCGCTCGCGGCTCTGTCCACTGACGCGGGCTGGGCGGTGCAGGCGAGGGTCTGCAGGCGACACGTCCATGTGGAGAGGCTGCAGGGGAGCAGTCGTCGGAGGAAACGAGGAGGAGTGAGGAGCGGCGCGTTGCCGCCCCTCGATGCAAGGAAGGCTAGGCGGTGCAGGCAAGGGCTGTAGGGGAGGCAGAGACCTGGGAAGACGAGAAACAAGGAGGGGGGAGTGCATGCCACGAAGGCGTGGCAGGGAGGGGTGACCAAGGCGGTGGTGCCAGAGGAGAGTCTGGTGCGAGAGGAGGCGACACGAGCAGGGAGTTGCTACCAAACCTGACGCAGACACCTTGGCAGACACAGCTACCTGAGGAGGCTCGGTAGCCAGGGTGTACAGACTCGACCCTGGCCGACGGGTGAACATGGCCACGTGACGGCCCGTGCGTGTACACGTACAGATCGACACACGCTGGCCCCCAGGAGTGGTGGTAGTGACCATCGCATCCTGGAGGGCAGCGGTACTCACCAAGTTCGTAGAGAATGAGGGGAGGTGAAGCCCGACAGTGAACCGGACGGAACCACCGGACACGGGAGAACAGTGGAGGAACGGGCAAGAACTGGGCCCCCAGAGGGGTCAGCCAGTGTGCCCGGTACAGGTGCAGAGAGAGGAGTGAGGGTGGTGCTGTCGCGAAAGAAACAGTGGGAAGCACCTGAGTCAAGCATAAAGGTGTGCAAGGCCTCAGCAGGCGCAGTACCAGGGAGAGCAGACTCACTAGCACCTAGAGCTGCAGCAGCGTCTATACCTGGGTCAGGCGGCACACACAGGTAACAGTCACCCTCAGCACTAAAAGACAAGGCATACATAGCAGCAAGGATAGCATCATAGTCGAGATCAAAGATAGCAACTCCAGACCTAGGCAGCTCTGCCCAGCGGGGGCGCTGAGGCTCGTCACCAAACTCTACGCGCCAAGCGTCGTCTAGGCCGGAGAAGCAAAGGTGCTGAGTGTGGGGTTTCCCGACTGCCACCACCCCCACTGCCGCCACTACCGCCACTCCCACCGCTGCCACCACCGCCGCCAACAAAGCCCCCACTCCCGCCACCTCTCTCACCGCTGCCACCACCTCCACTACCTCCACCACCTCCACTGCCGCCCCCACTACTACCCCCGCTGCTGCCTCCACCACTCCTGCCACCCTTGCCCTTGCCGCTATGGCGCCTCCCACCAGCAGAAGCAGCCCCAACATCCTCAGCACCAAGGACGTTAGCAGCAGCAGCAGAAGCGTAGGAGGGGGAAAGGGGGGAGGGGGAACACCCCTCAAAGAAGGGCGTGCGAGGAGTGCCACGAGCGGCACCTACAACAACTACACTAGTCTCAGCTGCAAGGAGATGCTGCTCGAGCAGGTCAATAGTGAGGTTGGTGGGGTCAATGTCAAAGGAATGAACGAAAATGAATGAATTATGAAAGATTTGGGTACAAGTACTAACCCTTATTGGGTTATACCCCTTATGGGCTACCCCACTATAGCCTACACAAAGTAAGCAATATAACATTCGGACACACCCCCATAGGCAAAGTGGGGGAGAACAAGTGGTCACAAGACCAGTCAAGAAAAGCAAAGCAAGCTCAGGGTGGATCACCAAGTCACCACACAGTCTGAGCACAAGCAAATGGCCACAAGGCCAGTTCATGTGCAGAGTTATATAAAAGAGAACAAACAATACAGTGATCATACCCTAGTAAGTGTAAGCATTGTCCGAACATCATATTGCTTACTTTGTGTAGGCTATAGTGGGTACAACCCAATTAGGGTTAGTACTTGTACCCAACTCTTTTCTAGTTCATCCATTCTCGTTCATTCTCTTGACATCGTTTCAGAGAAGGTCCTCCGCTAGGACCGTTTTTTTCCTTGGGCCCACCACTGCACTGCTCCTAGCGACCCTCGTGTCGCCCGTTGGCCCGTCGCCCCTAGGCCCGTCGCTCCTAGCCCGGCCCATAGGCCCTAGCCAGAGCGCCCGTAGGCCCGTCGTCCCGGCCCCTTGCCTCTAGCCCACGCGCCCCGGCCCGTCGACCCCTAGCCCGCGCGCCCGGCCTGTCAACCCCTAGCCTGCGCGCCCGGCCTCGTCGACCCCTAGCCCACGCGCCCAGCCCCGTTGACCCCTAGCCCGTGCGCCCCGGCCCGTCGACTCCTAGCCCGCGCGCCCCGGCCCGTCGACCCCTAGCCCGCGCGCCCCGGCCCGTCGACCCCTAGCCCGCGCGCCCGGCCCCGTCGACCCCTAGCCCGCGGGCCCGGCCCCATCGAACCCTAGCCCGCGGGCCCGGCCCCATCGAACCCTAGCCCGCGCGCCCGGCCCCGTCGACCCCTAGCCCGCGCGCCCAGCCCCGTCGACCTCTAGCCCGCGGGCCCGGCCCCGTCGACCCCTAGCCCGCGAGCCTCGGCCCCGTCGACCCTAGCCCCCGCGCCCTGGCCCCGTCGACCCCAGCCGACGCGCCCGGCCTCGTCGCCCCTAGCCCTCGCGCCTGGACCTGTCGACCTCAAGCCCAAGCGCCCCGCCCCCGTCGACCCTAGCCCGAGCGCCCCGGCCCCGACGCCCCTAGCCCTAGCGCCCCGGCCCCGTCGACCCCAAACCCGCGCGCCCCGGCCCGTGGCCCTTAGGCCCCCGGCCCCTCGCTCTCGGCCCTGTGGCCCGTTGCCCTTAGGCCCCCCGCGGCCCGTCGCCCTTAGGCCCCCGGGCCCGTTGCCCCTCGGCCCCACTGCCCGTTGCCCCTAGGCCTCCGGCCCGTTGCCCCTAGGCCCCGTAGCCCATTGCCCCTAGGCCTCCCCCCGGCCCGTTTCTCCTAGCCCCACGGCCCATCGCCTCTGCCCGCCCCACGTACTGCGCCGCTATGGCTTCTCTCCGCGTTCTCGCGTTCGATCGTGAGGGTTGCTCGATCCAGTTTGACACGTGGCTTGACGACCTACAGCTGTATCTCCTGAGCGACTCCCGGGACAACGTTTCTTTGTTTGACCTAGTGTCTGGCACGGCTCTTGCCCCTCCCGCCACAGCTGACAGTGTGACTCGCTCACAATGGCTTACTCGCGACGCTGCTGCCCGCTTAGCCATTCGCAACCACCTGCCGTTAGCTGAATGCGCTCACTTCGGACAGCACAGGACAGCACAGGCACTATATGATGCTGTCGTCGCTTGCTACTCCTCGCCTGCCAGTGCTCCTCTAGGCCGCCTGCTACTGCCCTACCTGTTCCCCGAGCTGTCCGCTTTTGCCAAAGTAGAGGACCTGGTGTCCCACCTTCGCACTAGTGACGCTCGCTACCGCGCTGCCGCCCCAGCTGAGTTCCTTGACAGGAACCAGCCCCCGATGTCCATCACGCTCTACTTTATAGTCACCAGTCTCCCAGACTCTCTGCGCTCTGTCAGGGACCACATTCTCTCCCTCGACCCCACGACCCTCACTATTGACCTCCTCGAGCAGCACCTTCTTGCAGCTGAGACTAGCTTAGTCGCTCTAGGTGCTGCTCGTGGCACTCCGCGCACACCCTTCTTTGAGGGGTGCTCCCCTTCCCCCCTTGCCCCCTCCTATACCTCTGCTGCTGCTGTCGACGTCCCTGGTGCTGTGGACGTCGGGGCTGCTTCTGCTCGTGTGAAGCGCCGCAACAGCAAGGGCAAGGGGGGCAGGGGTGGTGGAGGTGGCAGCGGGAGTGGAGGTGGGGGCAGCGGTGGAGGTGGTGGAGGCAATGGAGGTGGTGGCAACAGTAGGAGTGGTGTCGGGAGTGGGGACTATGGTGGCGGCGGTGGAGGCAGCGGTGGGAATGGCGGCAGTGGCGGTGGTGGGCGTGGAGGCGGTCGGACTGGAGCTCGGGGTGGAGGCTCTGGAGGTGGCCAAAAGCAGCAGCAGCAGCTTCCGAGCGAGACCCAGTCGCCCCAGCAGCTTCGTGAGTGGTTGTTTCAGCGTGGGGCGTTTTGGGGTAGTGTTAGCTGCCTGTATGTCATTCGCACGGGTGACCGTGCTGGTCAGACATGCGGGAAGCCTCACACTCAGCACCGCTGCCTCTCCTGTTAAAATAGCAACTTAGCTAGGAAACGGGTTTAACTTAGGGCCTAGGCTTAGTAGCCTAGGCCAAGCGGGTGTCAAGAGGGTTGTGCAAGAGAGAGTCGAGAAAGAGTGGTTTCACTATAGAAAGTTGGGATACAAATAGCAAACCCTAAATTGGGTTGTACTCACTACAGAGTACCCCACTGTAGGCTAGACAGCAAATACATTCTGACATCTCTCGCCTCGACGACGCTTGGAGTACTGAGTTTGGTGACGAGGTCGAGCGCCCCCTCTGGGCAGACCTATTTCGGGCTGGACTTGCTATCTTTGACCTAGCCTTGATGTTATTCTTGCTTCTATGTATGCTTTGTCTGTTAGTGCTGAGGGTGACTGTTACCGGTGTGTGCCGCCTGACCCAGGTATAGACGCTGCTGTTCTAGGTGCTAGTGAGTCTGTTCTCCCTGGTACTGCGCCTGCTGAGGCCTTGCACACCTTCACGCTGGACTCAGGTGCCTCATGCTGTTTCTTTCGTGACAGCACCACTCTCACTCCTCTCTTTGCTCCTGTCCCGGTCCGACTGGCTGACCCCTCTGGGGGCCCGGTCGTTGCCTGTTCGTCCATTGTCCTCCCGTGTCCGGCGGTTCCGTCCGGCTCACTGTCAGGTCTTCACCTCCCCTCGTTCTCTGCGAACTTGGTGAGTACCGCTGCCCTCCAGGATGCGATGGTTACTACCACCACTCCTGGTGGTCAGCATGTGTCGGTCTGCACGTGTACACGGACGGGTCGTCACCTGGCCACGTTCATTCGTTGGCCAAGGTCGAGTCTGTACACACTGGCTACCGAGCCTCCTCAAGTAGCTGCGTCTGCTCAGGTGTTCGCGTCAGGTCAGGAAGCAACCCCTTGCTCGTGTCACCTCCTGTCGCACCAGACTCTTTTGTGGCACCACCGCCTGGGTCACCCCTCCTTGCCACGCCTTCGTGGCATGCACTCCAGCCTCCTTGTCTCTGGTCTTCCCAGGTCTCTGCCTCACCTCCCGCCCTCGCCTGCCCCGCCCTGCTTTCCTTGCGTCGAGGGGCGGCAGCGCGCCGCTCCTCACTTCTCCTCGTTTCCCCTGACGTCTGCTCCCCTGCAGACTCTCCACATGGACGTGTGGGGCCCAGCCTGCGTCAGTGGACAGGGCCGCGAGCGCTACTTTCTGCTGGTTGTGGACGACTACACACGCTATACCATGGTCTTCCCCTTGCGCAGCAAGGGTTAGGTCGTTGATGTCTTGATCCCTTAGATCCGTGCAGTCCGTCTCCAGCTCCGCGAGCAGTTCCGTGCGGACCTTCCTGTCCTGCTTCTGCACTCTGATAGAGGTGGTGAGTTCTCCTCCGACCTCTTGCGGGAATTTTGTCGTGGGGAGGGCATACTCCAGTCGTTCACGCTTCCGGACTCCCCTCAGCAAAATGGGATTGCTGAGCGCCGCATTGGCTTAGTCATGGAGGTCGCTCGTACCTCCATGATCCATGCAGCTGCTCCCCATTTTCTGTGGCCGTTTGCGGGCCGGTACGCTGCGCATCAGCTCAACCTCTGGCCCCGTGTCTCCTTCCCGGAGACCTTGCCTACACTGCGTTGGACGGGGAAGGATGGCAATGCGTCGGTGTTCCGGGTCTAGGGTTCTTGTGCCTTTGTTCGCGATACGTCCGCGGTCAAGCTCTCCGCCCACGCTATTCCCTGCATCTTCCTTGGCTTTCTCCCTGACGCGCCTGGCTGGCAGTTTTACCACCCCACCTCGCGCCGTGTCTTCCCCTCTCAGGACGTCACGTTTGACGAGTTGGTTCCCTTTTACCGTCTCTTCCCCTACCACTGTGCCCCTCCCCCGCCCCCGCCGCTCTTCCTTGCTCCATGTCCCCCTCCGGTAGACCCCCTCCCCACTCAGGGTCCTGCTCCCTCAGGTGTGTCTCAGGTAGACCCTCTCCCTGGTACTGCGCCTGTTGAGGTAGCTGTCGGCTCAGGTGTTGCTCGAGGTGCTGTGACTAGGGGTGCTGAGTCTGGGGTTGAGGAGCCTGGGGGTGGTGAGTCTGAGGGTGCTGGGTCTGGGGGTGCTGAGCCTGGGGGTGAGGAGCCTGGGGGTGCTGAGTTGCGGGTAAGGAGCCTGGAGGTGCTGAGCCTGAGGGTGTTGAACCTGGGGGTGCGGATTCGGAGGGTGGGGAGTCTAGGGGTGCTTGGCTTCCAGGTGCTGCTTCGTCTGAAGGTCCTGCTGGTGCTTCGCCGAGACTGTCTCCACAGCAGCTATGTGAGTGGCTTGTTAGGCACGCACGCCTTCGGAGTGGTGCTACCGGAGCTGGAGGCGCTTGATCCACTGGAGCTGGAGGTGCTGGAGTTACTGCTGGAGCAAGTGGTAATGGAGGTATTGCGGCTACTGGTCCTGGAGGTGCTCGTACCAGGGGTACTAGAGCTGCCGGGACTGGTGGTGTTGGTGGCGCCGAAGCTGGAGACCCTACGGAGCCTGAAGCTGCTGGGGCCGGAGGCTCTGGCACTGGTGGCGCTGGAGCTGGAGGAGCTGGAGCTGGTGGCACTGGTGCTGGAGGCGCTGGAGCTTCTGGAACTGACGCTGAAGGAACTGGAGTTGGAGGCACTGGCGCGGGAGGCGCTGGAGCTGGAGGAGCTGGAGCTGTTGACCCTGGAGGCACTGTGCGGCTGCGACCGTACTTCGTTACCCTGCTTTAGCAGGTTCTTGGTGTCCTGTCTTCTACTAGCCTTACTCCTCCTCTCCTGTGTCCACCGCCTGACCAGTCGCAGCTACTGTTATAGCCGGCCTCCCCACTGCCTGCTCCTTCTCCCTACACTGTGCAGTCCGGTGGTCTTACAGAGCGTCGTGAGCCTGCGTCTCGTCTTGTCTCGCCTGTTTGCACTGCTCTTCGCGTTCCTCGTTCACGTCCTCCTCTTGTCCCCGGAACGCACGCCATGGGAATTTGTCCTTCCTCTGTTCCACTGCGTGTTCCTCTGCCTGCTCATCCTTAGTCCTCTCTTCCTGCTGTCCCTGACCCTGCGTCTGACTGCGCTCGTGCTACCAGTCCCACTGGCTCTCGTCTCCTCGACACTGCTGTCACTGACCCTTCCTTTGAGTCTGCTGCTGCGGCTGCCTTCGTTGCTGAGCTGCTTGACTTTGCTGATGCCTGTCGTCTAGACTACGCTACTGCTCTTGTTGCTGAGTCTGAGTCTGCCAGTCCTCCGTTCGTCGGGGGTGAGTGTGCTCTTGGCACGGACGTCCTTGAGGACAGGCAGGAGGACCTTGAGTGTCTTGCAGCTGCTGTACCTCGTTTCGCATCCATGCTGCTTGCCCCTGAGGGAGACCCGGATGCACCAGACATTCGACCCCGCGCTCTTACGCAGAGGCGATTACGGGTTCTTACTCCTCTCAGTGGCTGGCAGCCATGGATGCCGAGATGGCATCCTGGAAGTCCACAAGGACCTACGTTGACGAGGTTCCCCCACCTGGGGCGAACATAGTCGATGGCATGTGGATTTTCAGGGCGAAGCGGCCGCCGCGTTCTCCGCCTGCCTTCAAGGCGCATTACGTTGCTCGAGGCTTCAGTCAGCGACAGGGGGTTGACTACTTCCAGACCTTCTCCCCCACCCCGAAGATGACTACTCTTCGGGTGTTGCTGCACGTCGCTGCTCAGCGGGACTACGAGTTGCACTCTCTGGACTTTAACACAACTTTCTTGCACAGCAGCCTGCACGAGGAGATCTGGCTGCGCAGCCCACCTGGCTTCACTGGGTCGTTTCCCGCAGGTACCTAGTGGAGCCTCCGGCGGCCAGTCTACGGTCTCCGCCAGGCGCCTCGCGAGTGGCACGACATAGTGAGGACTACACTTGCGGCTCTTGGGTTTGCTCCTTCTACTGCTGACCCGTCGCTGTTTCTACGCACCGACACCTCGCTGCCGCCATTCTACGTCCTGGTACAAATATAGATCACAGTAGAAGCAAAGTCACGCAGTAATCAAGTGAGGCAAAGTAGGCACAAGGCCTAAAACAGTAAAGAAGCGCTGATGATCACCAGGCGGAAGTGCCTTGATGAATATACCAGCAGTGTTGGCCCTAGTGGCCACGTACGCAAGACGAAGCTGACCACGCTGCTGCAACTCTCGAGCAAGGAAGTATTGCAGAGCGATGTGCTTCGTTCGGTGCTCTAGTTTGTGCTCCTGACACAAGGCAATCATGACCTTGTTGTCCACGTACAGAACTGGTGGCGAACGAGGCTGTTCTCCCGAGTCACTTAGCAAGGAGGTGAGCGAGCGTAACTCCTGTGCAGCCATGGCCCCAGCGTAGATCTCAGCCTCACAACTGGAACTGAGAACCGAAGATGAGCGGGTAGACCGCCAGGAAACAGAGCCAGAACGGAGGCTGAAGGTGTAACCCTGTGACGACCGCTGCGTAGCCAAGTCGTCAACCCAAGAAGCGTCTGCGTGACCAGTGAGGACAACGGGACCCCGTCCTCCAAGCACGAGCCCCGTGCCCGACGTACTGCACAGGTAACGCAGTACCCTCTTCACGGCATCCCAATGCACCTTTCGGTCCCTACCGGCAGCCACGTATCGAGCCAGGAGGCTGAGAGGGTATGCGAGGTCAGGTCGTGTGCACGTCATCAGGTACATGAGGCAACCCACAAGCTCTGGGTATGGACCACTCGGCTCTACGGACTCGTCCGAAGGTGGAGCTGAGAGCGATTGGCTGGTAGACAAAGGAGTGGGCTGTGGCGAGGAGAACTGGAAGCCGGAGCGCTGAAGGACCTGGTGCACCATGTGTGATTGAGTCAGGGTGATGGTGCGCCGAGCTCTCCCGGGTGATCTGCAAGCCAAGATAGCTGCGCAGTTCACCCAGGTCAGTGCAGGTGTGTCTCTTCTGCAGCTTGGACTTCACAAGGCTCAGTGTCTCAGTGTCAGCAGTGGCAAAGACCAGGTCGTTAACGTAGAGGATGTAGAACGGCGGCAGAGACGTGTCGGTGCACAGAAGTAGCGATGGGTCAGCAGTAGAAGGAGTAAATCCCAGAGCCGCAAGTGTAGTCCTCAGTGTGTCGTGCCACTCGCGAGGCGCCTGGCGGAGACTGTAGACTTGCCGCTGGAGGCTCTACTGGGTACCTGCAGGAAACAACCCAGCAAAGCCAGGTGGGCGGCGTAGCCAGATCTCCTCGTGCAGGCTGCCCTGCAAGAAAGCTGTACTGAAGTCCAGTGAGTGCAACTCGTAGTCACGCTGAGCAGCGACGTGCAGGAACAGCCAAAGAGTAGTCATCTTCGGGGTGGGGGAGAAGGTCTGGAAGTAGTCGACTCCCTGTGGCTGACTGAAGCCTTTAGCAACATAACGCACCTTGAAGGCAGGCGGAGAACCCGGCGGCCGCTTCACCCTGAAGATCCACATGTCATCGACTATGTTCGCCCCAGACGGGGAAACTGCGTTGACGTAGGTGCGTGTGGACTTCCAGGATGCCATCTCAGCATCCATGGCTGTCTGCCACTGAGAGGAGTAGGGACCCGTAATCGCCTCTGCGTAAGAGCGCGGGGTCGGGATGTCTGGTGCATTCGAGTCTCTCTCAGGGGCAAGCAGCATTGAAGCGAAACGAGGTACAGCAGCTGCAAGACACTCAAAGTCCTCCTGCCTGTCCTCAAGGACGTCTGGGCCAAGAACACACTCACCCCTGGCAGGGGTGGAGTAAGGCCAGTAGAAGATGAGAGTAAGGACGGAGGATCAAGGACGGAGGACTGGCCAAGGAATGAGGACTCGCAGACTCAGACTCAGCAACAAGAGCAGTGGCATAGTCTAGACGACAGGTAGCAGCAAATTCAACCAGCTCAGCAACGAAGGCAGACGCAGCAGTGGACTCAAAAGCAGGGTCACTTACAACAGTGGCGAGGAGACGAGAGACAGTGGGACCGGGAGCACACGTGAGGTCAGACGCATGGTCAGGGATGGAAGGAAGAGAGGACTCAGGAGGAGGCGGCAGAGGAACACGGAGTGGAACAGAGGAAGGACGAAGTGTCATAGTGTGGGTGCTGGGGACAGGAGGAGGACTCGGACGAGGAACGCGACGAGCAGTGCGAACAGGCGAGACAGGACGAGACGCAGGCTCTTGACGCTGTATAAGACCTCCAGTCTGCTAAGTGTAAGGAGAAGGGGCAGGCAGTGGGGAGGCTGGCGGTAACGGCGGCTGTGACTGGTCAGGCGGTGGACACAGTAAGGGAGGAGTAAGGCCTGTAGAAGACGAGAGATCAAGGACCTGCTGAAGCAGGGGAACAAAGTACGGTCGCGGCCGCTGAGTGCCTCCAGCACCAGTATCGCCAGACACAGCACCCCCAGCTCCAGCACCTCCAGCTCCAGGGTCAACAGCTCCAGTTTCTCCAGCTCCAGCTCCAGTGCCACCAGTGTTAGTGCCTCCAGCTCAAGCTCCTCCAGCTCCAGCGCCACCAGCGCCAGTACCTCCAGCTCCAGTGCCTCCAACCCCAGACCCTTTAGGCTCCGCAGGGTCACGAGCTCCAGCTCCTGTGCCCCCAACACTACCAGTCCCGGCAGCTCCAGTACCCCTGGTACGAGCACCTCCAGGACCAGCTGCCGTAGGACCACCAGCTTCAGCAGTAACTCCAGCACCTCCAAGACTAGTAGCTCCAACACCCCCAACTCCAGTGTCACAAGCGGCAGAGTCTCCAGCTCCGGGAGCTCCACTCCGACGGCGTGTGCGCTGAGCAAACCACTCGCGCAGCTGCTGTGGGGAGAGAGGCTCCAGCCAGGGAGACAGTCGAGGCGAAGCACCTGCAGAACCTCAAGAAGAAGTAGTACCCCTCGGCTCAGCACCCCCAAACTCCGCAACACCCTCAGGCTCAGCACCCCCAGACTCCATACCCGCAGGCTCAGCACCCCAAGACCCGGCACCCTCAGACTCAGCGCCCCCACGCTCCGCACCCCCAGGCTCTGCACCCCCAGACGCAGCACCCCCAGACGTAGCACCTCAAGCAGCACCTGAGTCGCCAGCTACCTCAACAGGCGCAGTACGAGGGAGAGGTTATACCTGAGACACACCAGAGGGAGCAGGACCCTGGGGCGGGAGGGGGTCAACCGGAGGGTGACCAGGAGCAAGGAAGAGCGGCGGGGGCGGGGTAAGGTCAGTGCAGTAGGGGATGAGATGGTAAAAGGGAACCGACTCGTCAAATGTGACGTCCTGAGAGAGGATGACACGACGCAAGGTGGGTTGGTAAAACCGCCAGCCAGGCACGTCAGGGGGAAATCTAAGGAAGACGCAGGGAATAGCGCAGGCGGAGAGCTTGTCCGCGGACATAACGCGAACAATGGCACGAAAGCCCCAGACCCGGAACACTGACGCATCGCCAACCTCCCCTGTCCAACGCAGTGTGGGCGAGGTCTCCGGCAAGGAGACACGGGGCCAGAGGTTGAGCTGATGCGCAGCGTACCGGACCGCAAACGGCCACCGAAAATGGGGAGCAGCCGCATGGATCATGGAGGTACGAGCGACCTCCATGACTAAGCCAATGCGGCGCTCAGCACTCCCATTTTTCTGAGGGGAGGTCAGAAGCGTGAACGATTGGAGAATGCCCTCCCCACGACAAAATTCCCGCAAGAGGTCGGAGGAGAACTCACCACCTCTGTCAGAGTGCAGACGTAGGACAGGAAGGTCCTGGTGGAACCGCTCTCGGAGCTGGAGACGGACTACGCGGATCCAAGAGATCAAGACATCAGGGACCTCACCCTTGGTAGGCAAGGAGAAGACCGTGGTGAACGCGTGTAGTCATCAACAACCAGCAAAAAGTAGCGCTCGCGGCCCTGTCCACTAACGCGGGCTGGGCCCCACACGTCCATGTGGAGAGTCTGCAGGGGAGCAGTCGTCGGGGGAAACGAGGAGGAGTGAGGAGCGGCGCACTGCCGCCCCTCGACACAAGGGAGGCAGGGCGGGGCAGGTGAGGGCGGAAGGGGAGGCAGAGACCTGGGGAGGCCAAAGACAAGTGTTGGTGCAACCCTACGGTTTGCATTCGGCTTGTTGTCCGTGTGCGTGCGTGCGTGTGTGCATGGAATGGTATGAGGGCATGAAATAATAGATATTTCATGCTTACAATAGTGTGTGAATGATGAGGCATGATTTTGAATGTGTGTGTCGAGTCAATAGCGAGTTATCGCTAGTTTCGTGTGACATCGTTGTTTGCGTGTCGTGTGCGGTTTTCTATTTTGTCGTGTGTGGAACGTTCGGCGTGTCGCAGGTGTGCGCAGCAGACTTCCAAGAACTCAAGGAAGAATTTATGTTGAAGAACTAGAGCCTTGGTTTCATGATTCAAGTGATTTCGAAGCTCTCCAAAAGGGTAAACATTAAGATAGTGGGAATAGTTGCATTACTTTGTGTAGTGTAACATTTATCTTGGTGTAGGCCCTTGTGGAGGGTAGTTTCAAGACCCTTCGTAGTTGGGGACAGTGTGGCACTGTTCCACATCACTGTACCTCGGCTCTTGGGGTTTGTAGGAGCTGGGAGTCATTCCCAACTCGTAACTCTTCCTATCTTGTGTTCTAAGACTATAGTGGCTGCCATAGTGCCGTTCGTTCAAACCGACATTGCGTCATCAATACTTGATGAAATCGTGTGATCTAAATTGCCTATTGTAGGCGATATCTAGACGCTCCAGATCCAATTTTTAGCAAGTCATTTGAAGCTGTGACCAGAACGTTATCAACGTTTGAAGCCGCTGTACAGAATTCCAACTGTGCACTCTATCTTTCGTTTTAGGCACATTCAAGCCTATTGTGACTATATCAAGTGGCATCAGAGCCCCTTGGAGCAGTTTGTACAATGGCTGGATCTGAGGAAAGAGATGGCAGAGATGCTGGTGGCAGTGGAGAAGCCCAAGCTGAAGGCCAACCCCGTGATTCAGCCATGGCGCCCATGCAACCAAGTCTTGGCCCACCTAGGGATGAGCCTAGGGTGTTTGGACTTGACAAGTTCAACGGTGACAACTTTGCTGAATGGTCCTTCAAGATGGAGAACATCTTTGACCACTATGACCTGCTGGAGGTGATGGAAGGAACGGAGAAGCGCCCTGAGAACGACCCGGAGAAGAGCCCGTGGGTGCGGAAGAGCGCACAAGGCTATCTCCTACTTGGGCAAGCGTTGGGGAGCAGCCAGATCCGTCACATCAATCCATTCCAGCGTGAACCAGAGAAGGGACCAAAGGCATGGGCTGCTCTCAAGGGTGTACACGCTCCTGCGACAGCGGCGGTAGCGGTGGTGTTGGAACGGCAAATGGCGGCACTACGAATTGAAGAAGACGAAGCGGTTGAAGAAAGGGTGCAGAAATTCTTCGACTTGTTGACGCCGCTTGAGGGAGCTGATTTGAACCACAGTGAGCTCCAAAAGAAGACCAAGTTGCTGGCCTTACTCCCAGAGTCATGGTCCTCTCTCATCATCAACCTCAATCGTGACTTGCCCCACCTGTCGCTCGAAGACGTGAAGCGAGCGATCCTTCAAGAGGATTTCCGTCGCCGTGAGTTGGCGAGTGCGGATGGCGCCGGGGCAGCAAGCATCGGCCGTGGATATGGCCGTGGAAGAGGCAGAGGACGAGGAGGAGGAAGTTTTGGAGGCAGCAACTTCAACGGAGGCCGCGGGAGTAGCGGATACAGCAATGACAACAAGAACAACGGACGCGGTCGCGGACGGTTCGACGGCGAGTGTCATTTTTGCCACAAGAACGGACACATGTGGCGCGATTGCTACAAATTCCCTGATGGATGGACTCCTGCTCAAGGCCAAGAGAGTATAGGAGCAGGAGGAGGGTGAGGAAGAGGCCGTGGAGGCCGTGGCGGTCGCGGAGGTGGTGCTGCAAGTATGAAGAGTGCCGGCAACGAGATCGAGTCGAGGGACGATCGCTTTCCGGGTCAATTCTTCTTCGTGTCCACGCAAGCACCGGCTGGTCCAGAGAAGGATGAAGGCTTTGAGGAGCCAGCAGCTGTGGGGAAGGTCACCCTACACTCCCTGGACTATTGGGTGATCGATAGCGGTGCTACCTAGCATGACACCTCGTGCGGACTTGCTCACCAAACTTGAGCCGTCACCGGTGAAGCATGTGACATCGGCTTTGGGGCAGCGAGCAGAGGTGAAAGGCATAGGCAAGGCCATGTTCAAGGGTGCTGATGGGAAGATGGTGGGCCTCAAGAACGTGCTTTGGGTGCCCAACCTCGCTGCCAACCTGATTTCCGTGCGGCGGTTGCAAAAGGCCGGCATGGACACGAGCTCGAAGGGAGCTAAGACCTACACCGCGAGGCTTGGCGAGCGGATTCTTTGGGACCTTCACGAGGATAGGGATGTCTACAACGAGATGTGGCAGATACCTGTGGTCCCCATGCCTAAGGAGAGGCAAGTGGCAGCAAGCATCAGCACCAAGGGTGAAGCGGTTGGTAGCTGCGATGGCGCGAACGGTCGCGCTAAGGAGATTGACTCCAAGAAGTGCAATCTTGGAGAGACCAGCAAGTTCGGTGAACATGAGGAGAGTGGTGCAGCAGCTCAGAAGCAGCACAAGGGTGAGGAGATCCCCAAGGAAGCATCGGAGGAGGACTACGGAGAGAGCATGTGGGGCACTATTGCGAGTGCGGCATTCTCCAATCCGACTTCGGCCACGGGGGAGTGTGATTGGCTCACCTTGCATGCCATACCCATCTTGCAGCAGCTAGTGAAGAATAAGATGGTTGCTGGCGTACGTGTGAAGGGGGAGCCCGATGAGGTACTTGGCTGCCCGACGTGCATGCAAGCCAAGTTCACCCGTTACCCGTTCTCTAGTTCGGAGGCAACGGCTAAGGCACCACTTGATGAGGTGGTGATGGACGTGGTGGGCCCCCTGAAGCTTGGAGCTGCTGGAGCTGAGTACTTTCTCACCATTGTGGACGTCTACACTCGCATGACTTGGGTGTACGTGCTGTCCAAGAAGAGCGACGTGGCTGAAACAGTGAAGACCGATTGGTTGCCGATGGTGGAGTGGCAACAAGATCGGTTAGTGAAGGCAATTCGCACCGATCGAGGGGGAGAGTTCCTGAGCAAGGAGTTCTCATTGTGGCTGAAGAAGAATGGCATAAGGCACTCCCTTACCATGCCATACTCCCCTGCAATGAACGGCATCGCCGAGCGAGCGAACCGCACAATCACGGAGACGGCGCGTGGGTTGCTCATTGAAGCTGGGCTACCCGACTATTTCTGGCCTGGTGCGGTACGGAGTGCGTGTGTGGCCAAGAACAGAGCTTTGACGCATGTGGGAGCAGAAAAATGGGTGCCCTATGTGTAGTGGATTGGAAGGAAGCCAAAGGTGGATATGCTCCGGGTGTTCGGGTGCATGTGCATGGCGCTCGTGCCTAAGCATCTTCGGCACAACAAGCTCGGTGCCAAGGCGATATGGGCTGTGCACTTGGGCATGGCTCAAAACAGCAAGGGGTGGCTTCTTTGGGACCCATTCACCAAGAAATTCTTGGTGAGCAGGGACTGCAAATTCATGGAGAATCTGATGTACAAGAATTGGAAGGCGAAGAATGAGGCGAAGATAGGCATGCGGTTTGGGGAGGTGAAGAGTTCCGGTTTGGAGCATGTGGAGCTGCCCTTGGAGCTGAGCAGCGGCAGCACCACCACAAGGCAATCTTCCCTTGTGAATGGGGGAGAGGAGGCCAAGGATGCAGAGGAAGAAGAGGAGGAGGTGCAGCAAGTGAGCGAGCGTGCACCGACACTTCCTTCTCGCACTACGAGTGCTCCACGGATCCGAGTCACCCCGCAGCAACGCCAACGACTTCATGTCCCTGCAGCTGAGGAGGAAGGAAGGGGCAAGAGGAGAATCCAAGCCCCTAATAGGCTGACCGATGATGCATTGGGAAAGCCAGCCAAGTCAGCTCTGGCCGGAGCGGCACTTATGGTTGGAAATGACGAGGAGAGTGACTACGAGGAGTGTGCCTTCGCGTTCTTCTCTCCGGTGGAGATGCCGGGGGAACCAGCAACTCTCAAGAAGGCCTTGGAGAGTAGTGATGCTGAGGAGTGCAAGAAGGCAATGGAGAGTGAGCTGAAGAGCATTGAGGAGAACGGCACGTGGGAATTGGTGGAGCTACCGGAGGGGTGTAAGGCGATTACGTCCAAGTGGCTCTTCAAGATCAAGTCCGACGCCGACGGCAAAATCGAGCGCAACAAGTCTAGGCTTGTGGCAAAGGGGTGACAGCAGAAGGAGAAGGTGGACTATAAGGAGTTGTTTGCTCCTGTTGTGAAGCCGACGACGCTGAGAACCCTACTCGCGGGTGCTGCCATCAAAGGATGGGTGGTGAAACAAATGGATTTGACAACCGCGTTCCTCAACGACATTCTCTAAGAAGAGATTTTCATGGCGCAGCCAGAGGGGTTTGATGATGGTAGTGGCAGAGTGTGGAAGCTGAAGAAGGTGCTCTATGGGCTCAAGCAAGCCCCTAGGCAATGGTACTTGAAGCTACATGAAGTCTTGGAGGAGATCGGGTTCACTCCCTCATCCGCCGATCATTCCTTGTTCATGCTTGGTGAGGGGGAGCAGAGGAGTTTCATGGTGGTTTATGTGGATGACATCCTCATTTTCTCACCCTCCTCTGACCTTGTGAAGGAGGTGATGCTGAAGCTTCAAGACAAGTTCAAGTGCAAGGCCCTTGGTGATGTGAGCTTCTACCTCGGGCTTCACATCGAACGAGATGAGTGGAGGCATTGGCTGCCAACTTTAGGCAGAGTGAAGGCCATGTGGATACACCCTTTCCCTCTGGGTTCAAGTGTGTGAAGGGACCAGAGGAGGAGAGCGTTGATGAAGAGGAGAGGCGCCGTTTTCACTCGTTGGTGGGCAGCCTCATGTACGCGGCGGTAAACACACGACCGGACGTCGCGTTTGCTACCGGACAGTTGGCTAGGGTTGTTCAATGCCCTAATGAGGAGCAGGTAGCTGCTGGAATGAGGGTGGCCAAGTATCTTGGCCAAACAGCGACGGTTGGACTGCAATACTCGGCGGTGGCGCAAAGGCGCCAAAAGGGCGCGGATGGTGTTGAACCCAGGCATTTGTTCCTCACCGCATTCTCGGATGCTTCTTATGCATCGGAACCAGAGGACATGACAAGTGTTGGAGGGTTCATTTGCTGTGTTGGTGGAGGCCCAACTGCTTGGGAGAGCAAGAAGCAGGTGGATCAAGCATTGAGCTCGGTGGAGTCCGAGTATATGGCACTCTTCCGTGCCGTACGAGAGATTGTGTGGCAGCGGCGTTTGTTGGCTGAATTGGGGGAGGAGCAGCAAGGACCTACCCCACTCTACTGTGACAGCCAGGGTGCCATTGCTCTTGCTAAGAACCCTGTGGTGCATGGCCTCACCAAGCACATGAGGGTGAAGTGGCATTGGACGAGGAGCATGGTGGCCGCAGGTGAAGTTGAGTTGCGCTACGTAAAGACGACGGGGCAGCCGGCTGACATGATGACCAAAAGGCTGGTGGAGCAGCAGCATTGGAAGTGTTGCAAGCTGGCTGGGATGGCTCTGAACTGAGAGAGAAAGTTCCTAAGGCCAACAATCCGAGGGGGAGTTTGTTGGTGGAACCCTACGGTTTGCATTCGGCTTGTTGTCCGTGTGCGTGCGTACGTGTGTGCATGGAATGGTATGAGGGCATGAAATAATAGATATTTCATGCTTACAATAGTGTGTGAATGATGAGGCATGATTTTGAATGTGTGTGTCGAGCCAATAGCGAGTTATCCCTAGTTGCGTGTGACGTCGTTGTTTGCGTGTCGTGTGCGGTTTTCCCATTTGTCGTGTGTGGAACGTTCGGCGTGTCGCAGGTGTGCGCAGCAGACTTCCAAGAACTCAAGGAAGAATTTATCTTGAAGAAACAGAGCCTTGGTTTCAAGATTCAAGTGATTTCGAAGCTCTCCAAAAGGGTAAACATTAAGATAGTGAGAATAGTTGCATTACTTTGTGTAGTGTAACATTTCTCTTGGTGTAGGCCCTTGTGGAGGGTAGTTTTGAGACCCTTCGTGGTTGGGGACAGTGTGGCACTGTTCCAGATCACTGTACCTCGGCTCTTGGGGTTTGTAGGAGCTGGGAGTCATTCCCAACTCGTAACTCTTCCTATCTTGTGTTCTAAGACTATAGTGGCTGCCATAGTGCCGATCGTTCAAACCGACATTGCGTCATCAATACTTGATGAAATCGTGTGATCTAAATTGCCTATTGTAGGCGATATCTAGAGGCTCCAGATCCAATATATAACAAGTCATTTGAAGCTATGACCAGAACGCTATCAACGTTTGAAGCCGCTGTGCAGAAATCCAACTGTGCACTCAATCTTTCGTTTTAGGCACATTCAAGCCTATTGTGACTATAACAACAAGGAGGTAGGAGTGCATGCCACGAAGGCATGGCAGGGAGGGGTGACCCAGGCGGTGGTGCCACAAGAGAGTCTGGTGCGACAGGAGGCGACACGAGAAAGGGGGTGCTACCTGACCTAATGCGGACACCTGGGCAGACGCAACTACCCGAGGAGGCTCGGTAGCCAGTGTGTACAGACTCGACCCTGGCCAACGAGTGAACGTGGCCAGGTGACGGCCCGTCCGTGTACACCTGCAGATCGACACACGCTGGCCCCCAGGAGTGGTGGTAGTGACCATCGCATCCTGGAGGGCAGCTGTACTCACCAAGTTCGTAGAGAACGGGGGAGGTGAAGACCTGACAGTGAGCCGGACAGAACCGCCGGACACGGGAGAACAGTGGAGGAACGAGCAACGAGTGGGCCCCTAGAGGGGTCAGCCAGCCTGACCGGTTCAGGTGCAGAGAGAGGAGTGAGGGTGGTGCTGTCGCGAAAGAAATGTCGCGAAGCACCTGAGTCCAGTGTATAGGTGTGCAAGGCCTCGGCAGGCGCAGTACCAGGGAGAGCAGACTCACTAGCACCTAGAGCAGCAGCCTCTATACCTGGGTCAGGCGGCACACACCGATAACAGTCACCCTCAGCACTAACTGACAATGCATACATAGCAGCAAGGATAGCATCATAGTCTAGGTCAAAGATAGCAACTCCAGACCTAAGCAGCTCTGCCCAGCGGGGGCGCTCGGCCTCGTCACCAAACTCTGCGCACCAAGCGTCGTCGAGGCGGGAGAAGCAGCGGCGCTGAGTGTGAGGCTTCCCGCATGTCTGACCAGCACGGTCACCCGTGCGAATGACAGACGGGCAGCTACCACTACCCCCAGACGCCCCACGTTGAGAAAACAACTCACGAAGCTGCTGGGGCGACGGGGTCTCGCTCCGACGCTGCTGCTGCTGCCTCTGGCCACCGCGAGAACCTCTACTCCGAGTAGCTCCAGCCCGACCGCCACCACTCCCACTGCCGCCACTACTATTGGCACCCCCACCGCTGCCACCACCGCCGCCACCAAAGCCCCCACTCCCGCCACCACTCCCACTACCGCCACCACCTCCACTACCTCCACCACCTCCACTGCTGCCCCCACCACCACCCCCGCTGCCACCGCCACCACCCCTGCCACCCTTGCCCTTGCTGCTGCGGCGCTTCCCACTAGCAGAAGCAGCCCCGACATCCTCAGCACCAAGGACGTCAACAGCAGCAGAAGAGGTGTAGGAGGGGGCAAGGGGAGAGGGGGAACACACCTCAAAGAAAGGCGTGCGATGAGTGCCACGAGCAGCACCTACAACGACACCACTAGTCTCAGCTGCAAGGAGGTGCTGCTCGAGTAGGTCAACAATGAGGACTGTGGGGTCAAGTGCGAGAAAGTGGTCCCTGACAGAGCGAAGAGAGCCAGGGAGGCGGGTGACTATAAAGTAGAGAGTGATGAACATCAGGGGCTAGTTCCTGTTAAGGAACTCTGCTGGGACGGCAGCGCGGTAGCGAGCCTGCTGGTGGGAAACCAGGTCCTCTACTATGGCAAAGGCGGACAGCTTGGGAAACAGGTAGGGCACTAGAAGACGGCCGAGAGCGGCAAGGGCAGCCGAGGAGTAATAGGCGACTACAACGTCGTACAGCGCCTGTGCAGTCCTGTGCTGTCCGAAGTGAGCGCATTCGGCTAACGGCAGGTGGTTGCGAATGGCTAAGCAAGTAGCAGCGTCACAAGTAAGCCACTGGGAGCGAGTCGCACTGTCAGGTGTGGCGGGAGGGGCTGGAGAGGCGCCAGACGTGTGGTCAAACAACGAAACGTTGTCTCTAGAGTCGCTCAATAGGTACAGCTGCAGGTTGTCGAGCCACGTGTCAAACTGGATCGGACGGCCCTCATGATCGAACGTGAGTACGCGGAGAGAAGCCATAGCGGCACAGCACTCAGGGCGGGCAGGAGCCGGGCAGCGCAAGGAACAGAGCAGGCAGCAGCAAGGGGCGGCAAGCGGGCTGCAAGAGGCGGTGCGCAAGGCTGCAGCGGCTGCGAGAGAGCCGCAAGGGGCGGCTATCAGGTCAGTAAGGGCGGCTAGAGGGCCACCAGGGGCGGCGCGCGGGGCTGCAAGGGCGGCTCGCGGGCTGAAGGGGCGAGTGGCGGGCCGCAATGGCTGCGCGCGGGGCCTGGGGTCGACGGGCGGGCCGCAAGGGGCGGCTCGCGGGGCTGCAGAGGCGACGGGCGGGCCGGGGCCTAGGGGCGACGGGCGGGCCGGGCCTAGGGTCGATGGGTGGGCCGGGGCCTAGGGTCGACGGGCGGGCCGGGGCCTAAAGTCGACGGGCGGGCCGGGCTAGGGTCGACGGGCGGGCCGGGCCTAGGGTCGACGGATGGGCCGAGCCTAGGGTCGATGGGCGGGCGCACAGGGCCTAGGGTTGACTGGCGGGCCGCAAGAGGGCGGGGTGCGGGGCAGTAGGTGCAGCACGAGGGCTGCAGAGGGCGGCACGAGAGACAGCAGGGCGGCTAGTAGGGCAGCGCTGTGGTGGGCCCTAAAAAAGAAAATCGGTCCTAATGAAGGACCTGCTCTGAAACCATGTCAAAGGAATGAACGAGAATGAATGAACTATGAAAGAGTTGGGTACAAGTACCAACCCTAATTGGGTTGTACCCCTTATGGGCTACCCCACTATAGCCTACACAAAGTAAGCAATATAACATTATGACAGTCAAGTGCGAGAAAGTGGTCCCTGACTACGCGAAGAGAGTCAGGGAGGCGGGTGACTATGAAGTAGAGAGTGATGTACATCAGGGGCGGGTTCCTGTCAAGGAACTCTGCCGAGAGGGCAGCGTGGTAGCGAGCATCGCAAGTGCGAAGGTGGCTAACGAGGTCCTCTACTGTGGCAAAGGCGGACAGCTCGGGAATCAGGTAGGGCAGTAGAAGACGGCCTAGAGCAGCAGTGGCAGGGGAGGAGTAGCGGGCAACTACAGCGTTGTACAGTGCTTTGGCCGTCTTTTGCTGTCCGAAGTGAGCGCATTTGGCTAACGATAGGTGGTTACGAATGGCTAAGCGAGCAGCAGCGTCACGGGTAAGCCACTGTGAGCTAGTCGCACTGTAAGCTGTGGCGGGAGGGGCGAGAGAGGCTCCAGACGTGTGGTCAAACAACGAAACGCAGTCCCTACAGTCGCTCAGAAGGTACAGTTGTAAGTCGTCAAGCCACGTGTCGAACTGGATCAGACGGCCCTCATGATTGAATGCGAGAACGTGAAGAGAAGCCATAGCAGCGCAGCACACAGGGCGGGCAGGAGCCGGGCAGTGCAAGGAAGACGGCAGGCAGCAGCAAGGGGCGGCAAGCGGGCTGCAAGTGGCGGCGCGCAGGCTGCAAGAGGGGCAGCTCGCGGGCCTAGTGGCGGCGGGCGGGCCGCAAGGGGTGGCGCGCGGGGCTGCAGGGGCGGCGAGAGAGCCGCAAGGGGCGGCGCGCGGGGCTGCAGGGGCGGCTTGCGGGCTGCAGGGGCGAAGGGCGGGCCGCAAGGGGCGGCGCGCAGGGCCTAGAGGCGATGGGCGGGCCACAAGGGGCAGTGCGCGGGGCAGCAGGGGCAGCGGGCGGGCCGCAAGAGGCAGCGCGCGGGGCTGCAGGGGCGAAGGGGGGGGCCGCAAGGGCGGTGCGCGGGGCTGCAGGGGCGGCGAGCAGGGCAGCAGAGGCGTCGCGCGGGGCCTAGGGTCGACGGGCGGGCTGCAAGGGGCGGCGCGCGGGGCAGCAGGGGCGATGGGCGGGCCGCAAGGGGCGGTGCGCGGGGCTGCAGGGGCGGCGCGAAGGGCAGCAGGGGTGGCGCGTGGGGCTTCAGGGGCGGCTCGCGGGCTGCAGGAGCAACGGGCGGGCCGCAAGGGGTGGCGCGCGGGGCTGCAGGGGCGGCGCGCGGGCAGCAGGGACGGCGCGCGGGGCTGCAGGGGCGGCTCGCGGGCTGCTAGGGGCAGGATGAGGGGCTGCAGAGGGCGGCGCGTGAGCCAGCAGGGCGGCGCGCTGGTAGGGCAGGGCAGCTAGTGGGGCAGCTCTGTGGTGGGCCCTAAAAAAAACGGTCCTAGGGAAGGACCTGCTCTGAAACCATGTCAGAATACTAAACAAGAATGAATGAACTAGCAAAGAGTTGGGTACAAGTACTAACCCTATTTGGGTTGTACCCCTCTACAGCCTACACAATGTAAGCTAGATATGAGTTTGACACTGACTTGAAAACACAGTGTTATCGTTTCATATGACAAATGTAGTGATATCATATCATATGGGTTGTAGTACATCGTTCTCGTCCTATATAGGTCAACATAACACCACACACAAATGGGTGGGCGGGTGGAAAATTAGAACTACAATTTCGGAAATGAAAAGGTGGGTGGGGACGAATGTCCCCACGTCCCTCTTTTGTAGGCAAAAGAGGGTGAGTAGCGCTTCGGCACTACCTTTGTTGTGCTGGCCATGTACCCCTTTTCACAATACTATTTTTTAGAAAGTGTTACATTTCATTACACTTTCAAAAATTATCATATTGTGAAAGTTGACTTAGGCTGACTTGCAAAGGCAGTATTATCATTTCATATGGGTCTTTTGAGGCAAGTACAGTCGGGGCTGGCGGTGCCGTTCGATTGATAGCTGATGCGTAGCGGGTGAGGGAGACGTTGAAGGATCCTGCAACCGCGTAGAGAGGGATATGAGCTAATCCTGTACGATTGTTACGTACATCTCCTCCGCGCTGTCGCTGCGCCATTGGCCCATGCGTTTGAAGAGCCGGTCAGGAACTCCAAGGCTTGCTGCCGCAGTGGCTGCACCTTTGCGAAATGAGTGGGTTCCGATGTGCGCGACATCCAGTCCAGCCTGCCTGCCGGCCGCAAGACACCAATTTCTGATCGTGACGTAGGATGGCGATTTGTCGTCCGGTGTGGCTTGCGAGTTCTTTGGGAAAACCCTTATCAGCGGTCCATGTGGCACCTTTGTAAGGCCTGCGATGCGTATGAATTTGCGTGTGCACGTCACCAGGCAGTATGGGCCTGAAATTGCCGCCACTAAGATCCAGACACCCCTCCCTTCCTGGTCCATCTTGGAGTGCGGGATGAGCAGCGACATTTCCTTCTCCTCGAACTGTACATCATTCCATTAGAGCGATACGAGGTCAGAGTAGCGCAAGAATGCCGAAAACATGAGAAGAGGAATCAATCCTTTCTGGTATTCCGCAAGAATAGATGACTCGAGGAAGGGACGGGCCATGTTGTGCACTTGATGGAGAGATATGGGTTCTTTGGTCCTGGCAGGCCGGGGACCATGTCTCTTGGAGAACTCCCGCACTTACAGGGTGAATGGTCCGACAATAGGGGAGGCTAATGCCGAACATGTGAGGTTGATCGCTGAGAGAGTGCCTTGTTGTTGAGCGCATGGATGAGATACAGCGCTAACGTCAGGTCGGTTGCCGAGAGGAACTCGAGCTTAACTTGGGTACAGAAGGTGTGAAATATCTGCCAATAAGGTTGGTATGTCTCGATTGTAGATGGTGCGCAAATGTGGCTAATTACGTGCATCAATTGTTGATGTAGTTTGGCCAAAGGTCCTGAAATGACACCTTGATAATTTTTTATTAGACTGCATAGTTTACACGCAAAGCAATGGTTGGGCTATTAGGCAATCCGAGACCAGCAAATGCAGAGGTGTGTGAACCTACCTGCTCGAAGGCATTGACTGAATTGGGCAAGGGAAAGGTGCGCTACCACAGCCAGCGTGAGTTCCGACTGTGTGAGTTCCGCATGGCGGAGTGTAGCGGGGATTAAGTGTGGCGGTGGGAAGGCAAAGCATCTCTCGCCTTTCCAAGAAATGGAAAATGCGTCGATCGTGAACGCATCAGGGTGCAATATCTTGGAGCAGAAGCGCTGGACGTGATTGTTCTGAGTGTTAGCAAATAGATCAATCGTGTGGGCCACCCATCAGCGTTCTAAGAGGCGAAACCAAGGCGCGTGTAGGGAGTAGTCATCATGATGTTGCAGCTTGGAGAGGTCATCCGCATGGACGTTGAGCTCTCTCGGAATCCATTCGATTGCAAGGCGTTTTGTGTTGACGAGACAAAACTGGATGATCGCTTGGCATGTCAACGTAAGGTCCGCCGGATGGGATCCCCCGTTGCGCAAGATGAACATAACCGCCTGGTTGTCCACCCGGACTAGGATGTGAGCACCCGCGATTCGGGTTGCGAACGTCCACAGTGCCCAGAGCACTCCTTCGAGCTCTCATCGCGTACTGGATGTGGTGAGAAGCCCGTTTGGCATGCATTCGCTTGCTTCGCATGATGTACTTGGGAAGTTGGCCAAGGTGGCACCCCAGCTGTGTGCACTTGCGTACGTGGATCACGACATCAAAACGTCGACTCTGTTGGAATGGGGCACCATTGAAACGATCGAAGTGCACTGTTGAAAACAAAAACTCCTCCATCGCTCCTGGTGACAATATAACCTTCGATTTCCATGGCCACGCGGAGTCGATCAAGTGCAGCAATTCATGGCTGAAGGCACGCGCCGTCGTACCTAGCGCGAGCGACATGGAGCTGAGAAATCCAGTGATTCGGGCTATCTTGCGAATCGGCACTTGTGGACCCGATTGCCCCTTTTTAACGAGTAGGTGGAGCTCCTGCAGTAGTTGCTCTCGCCGATTTTTTTCGATGAGGAACATCCCTCGTTCCGTGTCGAGCTCCATCCCCAAGAAGCGCAAGTGGTGTGAAGGATGCAGGCTTGATTTCTTAACACTTATCACGAATCACGCCGCCTTCAGTTCTTGGAGAACTTCGATGCACGTTGAACGGGCTTGCGCATCGGAGTCGCACAGGAATAGTAAATCGTCCACGTACGGTATTACGCGCACTCCGCGCGTGTGCCATCTCTTGGCTAGTTGCTTAATTAGCTGGGTGAAGATGAACGGGGCTGTTGCCAAGTCGACTTCGAGAGGAGGGAGATTGCCTGGCTGCGTTGCAACATCCCCGACCATCGCTGGCGGTAATGGGCATTGAGCCGGGCTGCTGTGGTAGTGAGGCGGCCTTGCCTGAACTTCTTCTCGGCCGCGTTGGTGGCCAACATGCGGAGGAATTGAAGCGTGTCGGCTGCCATCGCGCCATAGGTCTCTACTGCCAGCCTTAAGAAGCCGGCATAGCTGGGGCGCCCCTTATACTCCCGGTGTTTCCTTTGTGATTCTTCCGCCGCCCACCCCGACGACCTGCGTGCTCTGGAGTCCCGTTTTGCAGCACTGGGCCAGTCACCGTGACGTCTGTCACCTACGTCTCACCCGATTCCTGGTCCCGGATGGCCAAGTCTGCCCGCTTCCTAAGAACTGGTGGGGAGAAAGCCGAGGTTTCATGGAACACCTTGTAGCCTGCCTCGTTAGCCATTATCAGCGCCGCGTATACTAGCGCGTTGTGTGTCCTAACCACATCACCTCCGTCCTGGCAGCGCAGCAGATGGTTCGGCATGCTTTTGTCCAGGATCACCGAGTTGCTTCACGTGCATGGGCACACATCAGCTACTGGGAGCTCTATACCTAGGCGGAGGTAGGGCCAACAAGAACTGACTAGGGGAGATGCTAAGGTCAGTTCTTGTCGGCACTGCATGGAGCCAATCACCCGCTCCTTTCAAAATGATGAGTCTGATCGCATGCCCCCTGTTGGTCTCGGGACGGTCCACCACTGTGTCGCCAAGGAGGTCTATGGCCTGCTGCTGATTGATGAACTTAGAGAGGCGTAGTTGCAAGCTACCCGTGCCCGTGTTCTCCGTCCTATACTGACCAAGCGCTGACTGTGCTAGGGCTGGGAGGCTTGCCTCCAAGGAGGTAAGGTGGTTGCTTTCCGGGGGCGGTGGGGACCACTCATGGGAGAGCAGAGTTGTTGCGCGGTGGAGCAGGCAATCCGTACGTAGATTCAGCTGCAGCAGTAGAGAATGGGCGGCTGTGACCGAGGCGATGTAGGCGGCAGAGGCCTCCGATCATGGGTCAATGATTCCCAGGCCGCCCAGCCTGATCGGTAACGTTGCTTGCCGCCAGAGGAGACTCTGCTCTAGATCCGACGTGGGGATGCGGAGCTTCGCCGCCATGAATGCTGATCCCACCAAACCTTCACTCCTCTCCCTCCATTCTCCCATACTTAGGGCCGATGCCGGTGTCGTCCGCAGTAGGTACGAAATCCGACGAGAAATGCTGCGTGATAGTATCAGTGGTGCGTGCTGCGGGTTCAGCTTGGTGATGAGCGGGAGCGAGGTTACCGCGTCCTCCAGCGTAGCCCTGACTTGGCCTGTGCAGTAGTCGCCATGTCCGACAGGGCTGCCAAGCGCTCTTATTCCTCCAGGGTTGGCGACCAGACCTTCCGGCAGCTCGATGTTGACTTCCCCGTCAGATTGGGTCCATGCAGATGACTAAGCGATGTTGCAGCTGTTGGTGTAAGGGCCTAATAAACTCAGGCTATTTAAGACGTTATCCAACTTAAAACCTCTCCTCGAGGTCACCTCAAAGGGTCCCTGGGTACTTGGTACAAGACCAGCCCCTATCCTCGGGTCCGAGTTTGTAGAGAGGGGGATCAAGAGGGACTTAGTCAAAACAGCAAGAGTACCTTGAACGTCGCGAAGCGTGCCGTGCAGACCGTCGATCAGATTAAGCAGAGAACTCGCTTTATCGAAGCTCACTCTAAGAGCTTTCAAAAGAGCCAAGTTGCCTCGCGAAAAAAATCTGCCATTGCAGAGTTATGGCTCGGACAGCGTTTGCCTAGCGTCGTAGAGTTAGCGTACTAGCGTTGACTCGGTAGCACTCCGCCGTCCGATCGCGTAGATACGAAATTCCAGCAAGGAAGGAATTCGCTTGATTCAATTTGAATATATTCAGGTACAAACAGAGAAGGAATATATAGTTCTAGCTAGCAAGGACCTTGGGAATCAACCTGGGAACAACCAGGGATGATCCCAAATAATTCCAAGCAACAGAACCAACCTGGCTGGACAAAACAGCAGGTGGTAGGTTGGTAAACAACCTCTGGTTCTGTTTTTCCAACCTGGGAAAACAACAACCAGGTTCAGGTCCTAAAAACAGAACATGTTTTGTCATTGCCCAACCAGCCAAAATGCTGGTTCCGCTGGTTTCCCCTGGCCCTGTAGCTTGCAGATACAGACAAATAACATCTAACCTTCACCTAAATTGTACCCCTATAGTGCCTGCCCCGCTACACTATAGTCAACCAAACAAAACAGTACAATTTCGAGTTGGATAGAACTGAATCTGCACAATCAATTCAACCGAACTGCAAAGCTTCCATCTTGGGTTCCTTTGCGAGCTCGTCCTTTCTGCTTGCACTGTGCATAGCGCGTACAATGTTGTGCCGAAGCGCACATTGCACGAGTACCTGCAAATGCATCAAGCGAAAATTGCGAAAGCAAACAAACATACGAACATTCCATTCACACCCAAATGCATTCGCACACGCATACTCGTACAAACAGACGGCAGGATGTCGTGCAATGTGAATTTGCACCCAACACACTCCCCCTCAGCCTGCCGGCTGCATTCCACATCATTCCATGCTAGTTCATGCTCATTCCACTCATGCGCACACAACGCCAATCAGGCTCATCCGCAAGCCTCTTGGTGAGGAAGTCCGCTGGCTGCTGGTGAGTCTTGATATAGATTGGATTCACGGTCCCCCTCTTCACCTCCTTACGCAGCCAGTGCCACTTGATACGCATGTGCTTGTTCAGCCCATGAAGCACTGCATTCCTGGCCATCCCAAGAGCCCCCTTGCTATCACAAAACAGCGGCGTAGCAACCTTCTGCTCCTGGCCAATCTCCTCTAACAGCCTCCTCAACCAAATCACCGCCTTCACCCCATGGAACATCGCCATGTACTCTGATTCCACGGAAGAGAGCGCCGTCTCCGTCTGCTTCTTGGACCTCCAACTAACAGGTCCTCCCCCAACTACGCAGATGTATCCTCCCACAGATGAGGAATCGTCCTTCTCAGAAGCCCACGTAGCATCGGTAAAGCAAATGAGAAACAGCTTGCCTTCTCCAAGCCGCTCCCCCTTCTCTTTCAGCACCTCAACCCCTTTCTGCTTCACCTTTGCAGATGCGGAGTATTGAACTCCAATGCCTGGGTGAGAGTTCAGGTACTTCACCACACGCTCAGCTGTATCCACCAGCTCCTCTGATGGATTCTGCACCACCCTAGCCAGCTGCCCAACCGAGAAAGAGATGTTGGGCCTCGTATGAACTGCGGCATACAAGAGGCTGCCCACCAAGGACTGAAATTGCTGCTGCTCCTCGGCTTCAACCCCTTCATCCTCTGCTGCCTTCACAAGCTTGAATTCGTCTGGCAGGGGAGTTGCAACCTTGCGCTCATTTTCAATCCCATACTTCTCCCCCAGCTCCTTGATGAACTTTTCCTGGTGCAGCTTCAACCACCTGTGATCCAGATCCCTCTCCACGTGCATCCCGAGGTAGTACTTTACCTCCCCAAGGGTCTTGCACTTGAAGTTCTTCATCAGCTGCTGCTGCACTTTCTGGATCTCCTTCATGCTGCTGCTGAAGAGAAGAATGTCATCCACGTAGACTAGAAACAGCACCAGCTTCTCCCCCTCCCCCTTGAGAAATAAGCTCTCATCACAGCTGCTGGTCCTGAATCCCATCTCCTCTAAAACAGCTGCCAACTTATGGTACCAGCAGCGTGGCGCCTGCTTCAAGCCGTAGATGGATTTTTTCAGCTTGCACACCCTGCCCGTACCATCCTCATACCCAGGCGGCTGCGTCATGTACACATCCTCCTCTAAAATCCCATCGAGGAATGCTGCTGATATTTCCATCTGAATGATGAATTTCCCACTAACGGCTGCATCTGCCAACAAGACACGGAGGGTAGGGGGTTTGGCAGTGGGAGCAAAGATCTCATTGAAGTCCTACTTCTCCTTCTGCATAAACCCCTTAGCCACCAGCCTACTCTTCTAGATGGTGACCTGTCCCTTGTCATCGGTCTTGATCCTTAGCATCCACTTGCACTGTACGACTTTCTTCCCCTCAAAGAGCACCACCAGATCCCATGTCCCATTCTCTAGCAAGCTTTGGTACTCAGCATCCCTAGAAACCAGCCATTTCTCCTTATCTGGTCCAGCAAATGCCTCCTCCATGCTTGCTGGTTCCTCTGGTGCAGGAGTAATAAAAAAGTAGGCAGGTTCATCCTCCTCATCCGGGTCATAACCATGCGGTAGAATCAGCAATCAATCCTCATTCCCAAGCTGCTGCTCTGCTACATCAGCTCCTGCAGTCAGCTTCATAGTGGCCATACGGGTACGTCCTGGCCTGGAGACAGGTGTCTCCCATCCCCTCATAACAACACCCTTCGGTTTCCTCCTTGATGGTAGCATAGGAACCTTAGTTTTTCCCTGTTGCTGTTCTCCTCCCTCAGATCCAGCAGCTTCCTTGGTGCTACCACTAGTCTCCACATCATCTCCACCACCAGCAGGTGCCTCCTGCACCTTCTCTCCATCACCACCCTCTGCAGCTGCCTCCTCTCCCTCCTCCCCACACACTAGGAGTCAGGTCCAGCTGCATGGTGATCTGCTCCATCTGCTGGGACACCTTAGTCTCCGGCTGTTTCTTCCAGGCCCCATATATCATGCCTTCAACAAAATTCACATCCCTGCTGTCAAACAATACACCCTTGGATGGTTCCCACAGCAGCCATCCCTTGCTCTCAGCAGCCAGCCCCAAATGCACACACCAGATTGCACTCGCCCCCAACTTACTTCGATACTTCTTGGGGACGTGGGCAACTGCCATGCAACCGAACACCCTCAGCAAGTCCACCGGCGGCTTCCTCCCGAGCCACCTCTCCAGCGGCAACCACAATTCATTACCAACCTTAGTGAGCACCCTGTTCCTAGCCACGGTAGCGTGCCGGACAGCATGGGGCCATATGGAATTGCTCACTCCTGATTCTATCAGCAGCGCCCTAGCTGTTTCCAGAATGGTCCGGTTCTGCTACACCGTTGGACTGCGGGGTGTAAGCCGTGGTCAGCTCCCTCTGAATGCCCTGCTTCTTGAGCCAGGCCGTCGTTTCAGCTTCAAGGAACTCACCACCCCGGTCTGTCCTTATCCGCTTCACCACACACTCCGCTTGCTTCTCCACGAATGGCAGCCAATCTTCCTGTATCGTAGAGGCGGCGTGGTCCTTTGGCTTCAGCGGATACGCCCACATGAGTCTGCTCCGATCATCCACAATGGTTAGGAAATACCGCTCCCCCTTGTGGCCTTGCTCTGGGAGCGGTCCCACCAAGTCCATGTGAACCAGCTCCTAAGGCTTCTTGCTCCTGCCAGTCACGCTATGAAAGGGAAAACGGGTAAACTTTGAGAGCAAACATATTTCACAGTTATCATCGGATGGCTGTCCGTTCAGCTTGAGGCCTTTGATGACTCCATCCTTCTCTAGTTGCTTCAACAAGGGCATTGCCACATGCCCCAAGCGTCGGTGTGCCGTTGCCCAATCCGTCTCCCCAGATCTGGCCGACACTTTCACACCAACCCCTCCAATGGCGTTGCACTCCCCCTGGGATGCAGACCCCTCTCCAGCCTGCCCCCCACCGTGCCACGCCAACGCCGGTAGCTGCCACATGGATCTGTACACATCCTTGCTCTCGTGCAGATCCCAAAGCACCCGATTTCCCAGTTGCCCCTTGTAAGTGCGTGTCCATCCGTGCTAGTGCTCACCCCAGCCTTGGCAAGCTTACGTAGGGAGATGAGGTTGGCCTTGAGATCAGGAACGAGGTAAACGTCGTGCACCACCACCGGCTTGCCATCCGCTCCCTTGAATGCAGCTCGTCCCGCACCAGCCACCTTCAGTGTGTGTCCAGAGGCGGAGCATACCTCGTTGATCGGTGCAGCTCGTACTCGTCAAGCAGCTCCTTGCGCGGCGTCATCGTCCAAGCAGCGCCCGTGTCCAACACCCAATAGTCCAGGGGATGCAGCTCTGCTCCAACCTTTGCAGAGGCGTCTCTTTGCTCCCCCTGTTCTCCAATATGGAAGAACTGGCCCGCGGTGCGCTCCTTCTTCTTCTCTGCACCACCGTTGCTCTTCGGGTTGTTGTCGGACGAATCGGCGACCATCTTCGCACCGTTTTTCTGGTTCCTCCGCGCGCCGCCATCCTGGTGACGATTCTGGGGGGTCCATCCATCGGGTTTCTTATAGCACAAAAACCAGGGGTGCCCCTCCTTCTCACAATACCAGCAACTCCCTTTCATTTTGCCACCAGCACCCGACTTGCCCCCACATCCAGATTTGGCACCGCGACCCCAACCGATATCTCCTTGTTGGTCATTGGAGTCGTCGTCCTTCTTTGCACCGCGTCCAGCACCACCGAAGCCACGTCCTCTGCCACGTCGGCTCCCTTGCATCCCGTAGCCGCTGCTGCCGTCGTCTCCATCCCTCAGTTGGCGGCGACGGAAGTCCTCCTCCAGAATCTTCGTCCGCACCCACTCGAGCGTCCACAAGTTCTGGTTCTGCGGCAGGCTCAATCCGCTCGTAATTTGAAGCCATGATTCCGGCAGCAGTGAGAGCATCTTCAAGCACTTGGTCTGCTCCGGGTAGGTGATTCCCGCGGTCGCCAACTTCACGTAGAGGTCGCGCATTTTGTCCAAAACAGGTTGCACCGGCTCTCCCTCGCTCAAGCGCAACGCGGACAGCTCCCTCTCCAGCATCAACGTTGCGACAACGGAGGTCGGGGCGTGCAGCTCTTTCAACACGGCCCTTGGCGCCGAAACACCAGAATCCTGGCTGCCGCTACGATCTTGGGCTGAAGATTCACCAGCTCCCGCAGAGGTATTTCCCGCCATAGATACCTATAACGATGATCACTATAACGCAGCTCTGATACCAGCTTGTTGGTGTAACGGCCTAATAAACTCAGGCTATTTAAGACGTTATTCAACTTAAAACCTCTCCTCGGGGTCACCTGCAAGGGTCCCTGGGTGCTTGGTACAAGACCAGCCCCTATCCTCGGGTCCGAGTTTGTAGAGAGGGGGATCAAGAGAGACTTAGTCAAACCAGCAAAAGTACCTTGAACGTCGCGCAGCGTGCCGTGCAGACCGTCGATCGGATTAAGCTGAGAACTCGCAATATCGAAGCTCACTCTAAGAGCTTTCAAAAGAGCCAAGTTGCCTCGCGAAAAGTTCTGCCATTGCAGAGTTACGAATTGGACAGCGTTGGCCTAGCGTCGTATTGCTAGTGTACTAGCGTTGACTCGGTAGCATTCTGCCGTCGAATCGCGTAGATACGAAATTCCAGCAAGGAAGGAATTCGCTTGATTCAATTTGAATATATTCAGGTAGAAACAGAGAAGGAATATATAGTTCTAGCTAGCAAGGACCTTGGGAATCAACCTGGGAACAACCAGGGATGATCCCAAATAATTCCAAGCAACAGAACCAACCTGGCTGGACAAAACAGAAGGTGGTAGGTTAGTAAACAACCTCTGGTTCTGTTTTTCCAACCTAGGAAAACAACAACCAGGTTCAGGTCCTAAAAACAGAACCTGTTTTGTCTTTGCCCAACCAGCCAAAATGCTGGTTCCGCTGGTTTCCCCTGGCCCTGTAGCATGCAGATACAGACAAATAATATCCAACCTTCACCTAAATTGTACCCCTATAGTGCCTGCCCCGCTACACTATAGTCAACCAAACAAAACAGTACAATTTCGAGTTGGATGTAACTGAATCTGCGCAATCAATTCAATCGAACTGCAAAGCTTCCATCTTGGGTTCCTTTGCGAGCTCGTCCTTTCTGCTTGCACTGTTCATAGCACGTACAATGTTGTGCCGAAGCGCACATTGCACGAGTACCTGCAAATGCATCAAGCGAAAATTGCGAAAGCAAACAAACACACGAACATTCCATTCATACCCAAATGCATTTGCGTACGCATACTCGTACAAACAGACGGCAGGATGTCGTGCAATGTGAATTTGCACCCAACAACAGCGCAGCCCAAGCTCCGCCAGCTTGCTCGTGATCGTGCAGAAAGCCAGACAGGCTGCTTCCAGCGGGCCGACCACAGTGATGTCGTCAGCATATGCCGTAATTGCAACTTCCGGCACGGTCGTGGCAACGCTGAGGAGTGAAGGAAACCGTCTCACTCCTAGTGACGTCACAGATTCTACTTGGCGAGTTAGGAGCCAAGACTAGGATCGTTCCTACGGGCTCAGAGTAAGGAATCCGTGGCACTTTGAATCTCTGTAATCGCCTGAGAATTGAAGGAGAAAATTCTTATAATGCAAGGATGGGTAGAAGTTGACGAGTTGAAGTTAACTCTCTGGAATTTGCTCTCTGGTTTTATAGCTAAAACATGCAAGCACAATTGTAACATCGAACCGCGCGCGACTCACCGGAAATTCGGACTCAGGATCGCGTCCAATTTCCGCGACGTCCGCGTTCACAATTTCGGAAATTTCCGGGTTCTTTTCTTCACGCCGACAATCGTGAGTTACAAGGGACAATAGCGAGTGTAGCGAAATGTTCGTAACATTCGCTTGCACTCTTGCAATTTTCGTGCATGCTTGTGGGGCTGCCAAGTGTCGCCCCCACAAATATTTGGACCCAACCGGGGGTGAACTTGGTTGAGTGTCGACGCGGGCAATCCGCCGTCACTCCTTATTCCGAGAAAGAACCCTCCCTTGGTCCGAGTCCAGGGAGGTCTTCGCGTGGGGGGCAATCTCTCCCCCACAATTCCAACACTCCCCCCTGCACCCCACGCACAACTAAGCATGCAAGCCTACCCTAGCACAACATGCATAAAGGGCATCTCTAGGCAATGGCTTGGTGAGGAAGTCCGCGGGTTGCAAGTTGGTTTTGATGTAACGAAGCTCGACTTCGTTGTCTTCGACGAGCTTGCGAATGAAGTGATGGCGGATTTGGATGTGCTTGGTCCTTCCGTGGAGGACCGAGTTCTTGGCTAGGCCAATGGCGGCTTGGTTGTTCACGTAGATGGGAGTGGGGCCTTCTTGTTGGTGCCCAAGCTCGGCAAGAAGGCGCCTTAGCCAAACCGCTTCCGTACCACCACGAGTGAGCGCCACGTATTCCGCTTCGGTGGAGCTAAGTGCAATCAAGTTTTGGCGCTTGCTTCGCCAACTTATTGCACCTCCCACGAGGGTGAAGATATAGCCCGAAGTGCTTTGGCGGGTTGAAGGATCTCCCGCCCAATCCGCATCGGTGTAGCCTTGTAGCACCACGGGTCCCTTCTCGTAGTGCAACCCCATTCGAGTGGTGCCCTTGATGTAGCGAAGAAGGCGACGTGATGCTCGCACATGCTCGACCATGGGGTTGGAGACGACACGTCCGAGCACTCCAACGGGAAAGGAGAGGTCGGGTCGAGTGCTCACCGCGGCATACATGCACGACCCAACGACCGAGTGAAAGGCCTTGGCGCTCTCGGGATCCATGGGGTTCTCATCGCTCACGGCCAAGGGATGAAACCCCGCTTCCATGGGTGTCGGTGTAGGTTTGCTCTCGATCATGCCAAAACGATCCACAACACTCTCCAAGTACTTGTGGTGATGGAGGGCGAGGGTCTTGTTCCCTCGATCACGATCGATGTGCATCCCTAGGTAGTGGGAGACGGCGCCGAGGTCACGCATGGAGAATTCGGCAGCAAGCTTCGTCTTCACGTCTGCTACCAGGGTCTTGGAATCCGACACGAGGAGAAGGTCGTCGACGTAGAGGAGAAGGACGAGCTTCTTCTCATCCTTGTTGAGCAAGTAGAGCGCGTGGTCACACTCGCTCCGCACGAACCCCAATGAAAGCAAGTGTTCGTCGATCCTCGTGTACCACGCACGAGGGCTTTGCTTGAGGCCGTAGATCGTACGCTTGAGCTTGCACACGCGGTCGGAGTCGTCGTCGAACCCGGGAGGTTGCTTCATATACACCTCCTCCTTGAGACGACCATAGAGAAACGCCGTCTTCACATCGAGTTGTTCCACCTCCAAGTCGAGTGCTCCCGCCAACGCCAAGAGGGTGCGCAACGTAGCGGACTTGGCGACGGGAGCGAACGTCTCGTTGTAGTGAAGACCCTCCTTTTGAGTGTACCCTTGAGCCACCAAGCACGCCTTGTACTGCTCCACTTCTCCATTAGGGCCGAGCTTCTTCTTGAAGACCCAACGAGAGCCAACAAGGTAGGCGCCGGGAGGCATGGGGACAAGCTCGTAGACGTCATTCGCCATGAGCGAATCGTACTCCTCTTGAAGCGCACGTTCCTATTCCGCCGCTTCCGCCGAGCTCATGGCGCCTTGGTAGGTGGACGGGGTGTCGGTGTACGCCTCAAGACACATAGCATCTCCCCCTCCCTCATCGTCCCCCACCACAAGAGAATAGCCATCATACTTGGAGTTGGGATGAGGGTTCCTCCAAGTACGAGTGGATGAGAGGGTGGGAGTGATAGTAAGAGGAGGAGACGAAGGGTCACTTTCTTTGGCATTTCCTTCATCCCCTCAATTGCAAAAGTGCAAGCGAATGTTACGAACATTTCGCTACACTCGCTACTGTCTTTGTAACTCACGATTGTCGGCGTGAAGAAACGAACCCGGCAAAGTCCGAAATTGTGAACGCGGACGTCGCGGAAATTGGACGCGATCCTAAGTCCGAATTTCCGGCGATTCGCGCGCGGTTCGATGTTACAATTGTGCTTGCATGTTTTAGCTATAAAACCAGAGAGCAAATTCCAGAGAGTTAACTTCAACTCGTCAACTTCTACCCATCCTTGCATTATAAGAATTTTCTCCTTCAATTCTCAGGCGATTACAGAGATTCAAAGTGCCACAGATTCCTTGCTCCGAGCCCGTCGGAACGATCCTAGTCTTGGCTCCTAACTCGCCAAGTGGAATCTGTGACGTCACTAGGAGTGAGACGGTTTCCTTCATGGTATGAGAGCTAGAGTAAGAGTGTTCGCTCAATCGTTGCTACGCGATGGGTACCACCGAGACTTCGTCAACGATGAATGCGCCAACAACCCCTTCCTTTCCGACGGACTTTTCGACAACACCGCATGTTGTCGATATGAGCGCGGTGCCAATTTTTAACGGGGAGCATTTCTCCTTGTGGCGCTTCAAGCTCAAGGTCTACATGATGGAGCGCGACTTGTGGGGCTTTTTCGATGGGTCGGCATCGAAGCCCTCTTCGGGTGCTTCAACCGGGGAAAATGAAGCGTGGGTGCGAAAGGACAAAAAGGCATTTGCCTTTCTTGTCTCCAAGCTAAGTCTCCAACTCGTCCCTATCGTGAGTCCGTGCATCGACCGTGAAGGCGCGACTCGTGAAGCGTGGAAGCGTTTCAAAGGAGAGCACGTCTCTAAGTCACTTCATAGCAAGCTTCAAGCGCGCCTCGACTTTTTCACGGTGCGGATGAAGGACGGCGAGTCAATGCGCGCGTACGTCAACCGCGTGGAGGAGCTTGGCGAGCGCTTGGTGGAACTCGACGCGAGCGTGGAGGACAACGATTGGATCATGACGCTCCTCGCGGGCCTCGGTGAAGCATGGTCAGCGGTGATCACGATGTTGGATGGGACGCAAGATACGTGGAAGAAGGTGCAAGTGGTGGCACGCCTCATCAACGAAGAGGCGAGGCGCACGAAATTGCATGGCGATGCAATCGGTGCGGCACACTTCTCCCGCGATGCGAAGGCGAAAGGGACGGATCACTTCAAGCGGCGCAACAACGGTAACAACCGCGGGAGTTCGAACGGGAGCGCGGCGACCTCAAGCTCATCACGAGGAGAATCGGCCAACACCAATCGAGCTCGGGCGCGAGAGGGTGCTTGTCGTTTTTGCAAGAAGACGGGACATTGGTGGCGCGATTGTCCCGTTAAACCGGCAAATTGGAGGCCGTCTTCAAGTGACGACAACCGGCGCGCGCATGTGGCGACATGCGACAAAAATGACCGGGAATTCATCTTTGTCGCAAGTGGAACGACCGTCAGTGGTGTTGACGCGTGGGTACTCGACACGGGTGCTACTCAACACATGACGGCGTGCGCAACGCTTCTCAACAACGTGACAACGGTAGCTTCCGTTAAGCGCGTGATGTTCGACAACCGTGACACGTTGGACGTCACGGGACTGCTGGGTGCAAATTCGCATTGCACGACATCCTGCCGTCTGTTTGTACGAATATGCGTGTGGGAATGCATTTGGGGGTGAATGGAATGTTCGTGTGTTTGTTTGCTTTCGCAATTTTCGCTTGATGCATTTGCATGTACTCGCGCAATGTGCGCTTCGGCACAACATTGTACGCGCTATGAACAGTGCAAGCAGAAAGGACGAGCTCGCAAAGGAACCCAAGATTGAAGCTTTGCAGTTCGGTTGAATTGATTGCGCAGATTCAGTTCTATCCAACTCGAAATTGTACTGTTTTGTTTGGTGGACTATAGTGTAGCAGGGCAGGCACTATAGGGGTACAATTTAGGTGAAGGTTGGATGTTGTTTGTCTGTATCTGCATGCTACAGGGCCAGGGGAAACCAGCAGAACCAGTATTTGGCTGGTTGGGCAAAGACAAAACAGGTTCTGTTTTTAGGACCTGAACCTGGTTGTTGTTTTCCCATGTTGGAAAAACAGAACCAGAGGTTGTTTACCAACCTACCACCTGCTGTTTTGTCCAGCCAGGTTGGTTCTGTTGCTTGGAATTATTTGGGATCATCCCTGGTTGTTCCCAGGTTGATTCCCAAGGTCCTTGCTAGCTAGAACTATATATTCCTTCTCTGTTTGTACCTGAATATATTCGAATTAAATCAAGCGAATTCCTTCCTTGCTGGAATTTCGTATCAACGCGATTCGACGGCGGAATGCTACCGAGTCAATGCTAGCACGCTATCACTACGACGCTAGACTAATCCTGTCCGAGCCATAACTCTGCAATGGCAGAACTTTTCATGAGGCAACTTGACTCTTTTGAAAGCTCTTAGAGTGAGCTTCGATATAGCAAGTTCTCAGCTTAATCCGATCGACGTCTGCACGGCACGCTGCGCGACGTTCAAGATACTCTTGCTGTTTTGACTAAGTCCCTCTTGATCCGTCTCTCTACAAACTCGGACCCGAGGATAGGGGCTGGTCTTGTACCAAGCATCCAAGGACCCTTGGAGGTGAACCCGAGAAGAGGTTTTAAGTTGGATAACGTCTTAATAGCCTGAGTTTATTAGGCCCTTACACTTACAAGCTGGTATCAGAGCTGCGTTATAGTAATCCTCGTTATAGGGAGCTATGGCGGGAAATACCTCGGCGGGAGCTGGTGAATCTTCAGCCCAAGATCGTATCGGCAGCCAGGATTCTGGTGTTTCGGCGCCAAGGGGAGCGCGAACAAGCCAGGGCTCGCTGATCAAGGAGGTGCTGAAAAACTTCACCGTCGAGAAGTTCAATGGTGAGGGCTATGATGATTGGGCCTGGAAAATGCAACTTTATTTCCGTCAAATCGGTTTGCTAAAACTAATGATTGGGGAGGAGCCTAGACCGAGTGACCCCGCGCTGCTGGAAGATTGGGACGAGCGCGCCTCGGCTGGCTACTACTTGATGTCGCAGAGTTTGGAGCTGAACCAGCGTCACCACGTCATGCACCTGCTGCCAGAGGTTGATTGCGGTCCGAAGGCGTGGACCGTGTTGAAGGAGCTGCACGCCCCGACCTCCGTTGCCGCAACGTTGATGCTGGAGAGGGACCTGTCCGCGTTGCGCTTGAGCGAGGGAGAGCTGGTGCAACCTGTTTTGGACAAAATGCGCGACCTCTACGCGAAGTTGGCGACCGCGGGAATCACCTACCCGGAGCAGACCAAGTGCTTGAAGATGCTCTCGCTGCTGCCGGAATCATGGCTTCAAATCACGAGCGGATTGAGCCTGCCGCAGAACCAGAGCTTGTGGACGCTCGAGTGGGTGCGGACGAAGATTCTGGAGGAGGACTTCCGTCGCCGCCAACTGAGGGGTGGAGACGACGGCAGCAGCGGCTACGGGATGCAAGGGAGCCGACGTGGCAGAGGACGTGGCTTCGGTGGTGCTGTACGCAGTGCAAAGAAGGACAACGACTCCAACGACCAACAAGGTGGTACCGGTTGGGGTCGCGGTGCGAAATCTGGACGTGGGGGCAAGTCGGGTGCTGGTGGCAAAATGAAAGGGAGTTGCTGGTATTGTGAGAAGGAGGGGCACCCCTGGTTTTTGTGTTATAAGAAACCCGATGGATGGACCCCCCAGAATCGTCACCAAGATGGCGGCGCGCGGAGGAACCAGAAAAACGGCGCGAAAGATTCGTCCGACAACAACCCGAAGAGCAACGGCTGTGCAGAGAACAAGAAGGAGCGCACCGTGGGCCAGTTCTTCCATATTGGAGACCAAGAGGAGCAAGGAGACGCCTCTGCAAAGGTTGGAGCAGAGCTGCATCCCCTGGACTATTGGGTGTTGGACACGGGCGCTGCTTGGACGATGACACCGCGCAAGGAGCTGCTTGACGACGTACGAGCTGCACCGATCAATGAGGTGTGCTCTGCCTCTGGACACATGCTGAAGGTGGCTGGTGCGGGACGAGCTGCATTCAAGGGAGCGGATGGCAAGCCGGTGGTGCTGCACGATGTTCTCCTCGTTCCTGATCTCAAGGCCAACCTCATCTCCCTCCGTACGCTTGCCAAGGCTGGGGTGAGCACTAGCACGGATGGGGCACGCACGTACAAGGGGCAGCTGGGAAATCGGGTGCTTTGGGATCTGCACGAGAGCAAGGATGTGTACAGATCCATGTGGCAGCTGCCGGCGTTGGCGTGGCACGGTGGGGGGCAGGCTGGAGAGGGGTCTGCATCCCAGGGGGGGTGCAACGCCGTTGGAGGGGTTGGTGTGAAAGTGTCGGCCAGATCCGGGGAGACAGATTGGGCAACAGCACACCGACGCTTGGGGCATGTGGCAATGCCCTTGTTGAAGCAGCTAGAGAAGGACGGAGCCGTCAAGGGTTTGAAGCTGAACGGACAGCCACCTGATGACAACTGTGAAATCTGTTTGCTCTCAAAATTCACTCGTTTTCCCTTTTATAGCGTGACTGGCAGGAGCAAGAAGCCTTTGGAGCTGGTTCACATGGACTTGGTGGGGCCGCTGCCGGTGCAAGGGCACAAGGGGGAGCGGTATCTCCTAACCATTGTGGATGATTGGAGCAGACTCATGTGGGCGTATCCGCTGAAGCAAAAGGACCACGCCGCCTCTACAATACAGGAAGATTGGCTGCCATTCGTAGAGAAGCAAGCGGAGTGTGTCATGAAACGGATTAGGACAGACCGGGGTGGTGAGTTCCTTGGAGCTGAGATGGTGGCCTGGCTCAAGAAGCAGGGCATTCAGAGGGAGCTGACCACGGCTTACACCCCACAGTCCAACGGTGTAGCAGAACGGGCGAAAAGTTCTGCCATTGCAGAGTTACGATTTGGAGAACGTTGGCCTAGCGTCGTATTGCTAGTGTACTAGCATTGACTCGGTAGCATTCCGCCGTCGAATCGCGTAGATACGAAATTCCAGCAAGGAAGGAATTCGCTTGATTCAATTTGAATATATTCAGGTAGAAACAGAGAAGGAATATATAGTTCTAGCTAGCAAGGACCTTGGGAATCAACCTGGGAACAACCAGGGATGATCTCAAATAATCCCAAGCAACAGAACCAACCTGGCTGGACAAAACAGCAGGTGGTAGGTTGGTAAACAACCTCTGGTTCTGTTTTTCCAACCTGGGAAAAACAACAACCAGGTTCAGGTCCTAAAAACAGAACCTGTTTTGTCTTTGTCCAACCAGCCAAAATGCTGGTTCCGCTGGTTTCCCCTGGCCCCGTAGCATGCAGATACAGACAAACAACATCCAACCTTCACCTAAATTGTACCCCTATAGTGCCAGCCCCGCTACACTATAGTCAACCAAACAAAACAGTACAATTTCGAGTTGGATATAACTGAATCTGCCCAATCAATTCAATCGAACTGCAAAGCTTCCATCTTGGGTTCCTTTCCGAGCTCGTCTTTTCTGCTTGCACTGTTCATAGCGCGTACAATGTTGTGCCGAAGCGCACATTGCACGAGTACCTGCAAATGCATCAAGCGAAAATTGCGAAAGCAAACAAACACACGAACATTCCATTCACACCCAAATGCATTCGCACACGCATACTCGTACAAACAGACGGCAGGATGTCGTGCAATGTGAATTTGCACTCAACAGCAGCGCAGCCCAAGCTCCGCCAGCTTGCTCGTGATCGTGCGGAAAGCCAGACAGGCTGGTTCCAGCGGGCCGACCACAGTGATGTCGTCAGCATATGCCATAATTGCAACTTCCGGCACGGTCGTGGCGACGCTGAGGAGTAAAGGAAACCGTCTCACTCCTAGTGACGTCACAGATTCTACTTGGCGAGTTAGGAGCCAAGACTAGGATCGTTCCTACGGGCTCAGAGTAAGGAATCCCTGGCACTTTGAATCTCTGTAATCGCCTGAGAATTGAAGGAGAAAATTCTTATAATGCAAGGATGGGTAGAAGTTGACGAGTTGAAGTTAACTCTCTGGAATTTGCTCTCTGGTTTTATAGCTAAAACATGCAAGCACAATTGTAACATCGAACCGCGCGCGACTCGCCGGAAATTCGGACTCAGGATCGCGTCCAATTTCCGCGACGTCCGCGTTCACAATTTCGGACTTTGCCGGGTTCGTTTCTTCGCGCCGACAATCGTGAGTTACAAAGGACAATAGCGAGTGTAGCGAAATGTTCGTAACATTCGCTTGCACTCTTACAATTGAGGGGATGAAGGAAATGCCAAAGAAAGTGACCCTTCGTCTCCTCCTCTTACTATCACTCCCACCCTCGCATCCACTCGCACTTGGAGGAAAACGGCGCGAAAGACTCGTCCGACAACAACCCGAAGAGCAACGGCTGTGCAGAGAACAAGAAGGAGCGCACCGTGGGCCAGTTCTTCCATATTGGAGAGCAAGAGGAGCAAGGAGACGCCTCTGCAAAGGTTGGAGCAGAGCTGCATCCCCTGGACTATTGGGTGTTGGACACGGGCGCTGCTTGGATGATGACACCGCGCAAGGAGCTGCGTGATGATGTACGAGCTGCACCGATCAATGAGGTGTGCTCTGCCTCCGGACACACGCTGAAGGTGGCTGGTGCGGGACGAGCTGCATTCAAGGGAGCGGATGGCAAGCCGGTGGTGCTGTACGGTGTTCTCCTCGTTCCTGATCTCAAGGCCAACCTCATCTCCCTCCGTAAGCTTGCCAAGGCTGGGGTGAGCACTAGCACGGATGGGGCACGCACGTACAAGGGGCAGCTGGGAAATCGGGTGCTTTGGGATCTGCACGAGAGCAAGGATGTGTACAGATCCATGTGGCAGCTGCCGGCGTTGGCGTGGCACGGTGGAGGGCAGGCTGGAGAGGGGTCTGCATCCCAGGGGGAGTGCAACGCCGTTGGAGGGCTTGGTGTGAAAGTGTCGGCCAGATCCGGGGAGACAGATTGGGCAACGGCACACCGACGCTTGGGGCATGTGGCAATGCCCTTGTTGAAGCAGCTAGAGAAGGACGAAGCCGTCGAGGGTTTGAAGCTGAACGGACAGCCACCTGATGACAACTGAGAAATCTGTTTGCTCTCAAAATTCACCCGTTTTCCCTTTTATAGCGTGACTGGCAGGAGCAAGAAGCCTTTGGAGCTGGTTCACATGGACTTGGTGGGGCCGCTGCCGGTGCAAGGGCACAAGGGGGAGCGGTATCTCCTAACTATTGTGGATGATTGGAGCAGACTCATGTGGGCGTATCCGCTGAAGCAAAAGGACCACGCCGCCTCTACGATACAGGAAGATTGGCTGCCATTCGTGGAGAAGCAAGCGGAGTGTGTCATGAAACGGATTAGGACAGACCGGGGTGGTGAGTTCCTTCGAGCTGAGATGATGGCCTGGCTCAAGAAGCAGGGCATTCAGAGGGAGCTGACCACGACTTACACCCCACAGTCCAACGGTGTAGCAGAACGGGCGAACCGGACCATTCTGGAGACAGCTAGGGCGCTGCTCATAGAATCAGGGGTGGGCAATTCCATCGGGCCCCATGCTGTCCGGCACGCTACCGTGGCTAGGAACAGGGTGCTCACTAAGGTTGGTAATGAATCGTGGGTGCCGCTAGTGAGGAAGCCGCCGGTGGACATGCTGAGGGTGTTCGGTTGCATGGTAGTCACCCACGTCCCCAAGAAGTATCGAAGTAAGTTGGGGGCGAGTGCAATCTGGTGTGTGCATTTGGGACTGGCTGCTGAGAGCAATGGATGGTTGCTATGGGAACCACGCAAGGGTGTGTTGTTTGGCAGCAGGGATGTGAAGTTTGTTGAGGGCCTGATGTATGGGGGCTGGAAGAAACAGCCGGAGGCCAAGGTATCACAGGAGATGGAGAAGATCACCATGCAGCTGGACCTGACTCCTAGTGTGTGGGAGGAGGGAGAGGAGGCGGCTGTAGAGGGTGGTGATGGAGAGAAGGTACAGGAGGCACCTGCTGGTGGAGGAGGTGGTATAGAGGCTAGTGATAGGTATCACTAGTGGAGCTGCTGGACCTGAGGGTGAGCAGCAGCAGGGCAAGGCTAAGGCTCCTACACTACCACAAAGGAGAAAGCCGAAGGGTGTCGTTATGAAGGGATGGGAGACACCCGTCTCCAGGCCAGGACGTACCCGTATGGCCACTATGAAGCTGACTGCAGGAGCTGATGTAGTAGAGTAGCAGCTTGGGAATGAGGAGGCATTGCTGATTCTACCGCATGGCTATGATCCGGATGAGGAGGATGAACCTGCCAACTGTTTTCTTGCCCTTGCACCAGAGGAACCAGCAAGCATGGAGGAGGCACTAGCTGGACCAGATAGGGAGAAGTGGCTGGTTTATAGGGATGCTGAGTACCAAAGCTTGCCAGAGAATGGGACATGGGATCTGGTGGTGCTGCCTAAGGGAAAGAAAGCCGTACAGTGCAAGTGGGTGCTAAGGATCAAGACCGATGACAAGAGACAGGTCACCATCTAGAAGAGTAGGCTGGTGGCTAAGGGGTTTATGCAGAAGGAGAATCAGGACTTCAATGAGATCTTTGCTCCCACTGCCAAACCCCCTACCCTCCGTGTCTTGTTGGCATATGCAGCCGCTAGTGGGAAATTCATCAATCAGATGGATATATCAACGGCATTCCTCAATGGGATTTTAGAGGAGGATGTGTACATGACGCAGCCGCCTGGGTATGAGGATGGTACGGGCAGGGTGTGCAAGCTGAAAAAATCCATCTACGGCTTGAAACAGGCGCCACGCTGCTGGTACCAGAAGTTGGCAGCTGTTTTAGAGGAGCTGGGATTCAGGACCAGCAGCTGTGATGAGAGTCTCTTTCTCAAGGGGGAGGGGGAGAATCTGGTGCTGTTTCTAGTCTACGTGGATGACATTCTTCTCTTCAGCAGCAGCATGAAGGAGATCCAGAAAGTGCAGCAGCAGCTGATGAAGAACTTCAAGTGCAAGACCCTTGGGGAGGTAAAGTACTACCTCGGGATGCACGTGAAGAGGGATCTGGATCACAGGTGGTTGAAGCTGCACCAGGAGAAGTTCATCAAGGAGCTGGGGGAGAAGTATGGGATTGAGAATGAGCGCAAGGTTGCAACTCCCCTGCCAGCAGAATTCAAGCTTGTGAAGGCTGCAGAGGATGAAGGGGTTGAAGCCGAGGAGCAGCGGCAATTTCAGTCCTTGGTGGGCAGCCTCTTGTACGCAGCAAATCACACAAGGCCCGACATCTCTTTCTCGGTTGGGCAGCTGGCTAGGGTGGTGCAGAATCCATCAGAGGAGCAGATGGATGCAGCTGAGCGTGTGGTGAAGTACCTGAACTCTCACCCAAGCATTGGAGTTCAATAATCCGCATCTGCGCATGTGAAGCAGAAAGGGGCTGAGGTGCTGAAAGAGAAAGGGGAGCGGCTTGAAGAAGGCAAGCTGTTTCTCACTTGCTTTACCGATGCTACGTGGGCTTCTGAGAAGGACAATTCCTCATCTGTGGGAGGATACATCTGCGTAGTTGGGGGAGGATCAGTTAGTTGGAGGTCCAAGAAGCAGACGGAGATGGCGCTCTCTTCCGTGGAATCAGAGTACATGGTGATGTTCCACGGGGTGAAGGAGGTGATTTGGCTGAGGAGGCTGTTAGAGGAGATTGGCCAGGAGCAGAAGGTTGCTACGCCGCTGTTTTGTGATAGCAAGGGGGCTTTTGGGATGGCCAGGAACGATGTGCTTCATTGGCTGAACAAGCACATGCGTATCAGGTGAAACTGGCTGCGTAAGGAGGTGAAGAGGGGGACGGTGAATCCGATCTATATCAAGACTCACCAGCAGCTAGCGGACTTCCTCACCAAGAGGCTTGCGGATGAGCCTCATTGGCGTTGTGTGTGAATGAGTGGAATGAGCATGAACTAGTATGGAATGATGTGGAATGCAGCCGGCAGGCTGAGGGGGAGTGTGTTGGGTGCAAATTCACATTGCACGACATCCTGCTGTCTGTTTGTACAAGTATGCGTGTGCGAATGCATTTGGGGGTGAATGGAATGTTCGTGTGTTTGATTGCTTTCGCAATTTTCGCTTGATGCATTTGCAGGTACTCGCGCAATGTGCGCTTCGGCACAACATTGTACGCGCTATGAACAGTGCAAGCAGAAAGGACGAGCTCGCAAAGGAACCCAAGATTGAAGCTTTGCAGTTCGGTTGAATTGATTGCGCAGATTCAGTTCTATCGAACTCGAAATTGTACTGTTTTGTTTGGTGGACTATAGTGTAGCAGGGCAGGCACTATAGGGGTACAATTTAGGTGAAGGTTGGATGTTGTTTGTCTGTATCTGCATGCTACAGGGCCAGGGTAAACCAGCAGAACCAGCATTTGGCTGGTTGGGCAAAGACAAAACAGGTTCTGTTTTTAGGACCTGAACCTGGTTGTTGTTTTCCCATGTTGGAAAAACAGAACCAGAGGTTGTTTACCAACCTACCACCTGCTGTTTTGTCCAGCCAGGTTGGTTCTGTTGCTTGGAATTATTTAGGATCATCCCTGGTTGTTCCCAGGTTGATTCCCAAGGTCCTTGCTAGCTAGAACTATATATTCCTTCTCTGTTTGTACCTGAATATATTCAAATTAAATCAAGCGAATTCCTTCCTTGCTGGAATTTCGTATCAACGCGATTCGACGGCGGAATGTTACCGAGTCAATGATAGCACGCTATCACTACGACGCTAGACTAACGCTGTCCGAGCCATAACTCTTCAATGGCAGAACTTTTCATGAGGCAACTTGACTCTTTTGAAAGCTCTTAGAGTGAGCTTCGATATAGCAAGTTCTCAGCATAATCCGATCGACGGTCTGCACGGCACGCTGCGCGACGTTCAAGATACGCTTGCTGTTTTGACTAAGTCCCTCTTGATCCCTCTCTCTACAAACTCGGACCCGAGGATAGGGGCTGGTTTTGTACCAAGCATCCAAGGACCCTTGGAGGTGACCCCGAGGAGAGGTTTTAAGTTAGATAACGTCTTAATAGCCTGAGTTTATTAGGCCCTTACACTAACAGGGACAAGGCGACTTGCGGCTTATGGTGGACGGCGGTCCACTCACCATCAAGAACGTCTTGGTGGTTCCTGTTGGTGTAAGACCAGCCCCTATCCTCGGGTCCGAGTTTGTAGAAAGAGGGATCAAGAGGGACTTAGTCAAAACAGCAAGAGTACCTTGAACGTCGCGCAACGTGCCGTGCAGACCGTCGATCGGATTAAGCTTAGATCTCGCTATATCGAGCTCACCCTAAGAGCTTTCAAAAGAGCCAAGTTGCCTCGCGAAAAGTTCTGCCATTGCAGAGTTACGGCTCGGACAGCGTTTGCCTAGCGTTGGAGTGCTAGCGTACTAGCGTTGACTCGGTAGCATTCTGCCGTCAAATCGCGTGGATACGAAATTCCAGCAAGAAAGGAATTCGCTTGAATCAATTTGAATATATTCAGGTACAAACAAAGAAGGAATATATAGTTCTAGCTAGCAAGGACCTTGGGAATCAACCTCGGAACAACCAGGGATGATCCCAAATAATTCCAAGCAACAGAACCAACCTGGCTGGACAAAACAGCAGGTGGTAGGTTGGTGAACAACTTCTGGTTCTGTTTTTTCAACCTGGGAAAACAACAACCAGGTTCAGGTCCTAAAAACAGAACCTGTTTTGTCTTTGCCCAACCAGCCAAATACTGGTTCCGCTGGTTTCCCCTGGCCCTGTAGAATGCAGATACAGACAAACAACATCCAACCTTCACCTAAATTGTACCCCTATAGTGCCTGCCGTGCTACACTATAGTCAACCAAACAAAACAGTACAATTTCGAGTTGGATAGAACTGAATCTGCGCAATCTATTAAACCGAACTGCAAAGCTTTCATCTTGGGTTCCTTTGCGAGCTCGTCCTTTCTGCTTGCACTGTTCATAGCGCGTACAATGTTGTGCCGAAGCGCACATTGCGCGAGTACCTGCAAATGCATCAAGCGAAAATTGCGAAAGCAAACAAACACACGAACATTCCATTCACACCCAAATGCATTCGCACACGCATACTCGTACAAACAGACAGCAGGATGTCGTGCAATGTGAATTTGCACCCAACACACTCCCCCTCAGCCTGCCGGCTGCATTCCACATTATTCCATGCTAGTTCATGCTCATTCCACTCATGCGCACACAACGCCAATGAGGCTCATCCGCAAGCCTCTTGGTGAGGAAGTCTGCTGGCTGCTGGTGAGTCTTGATATAGATTGGATTCACGGTCCCCCTCTTGACCTCCTTACGCAGCCAGTGCCACTTGATACGCATGTGCTTGTTCAACCCATGAAGCACTGCGTTCCTGGCCATCCCAAGAGCCCCCTTGCTATCAGAAAACAGCGGCGTAGCAACCTTCTGCTCCTGGCCAATCTCCTCTAACAGCCTCCTCAGCCAAATCACCTCCTTCACCCCATGGAACATTGCCATGTACTCTGATTCAACAGAGGAGAGTGACGTCTCCGTCTGCTTCTTGGACCTCCAACTAACTGGTCCTCCCCCAACTACGCAGATGTATCCTCCCACAGATGAGGAATCGTCCTTCTCAGAAGCCCACGTAGCATCGGTAAAGCAAGTGAGAAACAGCTTGCCTTCTACAAGCCGCTTCCCCTTCTCTTTCAGCACCTCAACCCCTTTCTGCTTCACCTGTGCAGATGCGGAGTATTGAACTCCAATGCTTGGGTGAGAGTTCAGGTACTTCACCACACGCTCAGCTGCATCCACCTGCTCCTCTGATGGATTCTGCACCACCCTAGCCAGCTGCCCAACCGAGAAAGAGATGCCGGGCCTTGTATGAACCGCGGCATAAAAGAGGCTGCCCACCAAGGACTGAAATTGCTGCTGCTCCTCGGCTTCAACCCCTTCATCCTCTGCTGCCTTCACAAGCTTGAATTCTGCTGGCAGGAGAGTTGCAACCTTGCGCTCATTCTCAATCTCATACTTCTCCCCCAGCTCCTTTATGAACTTCTCCTGGTGCAGCTTCAACCACCTGTGATCCAGATCCCTCTCCACGTGCATCCCGAGGTAGTACTTTACCTCCCCAAGGGTCTTGCACTTGAAGTTCTTCATCAGCTGCTGCTGCACTTTCTGGATCTCCTTCATGCTGCTGCTGAAGAGAAGAATGTCATCCACGTAGACCAGAAACAGCACCAGCTTCTCCCCCTCCCCCTTGAGAAAGAGGCTCTCATCACAGCTGCTGGTCCTGAATCCCATCTCCTCTAAAACAGCTGCCAACTTCTGGTACCAGCAGCGTGGCGCCTGCTTCAGGCCGTAGATGGACTTTTTCAGCTTGCACACCCTGCCCGTACCATCCTCATACCCGGAAGGCAACGTCATGTACACATCCTCCTCTAAAATCCCATTGAGGAATGCCGTTGATATATCCATCTGAATGATGAATTTCCCACTAACGGCTGCATCTGCCAACAAGACACGGAGGGTAGGGGGTTTGGCAGTGGGAGCAAAGATCTCATTGAAGTCCTGCTTCTCCTTCTGCATAAACCTCTTAGCCACCAGCCTACTCTTCTAGATGGTGACCTGTCCCTTGTCATCGGTCTTGATCCTTAGCACCCACTTGCACTGTACGGCTTTCTTCCCCTCGGGTAGCACCACCAGATCCCATGTCCCATTCTCTAGTAGGCTCTGTTACTCAGCATCCCTAGAAACCAGCCACTTCTCCCTATCTGGTCCAGCTAATGCCTCCTCCATGCTTGCTGGTTCCTCTGGTGCAGGGGCAAGAAAACAGTAGGCAGGTTCATCCTCCTCATCCGGGTCATAGCTATGCGGTAGAATCAGCAATGCCTCCTCATTCCCAAGCTGCTGCTCTGCAACATCAGCTCTTGCAGTCAGCTTCATAGTGGCCATACGGGTACGTCCTGACCTGGAGACGGGTGTCTCCCATCCCCTCATAACGACACCCTTCGGATTCCTCCTTGATGGTAGCACAGGAACCTTAGTTTTTCCCTGCTGCTGTTCTCCTCCCTCAGATCCAGCAGCTTCCTTGGTGCTATCACTAGTCTCCACATCATCTCCTCCACCACCAGGTGCCTCCTGCACCTTCTCTCCATCACCACCCTCTGCAGCTGCCTTCTACCCCTCCTCCCACACACTAGGAGTCAGGTCCAGCTGCATGGTGATCTGCTCCATCTGCTCGGATACCTTGGTCTCCGGCTGTTTCTTCCATCCCCCATACATCATGCCCTCAACAAACTTCATATCCCTGCTGTCAAACAACACACCCTTGCGTGGTTCCCACAGCAAACATCCCTTGCTCTCAGCAGCCAGCCCCAAATGCACACACCAGATTGCACTCGCACCCAACTTACTTCGATACTTCTTGGGGATGTGGGCGACTGCCATGCAACCGAACACCCTCAGCATGTCCACCGGCGGCTTCCTCCCAAGCCACCTCTCCAGCGGCACCCACGATTCATTACCAACCTTAGTGAGCACCCTGTTCCTAGCCACGGTAGCGTGCCGGACAGCATGGGGCCACATGGAATTGCCCACCCCTGATTCTATGAGCAGCGCCCTAGCTGTCTCCAGAATGGTCCGGTTCGCCCGTTCTGCTACACCGTTGGACTGCGGAGAGTAAGCCGTGGTCAGCTCCCTCTGAATGTCCTGCTTCTTGAGCCAGGCCGTCGTTTCAGCTCCAAGGAACTCACCACCCCGGTCTGTCCTAATCCGCTTCACTACACACTCCGTGTTGGTGTAAGGGCCTAATAAACTCAGGCTATTAAGACGTTATCCAACTTAAAACCTCTCCTCGGGGTCACCTCCAAGGGTCCCTGGGTGCTTGGTACAAGACCAGCCCCTATCCTCGGGTCCGAGTTTGTAGAAAGAGGGATCAAGAGGGACTTAGTCAAAACAGCAAGAGTACCTTGAACGTCGCGCAACGTGCCGTGCAGACCGTCGATCGGATTAAGCTGAGATCTCGCTATATCGAGCTCACCCTAAGAGCTTTCAAAAGAGCCAAGTTGCCTCGCAAAAAGTTCTGCCATTGCAGAGTTACGGCTCGGACAGCGTTTGCCTAGCGTTGGAGTGCTAGCGTACTAGCGTTGACTCGGTAGCATTCTGCCGTCAAATCGCGTGGATACGAAATTCCAGCAAGAAAGGAATTCGCTTGAATCAATTTGAATATATTCAGGTACAAACAGAGAAGGAATATATAGTTCTAGCTAGCACGGACCTTGGGAATCAACCTGGGAACAACCAGGGATGATCCCAAATAATTCCAAGCAACAGAACCAACCTGGCTGGACAAAACAGCAGGTGGTAGGTTGGTAAACAACCTCTGGTTCTGTTTTTCCAACCTGGGAAAACAACAACCAAGTTCAGGTCCTAAAAACAGAACCTGTTTTGTCTTTGCCCAACCAGCCAAATACTGGTTCCGCTGGTTTCCCCTGGCCCTGTAGAATGCAGATACAGACAAACAACATCCAACCTTCACCTAAATTGTACCCCTATAGTGCCTGCCGTGCTACACTATAGTCAACCAAACAAAACAGTACAATTTCGAGTTGGATAGAACTGAATCTGCGCAATCTATTAAACCGAACTGCAAAGCTTTCATCTTGGGTTCCTTTGCGAGCTCGTCCTTTCTGCTTGCACTGTTCATAGCGCGTACAATGTTGTGCCGAAGCGCACATTGCGCGAGTACCTGCAAATGCATCAAGCGAAAATTGCGAAAGCAAACAAACACACGAACATTCCATTCACACCCAAATGCATTCGCACACGCATACTCGTACAAACAGACGGCAGGATGTCGTGCAATGTGAATTTGCACCCAACACACTCCCCCTCAGCCTGCCGGCTGCATTCCACATTATTCCATGCTAGTTCATGCTCATTCCACTCATGCGCACACAACGCCAATGAGGCTCATCCGCAAGCCTCTTGGTGAGGAAGTCTGCTGGCTGCTGGTGAGTCTTGATATAGATTGGATTCACGGTCCCCCTCTTGACCTCCTTACGCAGCCAGTGCCACTTGATACGCATGTGCTTGTTCAACCCATGAAGCACTGCGTTCCTGGCCATCCCAAGAGCCCCCTTGCTATCAGAAAACAGCGGCGTAGCAACCTTCTGCTCCTGGCCAATCTCCTCTAACAGCCTCCTCAGCCAAATCACCTCCTTCACCCCATGGAACATTGCCATGTACTCTGATTCAACAGAGGAGAGTGCCGTCTCCGTCTGCTTCTCGGACCTCCAACTAACTGGTCCTCCCCCAACTACGCAGATGTATCCTCCCACAGATGAGGAATCGTCCTTCTCAGAAGCCCACGTAGCATCGGTAAAGCAAGTGAGAAACAGCTTGCCTTCTACAAGCCGCTTCCCCTTCTCTTTCAGCACCTCAACCCCTTTCTGCTTCACCTGTGCAGATGCGGAGTATTGAACTCCAATGCTTGGGTGAGAGTTCAGGTACTTCACCACACGCTCAGCTGCATCCACCTGCTCCTCTGATGGATTCTGCACCACCCTAGCCAGCTGCCCAACCGAGAAAGAGATGCCGGGCCTTGTATGAACCGCGGCATAAAAGAGGCTGCCCACCAAGGACTGAAATTGCTGCTGCTCCTCGGCTTCAACCCCTTCATCCTCTGCTGCCTTCACAAGCTTGAATTCTGCTGGCAGGGGAGTTGCAACCTTGCGCTCATTCTCAATCTCATACTTCTCCCCCAGCTCCTTGATGAACTTCTCCTGGTGCAGCTTCAACCACCTGTGATCCAGATCCCTCTCCACGTGCATCCCGAGGTAGTACTTTACCTCCCCAAGGGTCTTGCACTTGAAGTTCTTCATCAGCTGCTGCTGCACTTTCTGGATCTCCTTCATGCTGCTGCTGAAGAGAAGAATGTCATCCACGTAGACCAGAAACAGCACCAGCTTCTCCCCCTCCCCCTTGAGAAAGAGGCTCTCATCACAGCTGCTGGTCCTGAATCCCATCTCCTCTAAAACAGCTGCCAACTTCTGGTACCAGCAGCGTGGCGCCTGCTTCAGGCCGTAGATGGACTTTTTCAGCTTGCACACCCTGCCCGTACCATCCTCATACCCGGACGGCAACGTCATGTACACATCCTCCTCTAAAATCCCATTGAGGAATGCCGTTGATATATCCATCTGAATGATGAATTTCCCACTAACGGCTGCATCTGCCAACAAGACACGGAGGGTAGGGGGTTTGGCAGTGGGAGCAAAGATCTCATTGAAGTCCTGCTTCTCCTTCTGCATAAACCTCTTAGCCACCAGCCTACTCTTCTAGATGGTGACCTGTCCCTTGTCATCGGTCTTGATCCTTAGCACCCACTTGCACTGTACGGCTTTCTTCCCCTCGGGTAGCACCACCAGATCCCATGTCCCATTCTCTAGTAGGCTCTGTTACTCAGCATCCCTAGAAACCAGCCACTTCTCCCTATCTGGTCCAGCTAATGCCTCCTCCATGCTTGCTGGTTCCTCTGGTGCAGGGGCAAGAAAACAGTAGGCAGGTTCATCCTCCTCATCCGGGTCATAGCTATGCGGTAGAATCAGCAATGCCTCCTCATTCCCAAGCTGCTGCTCTGCAACATCAGCTCCTGCAGTCAGCTTCATAGTGGCCATACGGGTACGTCCTGACCTGGAGACGGGTGTCTCCCATCCCCTCATAACGACACCCTTCGGCTTCCTCCTTGATGGTAGCACAGGAACCTTAGTTTTTCCCTGCTGCTGTTCTCCTCCCTCAGATCCAGCAGCTTCCTTGGTGCTATCACTAGTCTCCACATCATCTCCTCCACCACCAGGTGCCTCCTGCACCTTCTCTCCATCACCACCCTCTGCAGCTGCCTTCTCCCCCTCCTCCCACACACTAGGAGTCAGGTCCAGCTGCATGGTGATCTGCTCCATCTGCTCGGATACCTTGGTCTCCGGCTGTTTCTTCCATCCCCCATACATCATGCCCTCAACAAACTTCATATCCCTGCTGTCAAACAACACACCCTTGCGTGGTTCCCACAGCAACCATCCCTTGCTCTCAGCAGCCAGCCCCAAATGCACACACCAGATTGCACTCGCACCCAACTTACTTCGATACTTCTTGGGGATGTGGGCGACTGCCATGCAACCGAACACCCTCAGCATGTCCACCGGCGGCTTCCTCCCAAGCCACCTCTCCAGCGGCACCCACGATTCATTACCAACCTTAGTGAGCACCCTGTTCCTAGCCACGGTAGCGTGCCGGACAGCATGGGGCCACATGGAATTGCCCACCCCTGATTCTATGAGCAGCGCCCTAGCTGTCTCCAGAATGGTCCGGTTCGCCCGTTCTGCTACACCGTTGGACTGCGGAGAGTAAGCCGTGGTCAGCTCCCTCTGAATGTCCTGCTTCTTGAGCCAGGCCGTCGTTTCAGCTCCAAGGAACTCACCACCCCGGTCTGTCCTAATCCGCTTCACTACACACTCCGTGTTGGTGTAAGGGCCTAATAAACTCAGGCTATTAAGACGTTATCCAACTTAAAACCTCTCCTCGGGGTCACCTCCAAGGGTCCCTGGGTGCTTGGTACAAGACCAGCCCCTATCCTCGGGTCCGAGTTTGTAGAAAGAGGGATCAAGAGGGACTTAGTCAAAACAGCAAGAGTACCTTGAACGTCGCGCAACGTGCCGTGCAGACCGTCGATCGGATTAAGCTGAGATCTCGCTATATCGAGCTCACCCTAAGAGCTTTCAAAAGAGCCAAGTTGCCTCGCAAAAATTTCTGCCATTGCAGAGTTACGGCTCGGACAGCGTTTGCCTAGCGTTGGAGTGCTAGCGTACTAGCGTTGACTCGGTAGCATTCTGCCGTCAAATCGCGTGGATACGAAATTCCAGCAAGAAAGGAATTCGCTTGAATCAATTTGAATATATTCAGGTACAAACAGAGAAGGAATATATAGTTCTAGCTAGCACGGACCTTGGGAATCAACCTCGGAACAACCAGGGATGATCCCAAATAATTCCAAGCAACAGAACCAACCTGGCTGGACAAAACAGCAGGTGGTAGGTTGGTGAAAACAACAACCAGGTTCAGGTCCTAAAAACAGAACCTGTTTTGTCTTTGCCCAACCAGCCAAATACTGGTTCCGCTGGTTTCCCCTGGCCCTGTAGAATGCAGATACAGACAAACAACATCCAACCTTCACCTAAATTGTACCCCTATAGTGCCTGCCGTGCTACACTATAGTCAACCAAACAAAACAGTACAATTTCGAGTTGGATAGAACTGAATCTGCGCAATCTATTAAACCGAACTGCAAAGCTTTCATCTTGGGTTCCTTTGCGAGCTCGTCCTTTCTGCTTGCACTGTTCATAGCGCGTACAATGTTGTGCCGAAGCGCACATTGCGCGAGTACCTGCAAATGCATCAAGCGAAAATTGCGAAAGCAAACAAACACACGAACATTCCATTCACACCCAAATGCATTCGCACACGCATACTCGTACAAACAGACGGCAGGATGTCGTGCAATGTGAATTTGCACCCAACACACTCCCCCTCAGCCTGCCGGCTGCATTCCACATTATTCCATGCTAGTTCATGCTCATTCCACTCATGCGCACACAACGCCAATGAGGCTCATCCGCAAGCCTCTTGGTGAGGAAGTCTGCTGGCTGCTGGTGAGTCTTGATATAGATTGGATTCACGGTCCCCCTCTTGACCTCCTTACGCAGCCAGTGCCACTTGATACGCATGTGCTTGTTCAACCCATGAAGCACTGCGTTCCTGGCCATCCCAAGAGCCCCCTTGCTATCAGAAAACAGCGGCGTAGCAACCTTCTGCTCCTGGCCAATCTCCTCTAACAGCCTCCTCAGCCAAATCACCTCCTTCACCCCATGGAACATTGCCATGTACTCTGATTCAACAGAGGAGAGTGACGTCTCCGTCTGCTTCTTGGACCTCCAACTAACTGGTCCTCCCCCAACTACGCAGATGTATCCTCCCACAGATGAGGAATCGTCCTTCTCAGAAGCCCACGTAGCATCGGTAAAGCAAGTGAGAAACAGCTTGCCTTCTACAAGCCGCTTCCCCTTCTCTTTCAGCACCTCAACCCCTTTCTGCTTCACCTGTGCAGATGCGGAGTATTGAACTCCAATGCTTGGGTGAGAGTTCAGGTACTTCACCACACGCTCAGCTGCATCCACCTGCTCCTCTGATGGATTCTGCACCACCCTAGCCAGCTGCCCAACCGAGAAAGAGATGCCGGGCCTTGTATGAACCGCGGCATAAAAGAGGCTGCCCACCAAGGACTGAAATTGCTGCTGCTCCTCGGCTTCAACCCCTTCATCCTCTGCTGCCTTCACAAGCTTGAATTCTGCTGGCAGGGGAGTTGCAACCTTGCGCTCATTCTCAATCTCATACTTCTCCCCCAGCTCCTTGATGAACTTCTCCTGGTGCAGCTTCAACCACCTGTGATCCAGATCCCTCTCTACGTGCATCCCGAGGTAGTACTTTACCTCCCCAAGGGTCTTGCACTTGAAGTTCTTCATCAGCTGCTGCTGCACTTTCTGGATCTCCTTCATGCTGCTGCTGAAGAGAAGAATGTCATCCACGTAGACCAGAAACAGCACCAGCTTCTCCCCCTCCCCCTTGAGAAAGAGGCTCTCATCACAGCTGCTGGTCCTGAATCCCATCTCCTCTAAAACAGCTGCCAACTTCTGGTACCAGCAGCGTGGCGCCTGCTTCAGGCCGTAGATGGACTTTTTCAGCTTGCACACCCTGCCCGTACCATCCTCATACCCGGACGGCAACGTCATGTACACATCCTCCTCTAAAATCCCATTGAGGAATGCCGTTGATATATCCATCTGAATGATGAATTTCCCACTAACGGCTGCATCTGCCAACAAGACACGGAGGGTAGGGGGTTTGGCAGTGGGAGCAAAGATCTCATTGAAGTCCTGCTTCTCCTTCTGCATAAACCTCTTAGCCACCAGCCTACTCTTCTAGATGGTGACCTGTCCCTTGTCATCGGTCTTGATCCTTAGCACCCACTTGCACTGTACGGCTTTCTTCCCCTCGGGTAGCACCACCAGATCCCATGTCCCATTCTCTAGTAGGCTCTGTTACTCAGCATCCCTAGAAACCAGCCACTTCTCCCTATCTGGTCCAGCTAATGCCTCCTCCATGCTTGCTGGTTCCTCTGGTGCAGGGGCAAGAAAACAGTAGGCAGGTTCATCCTCCTCATCCGGGTCATAGCTATGCGGTAGAATCAGCAATGCCTCCTCATTCCCAAGCTGCTGCTCTGCAACATCAGCTCCTGCAGTCAGCTTCATAGTGGCCATACGGGTACGTCCTGACCTGGAGACGGGTGTCTCCCATCCCCTCATAACGACACCCTTCGGCTTCCTCCTTGATGGTAGCACAGGAACCTTAGTTTTTCCCTGCTGCTGTTCTCCTCCCTCAGATCCAGCAGCTTCCTTGGTGCTATCACTAGTCTCCACATCATCTCCTCCACCACCAGGTGCCTCCTGCACCTTCTCTCCATCACCACCCTCTGCAGCTGCCTTCTCCCCCTCCTCCCACACACTAGGAGTCAGGTCCAGCTGCATGGTGATCTGCTCCATCTGCTCGGATACCTTGGTCTCCGGCTGTTTCTTCCATCCCCCATACATCATGCCCTCAACAAACTTCATATCCCTGCTGTCAAACAACACACCCTTGCGTGGTTCCCACAGCAACCATCCCTTGCTCTCAGCAGCCAGCCCCAAATGCACACACCAGATTGCACTCGCACCCAACTTACTTCGATACTTCTTGGGGATGTGGGCGACTGCCATGCAACCGAACACCCTCAGCATGTCCACCGGCGGCTTCCTCCCAAGCCACCTCTCCAGCGGCACCCACGATTCATTACCAACCTTAGTGAGCACCCTGTTCCTAGCCACGGTAGCGTGCCGGACAGCATGGGGCCACATGGAATTGCCCACCCCTGATTCTATGAGCAGCGCCCTAGCTGTCTCCAGAATGGTCCGGTTCGCCCGTTCTGCTACACCGTTGGACTGCGGAGAGTAAGCCGTGGTCAGCTCCCTCTGAATGTCCTGCTTCTTGAGCCAGGCCGTCGTTTCAGCTCCAAGGAACTCACCACCCCGGTCTGTCCTAATCCGCTTCACTACACACTCCGTGTTGGTGTAAGGGCCTAATAAACTCAGGCTATTAAGACGTTATCCAACTTAAAACCTCTCCTCGGGGTCACCTCCAAGGGTCCCTGGGTGCTTGGTACAAGACCAGCCCCTATCCTCGGGTCCGAGTTTGTAGAGAGAGGGATCAAGAGGGACTTAGTCAAAACAGCAAGAGTACCTTGAACGTCGCGCAGCGTGCAGTGCAGACCGTCGATCGGATTAAGCTGAGAACTCGCTATATCGAAGCTCACCCTAAGAGCTTTCAAAAGAGCCAAGTTGCCTCGCGAAAAGTTCTGCCATTGCAGAGTTACGAAATGGACAGCGTTGGCCTAGCGTTGAAGTGCTAGCGTACTAGCGTTGACTCGGTAGCATTCTGCCGTCGAATCGCGTGGATACCAAATTCCAGCAAGGAAGGAATTCGCTTGAATCAATTTGAATATATTCAGGTACAAACAGAGAAGGAATATATAGTTCTAGCTAGCAAGGACCTTGGGAATCAACCTGGGAACAACCAGGGATGATCCCAAATAATTCCAAGCAACAGAACCAACCTGGCTGGACAAAACAGCAGGTGGTAGGTTGGTAAACAACCTCTGGTTCTGTTTTTCCAACCTGGGAAAACAACAACCAGGTTCAGGTCCTAAAAACAGAACCTGTTTTGTCTTTGTCCAACCAGCCAAATGCTGGTTCCGCTGGTTTCCCCTGGCCCTGTAGCATGCAGATACAAACAAACAACATCCAACCTTCACCTAAATTGTACCCCTATAGTGCCTGCCCTGCTACACTATAGTCAACCAAACAAAACAGTACAATTTTGAGTTGGATAGAACTGCATCTGCGCAATCAATTCAACCGAACTGCAAAGCTTCCATCTTGGGTTCCTTTGCGAGCTCGTCCTTTCTGGTTGCACTGTTCGTAGCGCGTACAATGTTGTGCCGAAGCGCACATTGCACGAGTACCTGCAAATGCATCAAGCGAAAATTGCGAAAACAAACAAACACACGAACATTCCATTCACACCCAAATGCATTCGCACACGCATACTCGTACAAACAGACGGCAGGATGTCGTGCAATGTGAATTTGCACCCAACACTCCGCTTGCTTTTCCACGAATGGCAGCCAATCTTCCTTTATCGTAGGGGCGGCGTGGTCCTTTTGCTTCAGCGGATACGCCCACATGAGTCTGCTCCAATCATCCACAATGGTTAGGAAATACCGCTCCCCCTTGTGCCCTTGCACCGGCAGCGGCCCCACCAAGTCCATGTGAACCAGCTCCAAAGGCTTCTTGCTCCTGCCAGTCACGCTATGAAAAGGGAAACGAGTGAATTTTGAGAGCAAACAGATTTCACAGTTGTCATCGGGTGGCTGTCCGTTCAACTTCAAACCCTTGACGCCTCCATCTTTCTCTAGCTGCTTCAACAAGGGCATTGCCACATGCCCCAAGCGTCGGTGTGCCGTTGCCCAATCTGTCTCCCCAGATCTGGCCGACACTTTCACACCAACCCCTCCAACGGCGTTGCACTCCCCCTGGGATGCAGACCCCTCTCCAGCCTGCCCCCCACTGTGCCACGCCAACGCCGGCAGCTGCCACATGGATCTGTACACATCCTTGCTCTCGTGCAGACACTCGAGCACCCGATTTCCCAGCTGCCCCTTGTACGTGCGTGCCCCATCCGTGCTAGTGCTCACCCCAGCCTTGGCAAGCTTACGGAGGGAGATGAGGTTGGCCTTGAGATCAGGAACGACGAGTACGTCGTGCAGCACCACCGGTTTGCCATCTGCTCCCTTGAATGCAGCTCGTCCCGCACCAGCCACCTTCAGCGCGTGTCCAGAGGCAGAGCACACCTCATTGATCGGTGCAGCTCGTACGTCATCAAGCAGCCCTTGCGCAGCGTCATCGTCCAAGCAGCGCCCGTGTCCAACACCCAATAGTCCAGGGGATGCAGCTCTGCTCCAACCTTGGCAGAGGCGTCTCCTTGCTCCCCCTGCTCTCCTTCTTCTTCTCTGCACCGCCGTTGCTCTTCGGGTTGTTGTCGGACGAATCGGCGACCATGTTCGCGCCGTTTTTCTGGTTCCTCCGCGCGCCGCCATCCTGGTGACGATTCTGGGGGGTCCATCCATCGGGTTTCTTATAGCACAAAAACCAGGGGTGCCCCTCCTTCTCACAATACCAGCAACTCCCTTTCATTTTGCCACCAGCACCCGACTTGCCCCCACGTCCAGATTTCGCACCGCGACCCCAACCGGTACCTCCTTGTTGGTCGTTAGAGTCGTCGTCCTTCTTTGCACCGCGTCCAGCACCACCAAAGCCACGTCCTCTGCCACGTCGGCTCCCTTGCATCCCGTAGCCGCTGCTGCCGTCGTCTCCACCCCTCAGTTGGCGGCGACGGAAGTCCTCCTCCAGAATCTTCGTCCGCACCCACTCGAGCGTCCACAAGCTCTGGTTCTGCGGCAGGCTCAATCCGCTCGTGAATTGAAGCCACGATTCCGACAGCAGCGATAGCATCTTCAAGCACTTGGTCTGCTCCGGGTAGGTGATTCCCGCGGTCGCCAACTTCGCGTAGAGGTCGCGCATTTTGTCCAAAACAGGTTGCACCGGCTCTCCCTCGCTCAAGCGCAAAGCGGACAGCTCCCTCTCCAGCATCAACGTTGCGACAACGGAGGTCGGGGCGTGCAGCTCCTTCAACACGGTCCACGCCTTCGGACCGCAATGAACCTCCGGCAGCAGGTGCATGACGTGGTGACGCTGGTTCAGCTCCAAACTCTGCGACATCAAGTAGTAGCCAGCCGAGGCGCGCTCGTCCCAATCTTCCTGCAGCGCGGGGTCACTCGGTCTAGGCTCCTCCCCAATCATTAGTTTCAACAAACCGATCTGACGGAAATAAAGTTGCATTTTCCATGCCCAATCATCATAGCCCTCACCATTGAACTTCTCGACGGTGAAGTTCTTCAGCACCTCCTTGATCAGCGAGCCCTGGTTTGTTCGCGCTCCCCTTGGCACCGAAACACCAGAATCCTGGCTGCCGCTACGATCTTGGGCTGAAGATTCACCAGCTCCCGCCGAGGTATTTCCCGCCATAGCTACCTATAACGAGGATCACTAGCTTGTTGCCAGCTTGTTGGTGTAAGGGCCTAATAAACTCAGGCTATTAAGACGTTATCCAACTTAAAACCTCTCCTCGGGGTCACCTCCAAGGGTCCCTGGGTGCTTGGTACAAGACCAGCCCCTATCCTCGGGTTCGAGTTTGTAGAGAGAGGGATCAAGAGGGACTTAGTCAAAACAGCAAGAGTACCTTGAACATTGCGCAGCGTGCCGTGCAGACCGTCGATCGGATTAAGCTGAGAAGTCGTTATATCGAAGCTCACTCTAAGAGCTTTCAAAAGAGCCAAGTTGCCTCGCGAAAAGTTCTGCCATTGTAGAGTTACGGCTCGGACAGCGTTTGCCTAGCGTTGTAGTGCTAGCGTACTAGCGTTGACTCGGTAGCATTCTGCCGTCGAATCGCGTGGATACGAAATTCCAGCAAGAAAGGAATTCGCTTGAATCAATTTGAATATATATTCAGGTACAAAAAGAGAAGGAATATATAGTTCTAGCTAGCAAGAACCTTGGGAATCAACCTGGGAACAACCAGGGATGATCCCAAATAATTCCAAGCAACAGAACCAACCTGGCTGGACAAAACAGCAGGTGGTAGGTTGGTAAACAACCTCTGGTTCTGTTTTTCCAACCTGGGAAAACAACAACCAGGTTCAGGTCCTAAAAATAGAACCTGTTTTGTCTTTGCCCAACCAGCCAAATGCTGGTTCCGCTGGTTTCCCCTGGCCCTGTAGCATGCAGATACAGACAAACAACATCCAACCTTCACCTAAATTGTACCCCTATAGTGCCTGCCCTGCTACACTATAGTCAACCAAACAAAACAGTACAAGTTCGAGTTGGATAGAACTGAATCTGCGCACTCAATTAAACCGAACTGCAAAGCTTCCATCTTGGGTTCCTTTGCGAGCTCGTCCTTTCTGCTTGCACTGTTCATAGCGCGTACAATGTTGTGCCGAAGCGCACATTGCGCGGGTACCTGAAAATGCATCAAGCGAAAATTGCGAAAACAAACAAACGCACGAACATTCCATTCACACCCAAATGCATTCGCACACGCATACTCGTACAAACAGACGGCAGGATGTCGTGCAATGTGAATTTGCACCCAACACCCGGGGGTGCTGAGCCTGGGGGTGTGGAGCCTGGGGGTGCTGAGCCTGAGGGTGTGGAGCCTGGGGGTGCGGAGTGTGAGGGCGCGGAGTCTGGGGGTGCTGAGTCTTGGGGTGCTGCTTCGTCCTTGTTCATTATTCTGGCAGAAGGGTCTGGAAATTACCGTCCACAAGGGCCTATACTAAGAGAAGTGTTACACTACATATTGTAACATAACTATTCTTATTATCTTGAAGTTAACTCTTTTGGAGAGCTTCGAAACCACTTCAATCTTGAAACCATGGCTCTGGTTCTTCAAGATAAATTCTTCGTTGAGTTCTTGGAAGTCTGCTGCGCACACCTGCGACAGGCTGGACGTTCCACACATGAGAAAATAGAAAACCGCACACGACACGCAAACGACGACGTGAGACGCGACTAGCGATAACTCGCTATTGACTCGACACACACATTCAAAATCATGCCTCATCATTCACACACTATTATAAGCATGAAATATATATTATCTCATGCCCTCATACCATTCCATGTACACACGCATGCACGCATACGGACAAGAAGCGGAATGCAAACCGTAGGGTTGCACCAACTGTCAGCTCCAAGGGGATTTCCGGGGGCTGGGCGATCCGTGGTCTCGGTAGTGGCGGTTCGATTTCGCCAAGCGCGGTTTGATCTCGTGGACGATGGTAAGGTTGGAATTACGCCCGTTCGATCAGCATCGGACGGTCCTCCGACTGCTTCAGGTCTTTGCAAGGCTAGCTGTCCTGTGCTTGCATCCCCTCTCTTAGCTGTTGCCCTCGTCCCTTCTTCTTTGCCTGATTCTCCACTCTTGCTGACGGAGAGTGGCTCCTCCCTATATGTGGGATCCGTTTGCTCTTCGGTTTCATTAGTTCCTTCTAAGTCGATTAAAGCCCTGCGCTCCACTGCCTGATTCCCGTTCTCCGGACCCCCGTGTGCTCTTCTAACGGCTTGTCTCCCCGCTCCGCTACCTCCACGTGGATGGTGATTGCCACAGGGCCTGAGCTGTCGCCAATGCGTGCTGTCGCCGCATCGGGTGTGTTCGCCAAGCCCTAGTTGGAGCCGGGAAAGGAGACCATTGCGACAAAGCCTCCAGTGCCGCCGGCTCCGAAGCGCATGACAACAACCTCTGGAATGCCTCACTCCCCCGCACTCGCGGCTCCTGTTGCGTTTGTTGCTGCTCCTGCTGCTCCGGTTGCGGTTGTTGTTCCTCCAACTCTCCCCTCTGTGCCGCCGGCGTTAGCCCCTGCTACGACTGCCGTTGGTCCGCCGCCTGCCGTCTTTGCCGCTCCGCCTGTTGGCGTCGAGCAGGCGGTTGTTGCTGACGCCGAGGTGCTGCAACCAGTGGTGTCCACCACCACTGAGGCCCTGGGCCCATTGGCTGTCTCGGTCGCTCCAACTCCTCCAACTGCGGCGACACTAGTACCGCCCTCGTCCGTCCCAGAGGGACCTGAGTCTGCACCGCTTGCTGCTGCTCTGCCAGCTCAGCGCCCGCCGTCTCCGGGCAGCCGGCAGCATCGACCTCACTCCCCTGCACCATGTGACGAGCTGGAGCGGTCAAGGCGGCGCCATGACTCCCCTCGGCGCTGAGGTTCCCAGGTGAACTGGGTTGCATCCTGTGGCGGTCGCGGTGGCTGGTGGGGAGGGCATGGTCGTGGTGGCGGCTGGGTGTATGATCAGCCGGTGACGATGGCCGACTTGCAGCGCATTGTGTCTGCTGCCGTGCGTGAGGAGCGAAAGGGGCAGGCGAGCCATAGCAACTCGCCGTGCGTTGCTCCATCGCATGCGTCCCTTCATCCAGCTGCGCCCTACGCGCCTGCGCCTCCACTTCCCCAGTCAGCTGTTCCTCCTCCTCATGCTCCCTCTGCATCTGCTGCAACTCTTGGGAACCGTATGCACCTGCCGTGGGTTCCTCCTGTGGCGGGTATGGAGTTCGTGACCGCGGCAGGAGGACCAGTGACAGCGCAGTATCCATCTCTACTGCCCGTGGCTCCAGCTCATCCGGCTGCTGCACTACCTCAACAAACGCTGGTGGGGCCATCTCCTTCTGCCGTGGTGCCGGAGGCGTCTCTGGGGCAGTTGTGGTGCCTCTCTGAGGGTATGTGGGTTGTTCACCTGATTCAGGTGTATGGTCACGCGGCTCTCTCCCAGGGTGTTCCTCTAGACGGTGGCCCTTGGGACGAGTGCCTGGATGCCGCTGATCGGCTGGGCGAGCTCCTGGCGCCTGTGTTGGCTGCGCCCGCGCGGGGTGGAGTTGCGGGCGCTGGACAGCTTGGGACGTCAGTCCGTGGTCTGCGCCGATTTTGGCACGCAGGGATTGCAGTCGACTTGATCGACGCAACCACAGTGGTGGTGCGCGAGCTTCATCGCTCTCTGACGGGTCTTCTCGCCGTCCTTGATGCGGATCAGATGTAGGATCCGCTTGTGCTTGCCCCATTTTGTCGCTAGTAGATGGGACCCCCTGCCATGAGTGTATGCCTTGGTGTTATAAATTGGTGCTGCTTGTGACGTGCTTGCCGTCCCCTCACGCGCGGCCGAAGGCCGCGCTGTCGAGCGTCGGCCGCCTTCGGGGGCCGGGGCGAGCTGCTCGGTTAGGAGAAGCAAATGAAAAAGAACTGAAGATTGAGGATAGTGAGCAGCAAAACAGGACTATATACTAGGCTGGAGAGGGCTGGAGAGGCTAAGGACTAGCTCCTAGGGCCTTTCTCTCTCTCTCTCTCTCTCTCTCTCTCTCTCTCTCTCTCTCTCTCTCTCTCTCTCTCTTTCTCTCTCTCTCTCTCTCTCTCTCTCTCTCTCTCGCTCTATCTCTCTCTCTCTTTCTCTCCTCTTCCTCATTCCGTGTTTTTTTTTGGTTTTGTTTTTGCTTTTCTCAGCCCTTATTTCATAATTCATAACTAGCCAATGCTTCCTCCAGGGCTGCCTTCCTCAAGAGGGGGCTTGCTTTTGACTTGCCGTGCCATCCTTTCTCCCTCCTCTTGTTGTGTCTTTTTGTTTTGTTTTGTTTTTGTGTTTTTTGTTTTTCGCAATCTTCTTTTATTATTCCACACAAAGGCATACAAACCTAGGCCTACACCCTATCCAGCCCCTACGGCTGCGATTTTTTCTTGGCCCCATTGGCCTGAGCTACTCTCCAAGGCTCCTAACCAGCCTACGGACCACCGGTGCATCCACCTACGCCCCCCGGCATATTGGCAAGGGGTGCCGCCCCATGGGTCCTCTTACACCTCGGGTGCGGAGCCTTGTGCGCCACGCCCTCTCATAGGGCAGTTGTTTCCCATGTGGTCGGGTTGGCCGCAACAAAAGCACACGCCTTTGAAGCGGGGCTCGTGGCAGCCCGCGGGTGGCATGCCTTTGCTTTCCGGTTCGCCATCTCGAGGGGGAAGGCGGCCTCTGCGGACAAAGCCGGTGCGTGCACGCTTGAAGGCCGCCACGTCGGCTATCGCGAGCTTGTAAGAGCATGATGTGAGTACGCTCTTGGCTTGCTACAGCTGGAACCGATCCGCCACCTCAAACCTGGCCTCATCCGCCACCAAGAGCACCTCAAAACGTTTGTTGATTAACGTTTCAACTTGTGCCACGTTGGAGAGCGCGCCCTCGACGTCGCCGTGTTGGAGCTTGAACTCGATGTGCCTCATGTGCGCTTGAATTGCAGAGAATACCTCCGCCTGGTCGCGCACTCTTTTGCGCATGAAAGTAGTAGCTGCGTGTGTAGGGTTGAGGGAAGGAAGGGGGGGTGCGGGTGCAAGAATGCGACGGCAGGCAAGGTTGTCGAGAGCCTCACTATCGTCATTATCCGAGTTCTCATTGTCGTCAATTGCGGGAGCTTGAACTGGTGCAAGAGCCGGGGCGGGCGCAGGAGCGGCGGCGTTGGCGCGAGCAACCTTGGTGGAGTGAGAAGCTGCGACTGGTTCTTTCTGCTTTTCTGTTTTTACGGACGCAGAATTGTAGTCAGTCGATGTAGCAATTGTACCAGGCGCCTGCTGCTGCAATAGCGAGAGAAGCGCCTGCAGTTGCTGTGCAGTCAAAGAGGGGGGGGGGGGGGGTGCGTTGACTGGCGCGACGTCAGCAGAAGGTGCCGCGCGCTAGCGTTTTGAGGTCGTGGGCCCGGATTGACCCGCGTCAGCCATGGTCAAGACAGTTGCCGCGTCAGCGGCATCCGTCGTCTTCTGGAGCGCGCGTGCCTGCCTTCCAGGCGCACGCTCTTCAGTAGTCACGCGCTTGTGTCTTCTGACGCAGCGCGAAGGGTGCCTCCGAGCAGGAGGTCGACATCCGAGGGTCCTTCGGCGGAAACTTCTTCGGCAATCCGTTTGTCGCGACGATCGGTTGCCCTGGTGGGAGCTGAAGTTTCCGCCGCATTACCGAGGCTTGAAGTAGTAGCGTTGTCGTGGTTAAGCGTCAAGTTCGCCAGAGCCATCGCCGCTAAGTTGTGCTGGAGAATATCGTTAAGAAATGTCGTCGGGGCTGCGCGGGAGGGATTGTGTCTTCGCCAGAGTGACGAGAAAGAGAAATTAGAACTACAATTCCGGAAAAGAAAACGTGGGTGGGGACGAATGTCCCCACGTCCCTCTTTTGTAGGAAAAAGAGGGTGAGTAGTGCTTCGGCACTACCTTTGCTATGCTGGCCACGTATCCCTTTTCAAAATACAAAATTTTAGGAAGAGTTACATTTCATTAAACTTTAAAATTTTATCATTTCCCGAAACATTATTTTTGGGCTAAATTCTTTGTGACGTAGCGGATAAGACGAGCAGATACAAGGGGCGACGGCAGGAGAGATGCGCTAGGGGGAACCATGGAAGCTACACGGCGGTGTGGAGGGAATCATCGCAGAGGCGATCGGCTCACATGGCGAGAATGAGGAGACCGGTGAAGAGGGTGGAATCGCGCGGATCGTTTTCAATTGACTTTCGCTTGACAGGCGAAAAGGGACACAAAGATAGGACGGTTAGGGTGACAACATACTGGTTGTGAGAATAGTGGGCGAGTAATGATTGACTAGGAAAAGGGAAGGGGTACAAGTAGAATGTCGAGAGAAATCTGTACCCCCTAAGGCTAAACCCACTATAGCCTAGACAACTATAAACACATAAACTAAGCCTAGATATAACTAAGCATGTATGTTTGACATACCCCCATAGGCGAAGTGGGGGATAGCTAGAACAAGCAATGGTCACAAGACCAGTCAAGAGAAGAAGCAAAGAAAAGCAAGCTCAGGGTGGATCACAAAGTCACCACACAGTCCGAGCACAAGCAAAGGGCCACAAGGCCAGTTCACATTCAGAGTTATATAAAGAGAACAAACAATACAGTGATCATACCCTAACAAGTGCAAGCATGCAGGTATATAGATAGATCACAGTACAGGCAGAGTCAGGCAGTAAGTAAGTGAGGCAAAGTAGGCACAAGGCCTAACACAGTAACAAAGCGCTGATGGTGACCAGGCGGAAGTGCCTTGGTGAAGACATCAGCAGTGTTGGCCCGAGTGGCCACGTACGCTAGACGAAGCTGACCACACTGCTGCAACTCTCGAGCAAGGAAGTATCGCAGAGCAATGTGCTTCGTTCTGTGCTCCAGTCTGTGCTCATGACACAAGGCTATCATGACCTTATTGTCTACGTACAGGACTAGAGGCGAACGAGGCAGCTCTCCAAAGTCGGTTAGCAAGTAGGTGAGCCAGCGTAGCTCCTGAGCAGCCATGGCTCCGGCGTAGATCTCCGCCTCACAACTGGAGCTGAGAACTGAAGACGAACGAGTAGACCGCCAAGAAACCGAGCCGGACCCAAGGCTGAAGGTGTAACCCTGCGAAGACCGCTGCGTAGCTGAGTCGTCAACCCAGGAGGCGTCTGCGTGACCACTGAGGATAACAGGACCCCGTCCTCCAAGCACAAGCCTCATGCCCGACGTACTGCACAGGTAACGCAGTACCCTCTTCGCAGCATCCCAGTGCACCTTTCGGTGCCTACCGGGAGCCACGTAGCGAGCCAGAAGACTGAGAGGGTACGTGAGGTCAGGTCGTGTGCAATTCATCAGGTACATGAGGCAACCCACAAGCTCTGGGTACGGACCACTCGGCTCTACGGACTCGTCCGAAGGTGGAGCTGAGAGCGAGTGGCTGGTAGACAGAGGAGTGAGCTGTGGCGAGGAGAACTGGAAGCCGAAGCGCTGAAGGACCTGGTGCACCATGTGTGACTGAGTCAGTGTGATTGTGCGCCGTGCTCTGTCCCAGATGATCTGCAGGCCAAGATAGCTGCGCAGTTCACCCAGGTCCGTGCAGGTATGTCTCTTCTGCAGCTCGGACTTCACTAGGGTCAGTGCCTCAGTGTCAGCCGTGGCAAAGACGAGGTCGTCGACGTACACTAGGACGTAGAAGGGCGGCAGCGAAGTGTCGGTGCGTAGAAACAGCGACGGGTCTTCTGTAGAAGGAACAAACCCAAGAGCCGCAAGTGTAGTCCTGAGTGTATCGTGCCACTCGCGAGGCGCCTAGCGGAGACCGTAGACTGGCCGGCGGAGGCTCCACTCGGTACCTGTAGGAAACGACCCAGTGAAACCAGGTGGTCGGCGTAGCCAGATCTCCTCGTGCAGGCTGCCCTGCAGGAAGGCTGTACTGAAGTCCAGGGAGTGTAACTCGTAGTCACGCTGAGCAGCTACGTGCAGCAACACCCGAAGAGTAGTCATCTTCGGGGTGGGGAAGAAGGTCTGGAAGTAGTCAACCCCTTGTCGCTGACTGAAACCTCGAGCAACGTAACGCGCCTTGAAGGCAGGCGGAGAACCCGTCGGCCGCTTCACCCTGAAGATCCACATGCCGTCGAGTATGTTCGCCCCAGGTGGGGGAACCTCGTCGACGTAGGTGCCTGTGGACTTCCAGGATGCCATCTCGGCATCCATAGCTGCCTGCCACTGAGAGGAGTAAGGACCCGTAATCGCCTCTGCGTAAGAGCGCGGGGTCGGGATGTCTGGAGCATCCGGGTCTCCCTCAGGGGCAAGCAGCAAGGAAGCGAAACAAGGTACAGCAGCTGCAAGACACTCAAAGTCCTCCTGCCTGTCCTCAAGGACGTCCGTGCCAAGAGCACACTCATCCCCGACGGACGGAGGACTGGCAGGCACAGACTCAGCAACTAGAGCAGAGGCGTAGTCGAGACGGCAGGCAGCAGCAAAGTCAAGCAGCTCAGCAACGAGAGCAGAAGCAGCAGCAGACTCAAACGACGGGTCAGTGACAGTAGTGGCAAGGAGACGAGCGACAGTGGGAATGGCAGCACGCGCTCGGTCAGACTCAGGGTCAGGGACCTCAGGAAGAGAGGACTCAGGAGGAGCAGGCAGAGGAACACGCAGTGGAACAGAGGAAGGACGGAGTGCCATGGTGTGTGTGCCTGGGACAGGAGGAGGACGCGAACGAGGAGCGCGACGAGCAGTGCGAACAGGCGAGACAGGACGAGACGCAGGCTCACGACGCTCTGTAAGACCTCCGGACTGCTCAGTGTAAGGAGAGGGAACAGGCAGTGGGGAGGCGGGCTGTAATGGCGGCTGCGACTGGTCAGGCGGTGGACACAGGAAGGGAGGAGGAAGACCAGTAGAAGACGGGACACCAAGAACCTGCTGAAGCAGGGGAACGAACTACGGGCGCGGCCGCACAGTGCCTCCAGCACCTCCAGCTCCAGGGTCAACAGCTCCAGCTCTGCAGCTCCAGCGCCTCCTGCGCCAGGGCCTCCAACTCCAGCTACACCAGCTCAAGCGCCTCCGGCGCCAGCTGCTCTAGGCTCCGTAGGGTCTCCAGCTCCAGGAGTAACAGCAGCACCTCCAGCTCCAGCATCTCCAGGCTCGCCCGCCCCAGGAAGTCCACTCCAACGGTGTGGGCGCTGAACAAGCCACTCACGCAGCTGCTGTGAGGGCAGTCGCAGTGAAGCACCAGCAGGACCTCCAGACGAAGCAGCATCCCGAGGCTCAGCACCCCCAGACTCCGCACCCTCCGACTCAGCACCCCCACGTTCCGCACCCTCCGACTCAGCACCCCCAGGCTCAACACCCTCAGGTTCAGCACCCCCAGACCCAGCACCCTCAGACCCCGCACCCCCCGGCTCTGCACCCCCAGACGCAGCACCCCCAGATGCAGCACCCCCAGACGCAGCACCTGGAGCAGCACCTGAGACGACAGCTACCTGAACAGGCGCAGTACCAGGGAGAGGGTCTACCTGAGACACTCCCGAGGGAGCAGGACCCTGGGGCGGAAGGGGGTCTACCGGAGGTGGACCGGGAGCAAGGAAGAGCGGCGGGGGCGGGGACGGATCAGAGCGGTAGGGGAAGAGCCGGTAGAAGGGAACCGACTCGTCGAACGTGACGTCCTTAGAAGGGAGGACACGGCACGAGGTGGGGTGGTAAAACTGCCAGCCAGGCGCGTCAGGGACAAAACCAAGGAAGACCCAGGGAATGGCGCGGGCGGAGAGCTTGTCCGCGGACGTATCGCGAACACCGACGAGAACCCCAGACCCGGAACACCGACGCATCGCCAAACTTCCCCGTCCAACGCAGTGTGGGCGAGGTCTCCGGCAAGGAGACACGGGGCCAAAGGTTGAGCTGATGCGCAGCGTACCGGACCGCAAACGGCCACAGAAAATGGGGAGCGGCCGCATGAATCATGGAGGTACGAGCGACCTCCATGACTAAGCCAATGCAACGCTCAGCAATCCCATTTTGCTGAGGGGAGTCCGGAAGCGTGAACGACTGGAGAATGCCCTCCCCACGACAAAAGTCCCGCAAGAGGTCGGAGGAGAACTCACCACCTCTGTCAGAGTGCAGACGCAGGACAGGAAGGTCCTGGCCGAACCGCTCGCGCAGTTGGAGACGGACTGTGCGGATCCAAGGGATCAAGACAGCAGAGACTTCACCCTTGCTGCGCAAGGGGAAGACTGTGGTGTACCGCGTGTAGTCGTCAACTACGAGCAGAAAGTAGCGCTCGCGGCCCTGTCCACTGACGCGGGCTGGGCCCCACACGTCCATATGGAGGGTCTGCAGGGAAGCAGTCGTCGGGGGAAACGAGGAGGAGCGAGGAGCGGCGCGCTGCCGCCCCTCGACGCAAGGAAGACAGGGCGGGGCAGGTGAGGGCGGCAGGTGAGGCAGAGACCTGGGGAGACCAGAGACAAGGAGACGGGAGTGCATGCCACGAAGGCGTGGCAGGGAGGGGTGACCCAGGCGGTGGTGCCACAGAAGAGTCTGGTGTGATAGGAGGCGACACGAGCAAGAGGCGGCTACCTGACCTGACGCGGACACCTGAGCAGACGCAGCTACCTGAGAAGGCTCGGTAGCAAGTGTGTACAGACTCGACCCTGGCCGACGAGTGAACGTGGCCAGGTGATGCCCCGTCCGTGTGCACGTGCAGATCGACACACGCTGACCCCCAGGAGTGGTGGTAGTGACCATCGCATCCTGGAGGGCAGCGGTACTCACCAAGTTCGTAGAGAACGAGGGGAGGTGAAGACCTGACAGTGAGCCGGACGGAACCGCCGGACACGGGAGGACAGTGGAGGAACTGGCAAGGACCGGGCCCCCAGAGGGGTCAGCCAGTCTGACCGGAACAGGTGCAGGAAGAGGAGTGAGAGTGGTGCTGTCACGAAAGAAACAGCGCGAGGCGCTGGAGTCCAACGTGCAGTGCCTCAGCAGGCGCAGTACCAGGGGGAGTACCAGATGCACTAGCACCTAGAGCAGCAGTGGCTATACCTGGGTCAATCGGCACACACCAGTAACAGTCACCCTCAGCACTAAAAGACAAAGCATACATGGCATAGATAATAACATCAAAGTCTAGGTCAAAGATAGCAACTCCCGACCTAAGCAACTCCGCCCAGCGAGGGCGCTCGACGGCATCACCAAACTCAGTACGCCAGGCGTCGTCAAGGCGGGCAAAGCAGCGGCGCTCAGTGTTAAACCTCCCGCATGTCCGGCCCACATGGGCACCCGTGCGAATGACATACGGGCAGGTCTCACTACCCTCACCCGCCCCACGCTGAACCAACCACTCACGGAGCTGCTGGGGCGTCTGAGTCTCGCTCCGACGCTGCTGCTGCTGGCCCCGACCACCACCAGGGCCTCCACGCTGAGGTCCAGACCGACCACCACTGGTCCCACCTCCTCTACTGCCACCACTCCCTCCGCTGCCTCCACCTCCGCCACCAGAGCCTCCACCTCCGCCACCGGTCCCACCGCCGCCACCACCTCCACCGCCTCCTCCTCCTCACCGCTGCCCCCACTACCACTCCCACTGCCACCTCCACCACCACCGCTGCCTCCTCCACTACCCCGGCCACCCTCGCCCTTGCTGTTGCGGCGCTTCGTACTAGTCGAAGCAGCACCGACATCCTCAGGAGCAGAGACGTCTGCAGCAGCAGCAGAGGCGAAGGAGGAGGAAAGGGGGGAGGGGGAGCACCCCTCAAAGAAGGGTGAGCGCGGAGTGCCACGAGCAGCACCTACAGCAACTGCACTGTCTCAGCTGCGAGGAGATGCTGCTCGAGGAGGTCAACAGTGAGGGAAGTGGGGTTGAGGGTGAGGAAGTGGTCCCTGACAGAGCGAAGGGAGTCAGGGAGGCGAGTGACTATGAAGTAGAGGGTGATGAACATGGGGGAGGAACTCAGCAGGGACGGTAGCGCGGTAGCGAGCGTCGCTAGTGCGCAGGTGGGTAACCAGGTCGGCTACTGTGGCAAAAGCCGACAGCTCAGGGAACAGGTAGGGCAGTAGCAGCCTGCCAATAGCAGCAGTGGCAGGGGAGGAGTAGCGAGCAACGACAGCGTCATACAAGGCCTGTGCTGTCCTGTGCTCGCCAAAGTGAGCACATTCGGTTGCGGGCAGGTGGTTGCGAATGGCCAAGCGGGCAGTAGCGTCACGAGACAGCCACTGGGAACGAGTCGAGACGTCAGCTGTGGCGGGAGGGGCTGGAGCGGCACCGGACACGTGGTCAAACAGTGAGACACTGTCCCGCGGGGCCAAACAAGGGGCCGGGGGGGGGGGGGGGGGCGGCCGAGGGGGGCCAAGGGGCCTAGGGGGCTGAGGGGCCAAACAAGGGGCCGGGGGGGGGCCGGGCGCCGGGCTATGACGTGGGGCCGTGTGGCCTAGGGGCCGCGGGGCCAAACAAGGGGCCGTGGGGGGGCTAGGTGTGCCGAGGGGCCTAGGGGGCTGAGGGGCCAAACAAGGGGCCGGGGGGGCGGGTGCCGGTCTCTGAGGTGGGGCCGAGAGGCCTAGGGGCCGCGGGGCCAAACAAGGGGCCGGGGGGCCTAGGGGGGCCGAGGGGCCGCGGGGCTGCGGGGCCAAACAAGGGTCCGGGGGTCCTAGGGGGGCCGAGGGGCCTAGGGAGGCCGAGGGGCCAAACAAGGGGCCAGTGTAGGTTAGGTACGGGGCCGGGCGCTGGGCAGGTACGGGGCCGGGCGCTGGGCAGGTACAGGGCCGGGCGCTGGGCAGGTACAGGGCCGGGCGCTGGGCAGGTACGGGGCCAGGCGCTGGGCAGGTACGGGGCCAGGCGCTGGGCAGGTACGGGGCCGGGCGCTGGGCATGTACTGGGCCGGGCGCTGGGCAGGTACGGGGCCGGGCGCTGGGCAGGTACGGGGCCTGGCGCTGGGCGCGGAATGGGGCCGGGCGCGAGGCTAGGTAAGGGGCCGAGCGCGGGCAAGAGACGGGGTCGGGCGCTGGGCGAAGGACGGGGGGCCGGGTGCGAGGCTAGGTACGGAGCCAGGTGCTGGCGACAGAAGGGGCCGGGCGCGGGTTAGGTACGGGGCCGGGCGCTGGCTAGGGTAGGGGCCGTGCGCTGGGCTAGGTACGGGCCGGGCGCGAGGCTAGGTACGAGCCGAGCGCGGACGAGAGACGGGGCCGTGCGCGGGCAGGGTACGGGCCGGTCGCGAGGCTAGGTACGGGCCGAGCGCGGGGCTAGGAACGGGGCCGAGCGCGGGACGGGTACGGGCCGATCGCGGGGCGGGTACGGGCCGATCGCGAGGTTAGGAACGGGGCAGTGCGCGAGGCTAGGTACTGGCCGATCGCGGGGCTAGGAACGGGCTGGGCGCGGGCGATGGAATCGACGAGGCGACGGGGCCGAGGGGCCGAGCTAGGGACGATGGGCCAAGGTGCCGAGCCTAGGGGCGACGGGCCAAGGGGCCGAGCCTAGGGGCGACGGGCCGAGGGGCCGAGCCTAGGGGCTATGGGCGACGCCACGGGGCCTAGGCTAGCAGTTACTTAGGTGGTGGGCCCAATAAAGTTAGGATCCTAGGAAGGTAATGCTCTTAATACCATGTGAGAATAGTGGGCGAGTAATGATTGACTAGGAAAAGGGAAGGGGTACAAGTAGAATGTCGAGAGAAATCTGTACCCCCTAAGGCTAAACCCATTATAGCCTAGACAACTATAAACACATAAACTAAGCCTAGATATAACTAAGCATATAAGTTTGACATTGGTATAGTTATGTAAGCGTCATAGAGGGAAGGGGAGGAAAAACAGGAAGCTGCCTGCTTCTGCAATTTTAGGTCCGAAATGGCGGCCAGCCCGAAAAACCCTAAACCCTAAACCCTCAACCCGTTTTATGTTGAAAACGCCCAGCCCCAATTAATAACCCTGGTTCTTCATTCAGTGGTCACGATTTACTCCTCCATTGGGCGTGAGAAATTCCGCGAGAAGTTCGTCATTTCCCATCGGAAACCACCTCCCCAAAATCTGAAATTTCCCATCTCGCATGTTTGCCCAGGGGAGGGGAAATCGACCTCGGAACCCACCTCGTAACCCTCCTCATTTCCCTTCTCCCTCCTTCCTCCCCCAATCATCAGGTGCCTACAGAACAACACCATTGATGAAACAACTACTACCATACTACCAGCTTTCTAAATGCTCTCAACAGAAAGGGTTTTTAGTTTATCAAGAAGTACTACAAGCCAAAATTCGCTGCTGTGAATACACAATCCATTATTATAGATATGCCCTTACAAAGGACAGCCCCCAGCACTTCGCGTCAGTGTGGCTCGGCCTACACTTTCGCATCGAACCAGCTACGAGTCGCCCCACACCAATCGCGACACTTCCAACCCACGCACGTCACGAGGTCCTCGCCTAGCTAGTTTCCGCCTTATATTTGCTCGTTTTCTTCATTGTTTCCTCATTCTGTATTCACAGTATCTTTATTAAGTCTTCCGCACACCCTGTTTGATACAACTTATAACATTTGGTATTAGAGCTACACCTCACCCCGCTTTTTAGAGTGTAATACCCCTCAGGGGGGGGACGGGGAGGATGCCGTGGGGTCCAGGAGCTGCGCACTAGCTGGCCAGAAGAACGGGTAGTTGCTCCTAGCAACCTGAATTAAACTGGCGCTCCTTCAATACCGACGGATCCTTGCCCTCGACGGTCGAGATGGACCGTGTCCTCCCTCCCCCCGGGTGGCGGACGGCTATGGCTGTCGTCGCATAAAATCCGTGAGTTAACAGTGTTGGTTTTTGTCAATTTCAGAGTTAATGCTGCGTGGCAGCTGACGTCGACGGGATCGCTGTCATTACATGTCCAAAATTGTCGCAAGCGCATGTGGTACGACTTAGCGTCGGCACGTGATCGTCAACTGCGCACGAGATTTTCGGAGAGGAATGCATGCAGCCAGTGGTGTCGAGCTTCTGCGTCACCTTGCGCATGAGACCTGTTGGTGTAAGGGCCTAATAAAATCAGGCTATTAAGATGTTATCCAACTTAAAACCTCTCCTCGGAGTCACCTCCAAGGGTCCCTGGGTGCTTGGTACAAGACCAGCCCCTATCCTCGGGTCCGAGTTTGTAGAGAGAGGGATCAAGAGGGACTTAGTCAAAACAGCAAGAGTACCTTGAATGTCGCGCAGCATGCCGTGCAGACCGTCGATCAGATTAAGCTGAGAACTCGCTATATCGAAGCTCACTCTAAGAGCTTTCAAAAGAGCCAAGTTGCCTCGCGAAAAGTTCTGCCATTGCAGAGTTATGAAACGGACAGCATTGGCCTAGCGTCGTAGTGCTAGCGTACTAGCGTTGACTCGGTAGCATTTTGTCGTCGCACCGCGTAGAAATGAAATTCCAGCAAGGAAGGAATTCGCTTGAATCAATTTGACTATATTCAGGTACAAACAGAGAAGGAATCTATAGTTCTAGCTAGCAAGGACCTCGGGAATCAACCTGGCAACAACCAGGGATGATCCCAAATAATTCCAAGCAACAGAACCAACCTGGCTGGACAAAACAGCAGGTGGTAGGTTGGTAAACAACCTCTGGTTCTGTTTTTCCAACCTGGGAAAACAACAACCAGGTTCAGGTCCTAAAAACAGAACCTGTTTTGTCTTTGCCCAACCAGCCAAATGCTGGTTCCGCTGGTTTCCACTGGCCCTGTAGCATGCAGATACAGACAAACAACATCCAACCTTCACCTAAATTGTACCCCTATAGTGCCTGTCCGGCTACACTATAGTCAACCAAACAAAACAGTACAATTTCGAGTTGGATAGAACTGAATCTGCGCAATCAATTCAACCGAACTGCAAAGCTTCAATCTTGGGTTCCTTTGCGAGCTCGTCGTTTCTGCTTGCACTGTTCATAGCGCGTACAATGTTGTGCCGAAGCGCACATTGTGCGAGTACCTGCAAATGCATCAAGCGAAAATTGCGAAAGCAAACAAACACACGAACATTCCATTCACACCCAAATGCATTCGCACACGCATACGCGTACAAACAGACGGCAGGATGTCGTACAATGTGAATTTGCACCTAACACACTCCCCCTCAGCCTGCCGGCTGCATTCCACATCATTCCATGCTAGTTCAAGCTCATTCCACTCATTCGCACACAACGCCAATGAGGCTCATCCGCAAGCCTCTTGGTGAGGAAGTCTGCTGCTGCAGTTTTTGGATCTCCTTCATGCTGCTGCTGAAGAGGAGAATGTCATCCACGTAGACCAGAAACAGCACCAGCTTCTCCCCCTCCCCCTTGAGAAAGAGGCTCTCATCACAGCTGCTGGTCCTGAATGCCATCTCCTCTAAAACATGTCAGAACATTGTAGCTTATGCTGTTATGTAGGCTATAGTGGGGTATCCCATAGGGGGTACAACCAATTAGGGTTTCATATTTGTACTCACTTCATTTCATAGTTCATCCATTCTCGTTCTCATTTTCACATGGAATCAGAGCAGGTCCCCTCCTAGGGACTGTTCCTTGGGCCCACCGAAGCGCGCCTCGAGTCGCGCCTGCCTTTTTTTTAGCGGCCCGTCGAGTCGCACCTAGCGGCCCGTCGCGCCGCCCTTACGGTCGCGTCGAGCCGCCCTAGCGGCTGCGGCGCGCCGCCCTTTTCCCGGCCCGTCGCCGCCCTTACCCGCGGCTTTGCGCCGCCCTCACCGGCGGCTTCGCGCCGCCCCTACCTGCGGCTTCGCGCCGCCCAGGCCCGTCGCCGCCCTTCCCGCGGCTTCGCGCCGCCTCTACCTGCGGCTTCGAGCCGCCCCGGCCCGTCGCCGCCCTTACCTGCGGCTTCGCGCCGCCTACGGCCCGTCGCCGCCCCTTTCTGCGGCCCCGCCGCCTCTCTCGTTGCGGCCCCGCCGCCCGTCTTCGCGGCCCCGCCGCCATCTCTCGCTGCGGCCCCGCCGCCACTCACTGCGGCCCCGCCACCCGTCTCAGCGGCCCCGCCGCCCGTCTTCGCGGCCCCGCCGCCTCTCTCGCTGCGGCCCCGCCGCCTCTCACTGCGGCCCCGCCGCCCTACTCAGCGGCCCCGCCGCCCGACTTCGCGGCCCCGCCGCTTCTCTCGCTGCGGCCCCGCCGCCTCTCTCGTTGCGGCCCCGCCGCCCTTCACTGCGGCCCCGCCGCTTCTCTGCAGCGGCCCCGCCGCCCGTCTTCGCGGCCCCGCCGCCTCACTACCCAGCGGCCCCGCCGTCCTTCTTCAGCGGCCCCGCCGCCCTACGTCAGCGGCCCAGCCGAGCCGCCCAACAGCAGCGCAGCCGAGCCGCCCAGCAGCAGAGCAGCCGAGCCGCCCCGCCGCCGAGCCGCGCTGCAGCCGAGCCGCCCGGCCGCCCACCAGTCGAGCCGCCGTGCAGCCGACCGCCCAGCCGCCGAGCCGCCCAGCTGCCGAGCCGCCCAGCCGCCCAGCCGCCCAGCCGCCGAGCCGCCCAGCGGCCGAGCCGCCCTGCAGCCGAGCCGCCCGAGCAGCCCTGTCCGGTGAGCACAGACCCTCTGTCACTGCGTGCTCTTCCCCTACTCCTTGCACTGCTGGTCTACTGCTGTCATGGCTACCCCTAGTGTCCTCACTTTTGACGCTGAGGGTCGGGCCATTGACTTTGAGGTCTGGGTAGATGACCTACAGCTGTTCTTACAGTGCGATAGGGCGGACGGCCTCTCTCTCTTTGACCTCACCTCTGGCGCTTCCCCTGCCCCTGCTGCTGATGCTGACGCCACTGTTCGCTCCCAGTGGGCCACGCGCGATGCTGCTGCACGTCTTGCTGTGCGTCGCCACCTCCCTACCTCCGAGCGTGCGCACTTTAGTCAGTACAAGAGTGCTCAGACCTTGTACGCCGCTGTAGTCGCGCGCTACTCCTCCCCTTCCACTGCTGCACTGAGCCGTCTCATGCTGCCGTACCTCTTCCCTGACCTTGCTTCTTTTCCCACCGTTGCTGACCTCATTACGCACCTCCGCACTAGTGACACTCGCTACCGCGCTGCACTTCCTGCTGACTTCTGCACCGCGAACCCCCCCCCCATGTACATCACTCTGTACTTCCTAGTCACTCGCCTCCCTGACTCCCTTCGAGTAGTCAGGGACCACTTTCTCTCAGTCTGTCCCACCACACTCACTGTAGACCTCCTCGAGAAGGCCCTCCTCGCGATAGAAAATAGCATAGTCGCTGTAGGAGCCTCTCGAGGTGACCCGCGCACCCCCATCTTTGAGGGGTGTTCTCCCTCCCCCCTGCTGCCCTCTGTTGCCTCTGCTGCTTCGGCCGACCTTCTTGGTCTTGAGTCGGTCGGTGCGGCGTCTGCCCCTAGCGGGAGACGCCGCCCTGGCAAGGGCAAGGGGGGCAAGGGAGCTGGAGGAGCGGGCGGTGGAGGTGGAGGTGGAGGCAGTGGGGGGAGTGGGGGTAGCGGTGGAGGTGGAGGTGGGGGTGGGGGGTTCGGTGGCGGCAGTGGAGGCGGAGGCCGCGGCGGCGGTGGCGGTGGTAGCGGAGGTGGCGGAGGAGGCGGCGGTGGAGGAGGCGGTGGAGGCGGCGGCGGCAGTGGAGGCAGCGGAGGCGGTGGAGGCGGTGGGGGTGGCGGTGGAGCTGGTCGCGGGTCTTTGCTGAGGAGTGGCTCCGGTGGTGGCTCGCGCCAGCAGCAGCAGCGTGGTCGTGCGACCCTGTCCCCTCAGCAGCTCCGTGAGTGGTACACTGCACGCCAGCGGGGTGGGGGTTTTGGTCCGTGTACCTACGTCCTGCGCACCGGCGACCGTGCGGGTGAGCAGTGTGGGGGTGCGCACCCCACTCCGCGCTGCTTTGGCCGCCTGACGGACGCATGGCGTCACCAGTTCCCGGAGGCCTCCGAGATCCCTCGCTGGGACGAGCTGTCTAGGGTGGGGGTTGCCATCTTTGATCTGGACTTTGATGCTATTCTCTCTGCCATGTATGCTGTGTCTATTAGTGATGAGGGTGACTGTTATCGGTGTTTCCAGCCCGATCCGGGCATTGAGACTGTTGCTCTAGGTACTGGTGAGGCTGCTGCCCTAGGTGCTTACGACGCTGCTGCTCCAGGTGCTGGTGTGTCTGCGTCCTCAGGTACTGGTGAGTCTGCTCTCTCAGGTACCGCGTCGGCTTCGGCCTCTCTCACCTTCACTCTTGACTCTGGGGCGTCTCGCTCCTTCTTTCGGGACCGCACCACACTCACGCCGCTTAGTCGGCCGGTTGCGGTGTCTCTGGCTGACCCCTCTGGGGGTCCGGTCCTGTCTCGTTTCTCCACAGTCCTCCCGTGTCCGGCGGCTCCCTCTGGCACCCTGTCTGGTCTCTACCTCCCCTCGTTCTCAACGAACCTGGTGAGTGGTGCTGACCTACAGGATGCGGGTGTCCACCAGTTCACTCCTGCACGTCAGCGAGTGACCCACTATACAGAGGCTGGCACAGGCCGACACCTGGCTACGTTCACCCGTCAGCCGGGGTCGAGCCTGTACACTCTGACCACTGCGTCTCCTCCAGTTGCTGAGTCTGGTAGGGTAGTTACGTCGGGTCAGGTGTTTGCTGCGGCGTCCAGGTCTGGTCCTGAGTCTGCCCCCTGTTCGTGTCGTCTCCTGTCTCACGAGACTCTCCTCTGGCACCACCGCCTTGGCCACCCCTCTCTGCTTCGGCTCAGAGGTATGGCCTCCCGTCTTCTTGTGTCCGGTCTCCCCCGGTCCCTCCCTCCCCTTCCTCAGGGCCCTGGCCCTGCCTGTGTCCCCTGTGTCGAGGGGCGCCAGCGTGCTGCCCCTCACTCCTCCCAGTTTCCTTCGACAGAGGCCCCGTTGCAGACACTTCACATGGACGTGTGGGGCCCAGCCCGCGTCCGTGGACAGGGTCACGAGCGCTACTTCCTGCTCGTTGTTGACGACTACTCGCGTTACACCACAGTCTTCCCCTTGCGCAGCAAGGGTGATGTCACTGAGGTGTTGATCGACTGGATCCGCGCAGCTCGTCTCCAGCTCAGGCAGAGCTTCGGCTCGGACTTTCCTGTTCTGCGTCTGCACTCGGACAGAGGCGGAGAGTTCTCCTCTGGCCTTCTGCGTGCCTACTGTCGTGCACGGGGCATCCGTCAGACCTTCACGCTTCCGGACTCACCGCAGCAAAATGGGATTGCTGAGCGCCGCATTGGCATGGTCATGGACGTCGCTCGTACGTCTATGATGCATGCGGCTGCCCCCCATTTTCTGTGGCCGTTTGCGGTGAGGTACGCGGCGCATCAGATCAACCTCCACCCCAGGGTCTCCAGGCCGGAGACCTCCCCAGCCTTGCTGTGGACCGGGAAGGTTGGCGATGCGTCGGCGTTCCGGGTCTGGGGATCTCGGGCGTTTGTCCGCGACCTGTCTGCGGACAAACTATCCCCTCGTGCTGCTCCTTGCGTCTTCCTGGGGTTCCCCCCTGACGCGCCTGGGTGGCAGTTTTACCACCCCACCTCTCGCCGTGTTCTGTCCTCCCAGGACGTCACGTTTGACGAGTCGGTCCCCTACTACCGCCTCTTCCCCTACCGCACTCCGTCCCTCCCCCCACCCCCACTCTTCCTGGTACCAGGTCCCCCCCAGGTAGACCCCCTCCCCCCTCAGGGTCCTGCCCCTTCAGGTGTGTCCCAGGTAGACGCAGTCGAGCCTGTCGAGGTCACTGGTGACTCTGGTGCTGCTGAGGGTGCTGAGGCTGGGGGTGCTGTACCTGGGGGTGCGGAGCCTAGGGGTGCTGGGCCTGGGGGTGCTACGTCTGGGGGTGCTGAGCCTAGGGGTGCTGAGCCTAGGGGTGCTGAGCCTGGGGGTGCTGAGCCTAGGGGTGCTGAGCCTGGGGGTGCTCAGCCTGGGGGTGCTGCGCCTGGGGGTGCTGAGCCTAGGGGTGCTGAGCCTGGGGGTGCTGAGCCTAGAGGTGCTCCGCCTGGAGGTTCTCCGAGTGCTTCGAGCCACTTTCGCCACAAGAGCTGCGTGAGTGGTTTGCCCGGCGCTGGAGGCGTGCTGCTGGTGCTGGAGGTCCTTCGGCTGCTGAGGGTGCTGCGGTCGAGGGTCCCGGAGGTGCTCGTCCTGGGTGCACTGGAGCTGGTGCTGCTGAGGGTGTTGGCGCTGAGACTACCGCTGGCAGTCCCACTGGGGGTGCTCCTGGTGCTGCTGGAGGTTCTGGAGCTACTGGTGGTGCTGCTGGAGCGGGTGCTCCTGCTGAGGGTTCTGGTGCTGTCCCTGCTGCTTCTAGCGTCGCCGCGCGGCCTCGACCGTACTTCGTTCCACTCCTGCAGCAGGTTCTTGGTCTTCCACCTTCTACTGGTCCTCCTCCTCCCTTAGAGTGTCCACAGCCTGTCTCGTCCCAGCTACAGTTGCAGCCTACCTCCCCTTTGCCTGCTCCTTCTCCCTACATTGGTCCTACTGGAGGTCTGGCTGAGCGTCGTGAGCCTGCGTCTCGCCCTGCGTCGCCTGTCCGTGCTGCTCGCACTAGTGGTCGCGGTTCGCGTCAGCGTCGTCCTCCTGTCCCTGGCACGCACCGGATGTCTCTGCGTCCGTCCACGGCTCTTCTGCGTGCCCCTTTGCCTTCTCCTCCTGAGTCCTCTCTTCCTGCTCTTGCCGACCCGGAGTCGGACTCTCTTCGTGCTGCCAGTCCTACTGTCACGCGTCTCCTTGCTACTGTTGTCACTGACCCTTCTTTCGAGTCTACTGCTGCGTCTGCTCTCGTTACTGAGCTCGTCGACTTTGCTGCTCGCTGTCGCTTAGACTACGCTGCTAGTCTTGTCGCTGAGTCTGAGTCTGTCTGTCCTCCGTCCGTCGGGGGTGAGTGTGCCCTTGGCACGGACGTCCTTGAGGACAGGCAGGAGGAGTTCCAGTGTCTGGCAGCTGCCTCTCCTCATCTCGTGTCCGTACTGCTTACCCCTGAGGGAGACCCGGATGCACTTGACATCCCGACTCCGCGCTCTTACGCGGAGGCGATAGAGGGTCCCTACTCCTCTCAGTGGCAGGCAGCTATGGATGCAGAGATGGCTTCCTGGAAGTCCACAGGCACCTACGTTGACGCTGTCCCCCCTCCTGGGGCGAACATCGTCAGTGGCATGTGGATCTTCAGGGTGAAGCGGCCGCCGGGTTCTCCGCCTGTCTTCAAGGCGCGTTACGTGGCTCGTGGCTTCAGTCAGCGGCAGGGAGTTGACTACTTTCAGACCTTCTCCCCCACCCCGAAGATGACCACTCTTCGGGTACTGCTGCACGTTGCTGCTCACCGTGACTACGAGCTGCACTCTCTTGACTTCAGCACAGCTTTCTTGCAGGGCAGCCTGCACGAGGAGATCTGGCTGCGTCGCCCACCTGGCTTCACTGGGTCTTTCCCTCCTGGTACCCAGTGGAGTCTCCGGCGTCCAGTCTACGGTCTCCGCCAGGCGCCACGTGAGTGGCACGACACACAGAGGACTACGCTTGCGGCTCTTGGGTTTGCTCCTTCTACTGCCGACCCGTCGCTGTTTCTACGCACCGACACCTCTCTGCCGCCGTTCTACATCCTCGTGTACGTCGACGACTTGGTCTTTGCCACAGCTGACACTGCTGGACTCGCCTACGTGAAGTCCGAGCTGCAGAAGAGACACACGTGCATAGACCTGGGTGAACTGGGCAGCTACCTTGGCTTGCAGATCACCCGGGACAGAGCACGCCGCACCATTACCCTGACTCAGTCACACATGGTGCAGCAGGTCCTTCAGCGCTTCGGCTTCACGTACTCCTCGCCTCAGGCCACTCCTCTGTCTACTCGCCACTCGCTCTCAGCTCTGCCTTCGGATGAGTCCGTAGAGTCGAGTGGCCCGTACCCAGAGCTTGTTGGCTGCCTCATGTACCTGATGACCTGCACACGACCTGACCTTGCATACCCTCTTAGCATTCTTGCACGCTATGTTGCTCCTGGGAGACACAGACCAGAGCACATGGCTGCAGCGAAGAGGGTGTTGCGCTACTTGTGCAGTACGTCGGGCATGGGGCTAGTGCTTGGAGGGCGGAGTCCAGTGGTCCTCACTGGGCACGCGGACGCTTCTTGGGCTGACGACCAGGCTACGCAGCGGTCGTCACAGGGTTACACCTTCAGCCTTGGCTCCGGCTCTGTTTCGTGGCGGGCTACTCGCTCGTCTTCTGTTCTTGGCTCGAGTTGTGAGGCTGAGATCTACGCCGGGGCCATGGCTGCACAGGAGCTTCGCTGGCTCACCTACCTGCTGACCGACCTTGGAGAGCCGCCTCGTTCTCCTCCAGTCCTGTACGTAGACAAGAAGGCCATGCTGGCCTTGTGTCGAGAGCAGCGACTGGAGCACAGAACAAAGCACATTGCTCTCCGCTACTTCCTTGCTCGTGAGCTACAGCAACGTGGACAGTTGCGGCTTGCGTACGTGGCCTCTGAGGCCAACACTGCTGATGTCTTCACCAAGGCACTTCCGCCTTGTGATCATCAGCGCTTCTGCACTCAGCTGGGTCTTGTGCCCGTCTTGCCTCACTTGCTCTCCTCTTGACCTTGCTTGTACTCTCACATATATATATACCTGCTCTTGCTTGTCTAGCTTTATATATATGTGTGTACTCTTGCATGTGAACTGGCCGTGTGGCCTTGACCCTGTGCTCGGACTGTGTGGTGACTTTGTGATCCACCCTGAGCTTTCCTTTGCTTTGCTTTGCTTGACTGGTCTTGTGACCCCTTGTTCTCCCCCACTTTGCCTATGGGGGTGTGTCAGAACATTGTAGCTTATGCTGTTATGTAGGCTATAGTGGGGTATCCCATAGGGGGTACAACCAATTAGGGTTTCATATTTGTACTCACTTCATTTCATAGTTCATCCATTCTCGTTCTCATTTTCACAAAACAGCTGCCAACTTCTGGTACCAGCAGCGTGGCGCCTGCTTCAAGCTGTAGATGGACTTTTTCAGCTTGCACACCCTGCTCGTACCATCCTCATACCCAGGCGGCTGCGTCATGTACACATCCTCCTCTAAAATCCCATTGAGTAATGCCGTTCACATATCCCATCTAAATGATGAATTTCCCACCAACGGCTGCATCTGCCAACAAGACACGGAGGGTAGGGGGTTTGGCAGTGGGAGCAAAGATCTAATTTAAGTCCTGCTTCTCCTTCTGCATAAACCCCTTAGCCACCAGCCTACTCTTGTAGATGGTGACCTGTCCCTTGTCATCGGTCTTGATCCTTAGCACCCACTTGCACTGTACAGCTTTCTTCCCCTCAGGCAGTACCACCAGATCCCATGTCCCATTCTCTAGCAAGCTTTGGTACTCAGCATCCCTAGAAACCAGCCACTTCTCCCTATCTGGTCCAGCTAATGCCTCCTCCATGCTTGCTGGTTCCTCTGGTGCAGGGGCATGAAAACAGTAGGCATTTTCATCCTCCTCATCTAGCTCATGGCCATACGGTAGAATCAGCAATGCCTCCTCATTCCCAAGCTGCTGCTCTGCTACATCAGCTCCTGCAGTCAGCTTCATAGTGGCCATACGGGTACGTCATGGCATGGAGACGGGTGTCTCCCCTCCCCTCATAACAACACCCTTCGGCTTCCTCCGTGATGGTAGCGCAGGAACCTTAGTTTTTCCTTGCTGCTGTTCTCCTCCCTCAGATCCAGCAGCTTCCTTGGTGCTACCACTAGTCTCCACATCATCTCCTCCACCAGCAGATGCCTCCTGCACCTTCTCTCCATCACCACCCTCTGCAGCTGCCTCCTCTCCCTCCTCCCACACACTATGAGTCATGTCCAGCTGCATGGTGATCTGCTCCATCTGCTGGGACACCTTAGTCTCCGGCTGTTTTTTCCAGCCCCCATACATCATGCCCTCAACAAACTTCACATCCCTGCTGTCAAACAACACACCCTTGGATGGTTTCCACAGCAGCCATCCCTTGCTCTTAGCAGCCAGCCCCAAATGCACACACCAGATTGCACTCGCCCCCAACTTACTTCGATACTTCTTCGGGACGTGGGCGACTGCCATGAAACCAAACACCCTCAGCATGTCGACCGGCGGTTTCCTCCCTAGCCACCTCTCCAGCGGCACCCACGATTCATTACCAACCTTAGTGAGCACCCTGTTCCTAGCCACGGTAGCGTGCCGGACAGCATGGGGCCACATGGAATTGCCCACCCCTGATTCTATGAGCAGCGCCCTAGCTGTCTCCAGAATGGTCCGGTTCGCCCGTTCTGCTACACCGTTGAACTGCGGGGTGTAAGCCGTGGTCAGCTCCCTCTGAATGCCCTGCTTCTTGAGCCAGGCCGTCATCTCAGCTCCAAGGAACTCACCACCCCGGTCTGTCCTAATCCGCTTCACCACACACTCCGCTTGCTTCTCCACGAATGGCAGCCAATCTTCCTATATCGTAGAGGCAGCGTGGTCCTTTTGCTTCAGAGGATACGCCCACACGAGTCTGCTCCAATCATCCACAATAGTTAGGAAATACCGCTCCCCCTTGTGCCCTTGCACCGGCAGCGGCCCTACGAAGTCCATGTGAACCAGCTCCAAAGGCTTCTTGCTCCTGCCAGTCACGCTATGAAAGGGGAAACGAGTGAATTTTGAGAGAAAACAGATTTCACACTTGTCATCGGGTGGCTGTCCGTTCAGCTTCAAACCCTTGACGCCTCCATCATTCTCTAGCTGCTTCAACAAGGGCATTGCTTCATGCCCCAAGCGTCGGTGTGCCGTTGCCCAATCTGTCTCCCCAGATCTGGCCGACACTTTCACACCGACCCCTCCAATGGCGTTGCACTCCCCCTGGGATGCAGACCCCTCTCCAGCCTGCCCCCCACCGTGCCACGCCAACGCCGGCAGCTGCCACATGGATCTGTACACATCCTTGCTCTCGTGCAGATCCCAAAGCACCCGATTTCCCCTTGTACGTGCGTGCCCCATCCGTGCCAGTGCTCACCCCAGCCTTGGCAAGCTTACGGAGGGAGATGAGGTTGGCCTTGGGATCAGGAACGAGGAGAACGTCGTGCACCACCACCAGCTTGCCATCCGCTCCCTTGAATGCAGCTCGTCCCGCACCAGCCACCTTCAGCGCGTGTCCAGAGGCGGAGCACACCTCGTTGATCGGTGCAGCTCGTACGTCATCAAGTAGCTCCTTGCGCGGCATCATCGTCCAAGTAGCGCCCGTGTCCAACACCCAATAGTCCAGGGGATGCAGCTCTGCTCCAACCTTTGCAGAGGCATCTCCTTGCTCCCCCTGCTCTCCAATATGGAAGAACTGGCCCGCGGTGCGCTCCTTCTTCTTCTCTGCACAGCCGTTGCTCTTCGGGTTGTTGTCGGACGAATCGGCGACCATGTTCGCGCCGTTTTTCTGGTTCATCCGCGCACCGCCATCCTGGTGACGATTCTGGGGGGTCCATCCATCGGGTTTCTTATAACACAAAAACCAGGGGTGCCCCTCCTCACAATACCAGCAACTCCCTTTCATTTTGCCATCAGCACCCGACTTGCCCCCGTTTCCAGATTTCGCACCGCGACCCCAACGTTACCTCCTTGTTGGTCGTTGGAGTCGTCGTCCTTCTTTGCACCGCGTCCAGCACCACCGAAGCCACGTCCTCTGCCACGTCGGCTTCCTTGCATCCCGTAGCCGCTGCTGCCGTCGTCTCCACCCCTCAGTTGGCGGCGACGGAAGTCCTCCTCCAGAATCTTCGTCCGCACCCACTCGAGCGTCCACAAGCTCTGGTTCTGCGGCAGGCTCAATCCGCTCGTGAATTGAAGCCATGATTCCGGTAGCAGCGAGAGCATCTTCAAGCAGTTAGTCTGCTCCGGGTAGGTGATTCCCGCGGTCGCCAACTTCGCGTAGAGGTCGCGCATTTTGTCCAAAACAGGTTGCACCAGCTCTCCCTCGCTCTAGCGCAACGCGGACAGCTCCCTCTCCAGCATCAACGTTGCGACAACGGAGGTCGGGGCGTGCAGCTCCTTCAACACGGTCCACGCCTTCGGACCGCAATCAACCTCCGGCAGCAGGTGCATGACGTGGTGACGCTGGTTCAGCTCCAAACTCTGCGACATCAAGTAGTAGCCAGCCGAGGCGCGCTCGTCCCAATCTTTCTGCAGCGCGGGGTCACTCGCTCTAGGCTCCTCCCTAATCATTAGTTTCAGCAAACCAATCTGACGGAAGTAGAGTTGCATTTTCCAGGCCCAATCATCATAGCCCTCACCGTTGAACTTCTCGACGGTGAAGTTCTTCAGCACCTCCTTGATCAGCGAGCCCTGGTTTGTTCGCGCTCCCCTTGGCACCGAAACACCAGAATCCTGGCTGCCGCTACGATCTTGGGATGAAGATTCACCAGCTCCCGCCGAGGATTTCCCGCCATAGCTACTTATAACGAGGATCACTATAACGCAGCTCTGATACCAGCTTGTTGGTGTAAGGGCCTAATAAACTCAGGCTATTAAGACGTTATCCAACTTAAAACCTCTCCTCGGGGTCACCTCCAAGGGTCCCTGGGTGCTTGGTACAAGACCAGCCCTTATCCTCGGGTCCGAGTTTGTAGAGAGAGGGATCAAGAGGGACTTAGTCAAAACAGCAAGACTACCTTGAACATCGTGCAGCTTGCCGTACAGACCGTTGATCGGATTAAGCTGAGAACTTGCTATATCGAAACTAACTCTAAGAGCTTTCAAAAGAGCCAAGTTGCCTCGCGAAAAGTTCTGCCATTGCAGAGTTACGAATTGGACAGCGTTGGCCTAGCGTCGTAGTGCTAGCGTACTAGCGTTGACTCGGTAGCATTCTGCCGTGGCACTGCGTAGAAACGAAATTCCAGGAAGGAAGGAATTCGCTTGAATCAGTTTAATTATATTCAGGTACGAACAGAGAAGGAATATATAATTCTAGCTAGCAAGGACCTTGGGAATCAACCTGGGAACAACCAGGGATGATCCCAAATAATTCCAAGCAACAGAACCAACCTGGCTGGACAAAACAGCAGGTGGTAGGCTGGTAAACAACCTCTGGTTCTGTTTTTCCAACCTGGGAAAACAACAACCAGGTTCAGGTCCTAAAAACAGAACCTGTTTTGTCTTTGCCCAACCAGCCAAATGCTGGTTCCGCTGGTTTCCCCTGGCCCTGTAGCATGCAGATACAGACAAACAACATCCAACCTTCACCTAAATTGTACCCCTATAGTGCCTGCCGTGCTACACTATAGTCAACCAAACAAAACAGTACAATTTCGAGTTGGACAGAACTGAATCTGCGGAATCAATTCAACCGAACTGCAAAGCTTCCATCTTGGGTTCCTTTGCGAGCTCGTCGTTTCTGCTTGCACTGTTCATAGCGCGTACAATGTTGTGCCGAAGCGCACATTGTGTGAGTACCTGCAAATGCATCAAGTGAAAATTGCGAAAGCAAACAAACACACGAACATTCCATTCACACCCAAATGCATTCGCACACGCATACTCGTACAAACAGACGGCAGGATGTCGTGCAACGTGAATTTGCACCCAACAAGACCGTTGGAGGTCTTCGGCAAGTAGCGCGTCGTCGCTGTGCGCGAAGATTTCGGGTTGCAGCACGAGGAATGACAGCTGGCCGAGCAAGCCAGGCACATGGTGATTTGCGTCAGAAAAAATGACGGCGAGGAGAGTGTCAAAATGTTATTGTGTTTACTTTGTGTAGGCTATAGTGGGGTAGCCCATAAGAGGTACAACCCAATTAGGGTTAGTACTTGTACCCAACTCTCTCAGAGTTCTTTCATTTTCGTTCATTCTTCTGACACGGTTTCAGAGCAGGTCCTTCGCTAGGACCGTTTTTTTTAGGGCCCACCACAGAGCTTCCCCACGAATTGCCCCTAGCAGCTAGTCGCGCTGCCCCTAGCAGCCCATGACCCGCCCCTACCGCTAGCACGCTGGTCTAGCAGCCCGCCCACTTCCTCGTCACAGCCATCGCACCACTCTCCTGCTGCCCCGCGTACTGCCCTCTTGCGGCCTGCTCATAGCCCCTAGGCCCCACGCGTCGCCCCTTGCGGCCTGCCCGTCGACCCTAGGCCCCACGCGCCCGCCGCTTCAGGCCCACCCGTCGACCCTAGGCCCCGCGCGCCTGCCTCTGCAGGCCCGCCCGTCGACCCTAGGCCCCACGCGCCCGCTCCCTGCAGGCCCAACCGTCGACCCTAGGCCCCGTGCGCCCGCCCCTGCCGGTCCGTCGTCGACCCTAGGCCCCGAGCGCCCGCCCCTGTCGGCCTGCCCGTCGACCCTAGGCCCCGCGTGCCCCCCTTACAGGCCCTCCCGTCGCCCCTGCTGCCCCGCGTGCCGCCCATAGCGGCCCGCCCATCGACCCCAGGCCCCGCGCGCCGCCCCTACAGGCCCACCCATCGACTCTAGGCCCCACGCGCCGCCCCTACTGCCCTGCTCGCTGCCCCTGCAGTATTGCGCGCCACCCCTTACGGCCCGCCCCTCGCCTCTGCAGCCCACGAGCCGCCCTTGCAGCCCGCGCGCCGCCCTTGGTGGCCCTCTCGCTGCCCCTGCAGCCTCGCGCGCCGCCTCTTGTGGTCCGCCCGCTGCCCCTGCTGCCCTGCTCGCCGCCCCTTGCGGCCCTCTCGCAGCCCTTGCAAACCAGCGCGCCGCCCCTTGCGACCCGCCCACTGCCCCTAAGCCCGTCAGCCGCCCCTAGGCCAGCGCGCCGCCCCTCTTGCAGCCTGCGCGCCGCCACTTGCTGCCCGCTTGCCACCCCTTGCTGCTGCCTCCTCTGTTCCTTGCGCTGCCCGGCTCCTGCCCGCCCTGAGTGCTGTGCTGCTACGGCTTCTCTCCGCGTACTCACGTTCGATCATGAGGGCCGTCCGATCCTGTTCGACACGTGGCTCGACGATTTGCAGTTGTACCTACTGAGCGACTCTAGAGATAGCGTTTCGTTGTTTGACCACACGTCTGGAGCCTCTCTCGCCCCTCCCGCCACAGCTGACAGTGCGACTCGCTCACAGTGGCTTACTCGTGACGCTGCTGCTCGCTTAGCCATTTGCAACCACCTGCCGTTAGCCGAATGCGCTCACTTCGGACAGCAGAGGACTGCACAGGCACTGTACGACGCTGTAGTCGCCCGTTACTCCTCGCCTGCCACGACTGCTCTAGGCCGTCTTCTACTGCCCTACCTGTTTCCCGAGCTGTCCGCGATTGCCACAGTGGAGGACCTTGTTACCCACCTTCCCTCTAGCGACGCTCGCTACCGCGCTGCCCACCCAGCAGAGTTTCTTGAGAGGAACCCCCCCCCTCCCCGATGTACACCACTCTCTACTTTCTAGTCACCCGCCTCCCTGACTCTCTTCGCGCAGTCAGGGACTACTTTCTCGCACTTGACCCCACAGCCCTCACTGTTGACCAACTCGAGCAGCACCTCCTTGCAGCTGAGACTAGTGTAGTCGCTGTAGGTGCAGCTCGTGGCACTCCTCGCACGCCCTTCTTTGAGGGGTGTTCCCCCTCCCCCCTTGCCCCCTCCTACGCCTCTGCTGCTGATGCTGACGTCCTTGGTACTGAGGATGTCGGGACTGCTTCTGCTAGTGGGAAGTGCCGCAGCAGCAAGGGCAAGGGTGGCAGGGGTGGTGGCGGTGGCAGCGGGGGTGGTGGTGGGGGCAGCAGTGGAGGTGGTGGAGGCAGTGGAGGTGGTGGCGGCGGTGGGAGTGGTGGCGGGAGTGGGGGCTTTGGTGGCGGCGGTGGGGGTGGTGGTAGTGGCGGCAGTGGGAGTGGTGGTGGTCGGGCTGGAGCTACACAGGGGGGAGGTTCTGGCAGTGGCTAGAGGCAGCAGCAGCAGCGTCGAAACGAGACCCCGTCGCCCAGCAGCTTCGTGAGTGGTTTTCTCAGCGTGGGGCGTCTGAGGGTAGTGGTAGCTGTCCGTATGTCATTCGCACGGATGATCGTGCTTGTCAGACATGCGGGAAGCCTCACACTCAGTACCGCTACTTCTCCTGCCTCGACGACGCTTGGCGCACAGAGTTTGGTGACGAGGCCGAGTTCCCCGCTGGGCAGAGCTGCTTAGGTCTGGAGTTGCTATCTTTGACCTAGACTATGATGCTATCCTTGCTGCTATGTATGCTTTTTCTGTAAGTGCTAAGGGTGACTATTACCTGTGTGTGCCGCCTGAACCAGGTATAGAGGCTGCTGCTCTAGGTGCTAGTGAGTCTGCTCTCCCTGGAACTGCGCCTGCTGAGGCCTTGTACACCTTTAAGCTTGAATCAGGTGCTTCACGCTACTTCTTTCGTGACAGCACCACCGTCACTCCTCTCTCTGCACCTGTACCGGTCAGACTGTCTGACCCCTCAGGGGGCCCAGTCGTTGCCCGTTCCTCCACTGTTCTCCCGTGTCCGGCGGTTCCGTTTGGCCCACTTTCAGGTCTTCACCTCCCCTCGTTCTCTACGAACTTGGTGAGTACCGCTGCCCTCCAGGATACGATGGTCACTACCACCACTCCTGGGGGTCAGCGTGTGTCGATCTGCACGTGTACGCGGACGGGCCGCCACCTGGCCACGTTCACTCGTCGGTCAGGGTCGAATCTGTACACACTGGCTACCGAGCCTCCTCAGGTAGCTGCGTCTGCCCAGGTGTACGTGTCAGGTCCGGTAGCACCCCCTTGCTCGTGTCGCCTCCTGTCGCACCCGACTCTCCTGTGGCACCACCGCCTTGGTCACCCCTCCCTGCAAGGCCTTCGTGGCATGCACTCCCGCCTCCTTGTCTCTGGTCTTCCCAGGTCTCTGCCTCCCCTCCCACCCTCGCCTGCCCCGCCCTGCCTTACTTGTGTCGAGGGGCGGCAGTGCGCCGCTCCTCACTCCTCCTCGTTTCCCCCGACGACTGCTCCACTTCAGACTCTCCACATGGACGTGTGGGGCCCAGCCCGTGTCAATGGACAGGGCCGTGAGCGCTACTTTCTTCTGGTTATTGACGACCACACGCGTTACACCACGGTCTTCCTCTTGTGCAACAAGGGTGAGGTCGCTGATGTCTTGATTCCTTGGATTCGCGCAGTCCGTCTCCAGCTCCACGAGCGGTTCCGCCAGGACCTTCTTGTCCTGCGTCTGCACTGTAACAGAGGTGGTGAATTCTCCTCAAACCTCTTGCGGGACATTTGTCGTAGGGAGGGCATTCTCGAGTCGTTCACGCTTTCGGCCTCTCAGCAAAATGGGATTGCTGAGCGCCGCATTGGCTTAGTCATGGAGGTTGCTCGTACCTCCATGGCCCCGTATCTCCTTGCAAGAGGGTGCATCGTGGTTGTTTTTTGGCAACAGTGACATAGTGTGAGACGGAATTCGTTATAAGACCATCGAAAAGTTCGGACAAGACGGCCTATGACTAGACTGTTAGCGTACGGTCACTTCAGCGCTTGCAACAAGATTGGTGAAATTTTCGGAGCAACAGCAGCAGCCGACATTGTACTCCAGGCGACCCAGATTCCCCTAGATCAAGGGACGTTGCGCAGCAAACAGGGCAGTATACCGACGGGACAACGGTTTCGCGCAGTGTCTAGACCCACGATTTTTCGGGCGAAAAACGTGTCTGGCGAGAGAAACAGGTTCCGGGCTTCAGGAGGCGAGAAAACGCTCAAGCTGATGCCTAAAAGTTTGCGGCTAAGCGGCGGTAGCCAGATGGGTACCACTAACGGCGGAGGTTTCCGAACAGCTCACGTACCTCAGACTAGAAGGCCTCGAAGACAATACGTAAGTCATGTTGGCCCTCGACAAATAATGTGGGGCCTTGTGGTTAGCCCTGCCGTCTGTTTGTACGGATATGCGTGTGCAAATGCATTTGGGTGTGAATGGAATGTTCGTATGTTTGTTTGCTTTCGCAATTTTCGCTTGATGCATTCGCAGGTATTCGCGCAATGTGCGCTTCGGCACAACATTCTACGCGCTATGAACAGTGCAAGCAGAAAGGACGAGCTCGCAAAGGAACCCAAGATGGAAGCTTTGCAGTTCGGTTGAATTGATTGTGCAAATTCAGTTCTATCCAACTCGAAATTGTACTGTTTTGTTTGGTTGACTGTAGTGTAGCAGGGTAGGCAGTATAGGGGTACAATTTAGGTGAAGGTTGGATGTTGTTTGTCTGTATCTGCATGCTACAGGGCCAGGGGAAACCAGCGGAACCAGCATTTGGCTGGTTGGGCAAAGACAAAACAGGTTCTGTTTTTAGGACCTGAACCTGGTTGTTGTTTTCCCAGGTTGGAAAAACAGAACCAGAGGTTGTTTACCAACCTACCATCTGCTGTTTTGTCCAGCCAGGTTGGTTCTGTTGCTTGGAATTATTTGGGATCATCCCTGCTTGTTCCCAGGTTGATTCCCAAGGTCCTTGCTAGCTAGGACTATATATTCCTTCTCTGTTTGTACCTGAATATAGTCAATTTGATTCAAGCGAATTCCTTCCTTGCTGGAATTTCGTTTCTACACGGTGCGAAGGCGGAATGCTACCGAGTGAACGCTAGTACGCTAGTAATACGATGCTAGACTAACGCTGATCAAGGAGGTGCTGAAAAACTTCACCGTCGAGAAGTTCAATGGTGAGGGCTATGATGATTGGGCCTGGAAAATGCAACTTTATTTCCGTCAGATTGGTTTGCTGAAACTAATGATTGGGGAGGAGCCTAGAGCGAGTGACCCCGCGCTGCAGGAAGATTGGGACGAGCGCGCCTCGGCTGGCTACTACTTGATGTCGCAGAGTTTGGAGCTGAACCAGCATCACCACGTCATGCACCTACTGCCGGAGGTTGATTGCGGTCCGAAGGCGTGGACCGTGTTGAAGGAGCTGCACGCCCCGACCTCCGTTGTCGCAACGTTGATGCTGTTGAGAGAGCTGTCCGCGTTGCGCTTGAGCGAGGGAGAGCCGGTGCAACCTGTTTTGGACAAAATGCGCGACCTCTACGCGAAGTTGGCGACCGCGGGAATCACCTACCCGGAGCAGACCAAGTGCTTGAAGATGCTCTCACTGCTGCCGGAATCATGGCTTCAAATCACGAGCGGATTGAGCCTGCCGCAGAACCAGAGCTTGTGGACGCTCGAGTGGGTGCGGACGAAGATTCTGGAGGAGGACTTGCGTCGCCACCAACTGAGGGGTGGAGACGACAGTTGGGTGCAAATTCACATTGCATGACATCCTGCCGTCTGTTTGTACGAGTATGCTTGTGCGAATGCATTTGGGTGTGAATGGAATGTTCGTGTGTTTGTTTGCTTTCGCAATTTTCGCTTGATGCATTTGCAGGTACTCGCGCAATGTGCGTTTCGGCATAACATTGTACGCGCTATGAACAGTGCAAGCAGAAAGGACGAGCTCGCAAAGGAACCCAAGATTGAAGCTTTGCAGTTCGGTTGAATAGATTGCGCAGATTCAGTTCTATCCAACTCGAAATTGTACTGTTTTGTTTGGTGGACTATAGTGTAGCAGGGCAGGCACTATAGGGGTACAATTTAGGTGAAGGTTGGATGTTGTTTGTCTGTATCTGCATGCTACAGGGCCAGGGGAAACCAGCAGAACCAGCATTTGGCTGGTTGGGCAAAGACAAAACAGGTTCTGTTTTTAGGACCTGAACCTGGTTGTTGTTTTCCCAGGTTGGAAAAACAGAACCAGAGGTTGTTCACCAACCTACCACCTGCTGTTTTGTCCAGCCAGGTTGGTTCTGTTGCTTGGAATTATTTGGGATCATCCTTGGTTGTTCCCAGGTTGATTCCCAAGGTCCTTGCTAGCTAGAACTATATATTCCTTCTCTGTTTGTACCTCAATACATTCAAATTGATTCAAGCGAATTCCTTCTTTGCTGGAATTTCGTATCCACGAGATTTGACGGCAGAATGCTACCGAGTCAACGCTAGTACGCAAGCACTCCAACGCTAGGCAAACGCTTTCCGAGCCGTAACTCTGCAATGGCAGAACTTTTCGCGAGGCAACTTGGCTCTTTGAAAGCTCTTAGGGTGAGCTTCGATATAGCGAGTTCTCAGCTTAATCCGATCGACGGTCTGCACGGCACGTTGCGCGACGTTCAAGGTACTCTTGCTCTTTTGACTAAGTCCCTCTTGATCCCTCTTTCTACAAACTCGGACCCGAGGATAGGGGCTGGTCTTGTACCAAGCACCCAGGGACCCTTGGAGGTGACCCCGAGGAGAGGTTTTAAGTTGGATAACGTCTTAATAGCCTGAGTTTATTAGGCCCTTATACCAACAACGACGGCAGCAGCGGCTATGGGATGCAAGGGAGCCGACGTGGCAGAGGACGTGGCTTCGGTGGTGCTGGACGCGGTGCAAAGAAGGACGACGACTTTAACGACCAACAAGGAGGTACCGGTTGGGGTCGCGGTGCGAAATCTTGACGTGGGGGCAAGTCGGGTGCTGGTGGCAAAATGAAAGGGAGTTGCTGGTATTGTGAGAAGGAGGAGCACCCCTGGTTTTTGTGCTATAAGAAACCCGATGGATGGACCCCCCAGAATCGTCACCAGGATGGCGGCGCACGGAGGAACCAGAAAAACGGCGCGAATCGGACCATTTTGGAGACAGCTAGGGCGTTGCTCATAGAATCAGGGGTGGGCAATACCATGTGGCCCCATGCTGTCCGGCACGATACCGTGGCTAGGAATATGGTGCTCACTAAGGTTGGTAATGAATCGTGGGTGCCGCTGGAGAGGTGGCTAGGGAGGAAGCCGCCGATGGACATGCTAAGGGTGTTCGGTTGCATTGCAGTTGCCCACGTCCCCAAGAAGTATCGAAGTAAGTTGGGGGCGAGTGCAATCTGGTGTGTGCATTTGGGGCTGGCTGCTGAGAGCAAGGGATGGCTGCTCTGGGAACCATCCAAGGGTGTGTTGTTTGACAGCAGGGATGTGAAGTTTGTTGAGGGCCTGATGTATGGGGGCTGGAAGAAACAGCCGGAGACAAAGGTGTCCCAGCAGATGGAGCAGATCACCATGCAGCTGGACCTGACTCCTAGTGTGTGGGAGGAGGGAGAGGAGGCAGCTGCAGAGGGTGGTGATAGAGAGAAGGTGCAGGAGGCACCTGCTGGTGGAGGAGATGATGTGGAGACTAGTGGTAGCACCAACGAAGCTGCTGGATCTGAGGGAGGAGAACAGCAGAAGGGAAAAACTAAGGTTCCTGCGCTACCATCAAGGAGGAAGCCAAAGGGTGTTGTTATGAGGGGATGGGAGACACCCGTGTCTAGGCTAGGACGTACCCATATGGCCACTATGAAGCTGACTGCAGGAGCTGATATAGCAGAGCAGCAGCTTGGAAATGAGGAGGCATTGCTGATTCTACCACATGGCTATGACCCAGATGAGGAGGATGAACCTGCCTACTGTTTTCATGCCCCTGCACCAGAGGAACCAGCAAGCATAGAGGAGGCATTAGCTGGACCAGGTAGGGAGAAGTGGCTGGTTTCTAGGGATGCTGAGTACCAAAGCTTGCTAGAGAATGGGACATGGGATCTGGTGGTGCTACCTGAGGGGAAGAAAGCCGTACAGTGCAAGTGGGTGACAAGGATCAAGACTGATCACAAGAGACAGGTCACCGTCTACAAGAGTAGGCTCGTGCCTAAGGGGTTAATGCAGAAGCAGAAGCAGGACTTCAATGAGATATTTGCTCCTACTGCCAAACCCCCTACCCTCCGTGTCTTGTTGGCAGATGTAGCCGTTAGTAGGAAATTCATCATTCAGATGGATGTATCAACGGCATTCCTCAATGGGATTTTAGAGGAGGATGTGTACATGACACAGTCGCCTGGGTATGCGGATGGTACAGGCAGGGTGTGCAAGCTGAAAAAGTGCATCTACGGCTTGAAGCAGGCGCCACGCTGCTGGTACCAGAAGTTGGCAGCTGTTTTAGAGGAGATGGGATTCAGGACCAGCAGCTGTAATGAGAGCCTCTTTCTCAAGGGGGAGTGGGAGAAGCTGGTGCTGTTTTTGGTCTACGTGGACGACATTCTTCTCTTCAGCAGCAGCATGAAGGAGATCCAGAAAGTGCAGAAGCAGCTGATGAAGAATTTCAAGTGCAAGACCCTTGGGGAGGTAAGATATTACCTTGGGATGCACGTGGAGAGGGATCTGGATCACAGGTAGTTGAAGCTGCACCAGGAGAAGTTCATCAAGGAGCTGGGGGAGAAGTATGGGATTGAGAATGAGCGCAAGGTTGCAACTCCCCTGCCAGCTGAGTTTAAGCTTGTGAAAGCTGCAGAGGATGAAGGGGTTGAAGCCGAGGAGCAGCAGTAATTTCAGTCCTTAGTGGGCAGCCTCTTGTATGCCGCTGTTCATACGAGGCCCAACATCTCTTTCTCGGTTGGGCAGCTGGCTAGGGTGGTGCAGAATCCATCAGAGGAGCAGGTGGATGCAGCTGAGCCTGTGGTGAAGTACCTGAAATCTCACCCAAGCATTGGAGTTCAATACTCCGCATCTGCAAAGGTGAAGCAGAAAGGGGCTGAGGTGCTGAAAGAGAAGGGGGAGCGGCTTGGAGAAGGCAAGCTGTTTCTCACTTGCTTTACCGATGCTACGTGGGCTTCTGAGAAGGACGATTCCTCGTCTATGGGAGGATATATCTGCGTATTTGGGGGAGGACCTGTTAGTTGGAGGTCCAAGAAGCAGACAGAGACGGTGCTCTCTTCCGTGGAATCAGATTACATGGCTATGTTCCATGGGGTGAAGGAGGTGATTTGGCTGAGGAGGCTGTTAGAGGAGATTGGCCAGGAGCAGAAAGTTGCTACGCCGCTGTTTTGTGATAGCAAGGGGGCTTTTGGGATGGCAAGGAACGCTGTGCTTCATGGGCTGAACAAGCACATGCGTATCAAGTGGCACTGGCTGCGAAAGGAGGTGAAGAGGGGGACTGTGAATCCAATCTATATCAAGACTCACCAGTAGCCAGCAGACTTCCTCACCAAGAGGCTTGCGGATGAGCCTCATTGGCGTTGTGTGCGCATGAGTGGAATGCGCATGAACTAGCATGGAATGATGTGGAATGCAGCCGGCAGGCTGAGGGGGGGTGTGTTGGGTGCAAATTCACATTGCACGACATCCTGCTGTCTGTTTGTATGAGTATGCGTGTGCGAATGCAATTGGGTGTGAATGGAATGTTCGTGTGTTTGTTTGCTTTCGCAATTTTCGCTTGATGCATTTGCAGGTACTCGCGCAATGTGCCCTTCGGCACAACATTGTATGCGCTATGAACAGTGCAAGCAGAAAGGACGAGCTCGCAAAGGAACCCAAGATGGAAGCTTTGCAGTTCCGTTGAATTTATTGCGCAGGTTCAGGTCTATCCACCTCGAAATTGTACTGTTTTGTTTGGTTGACTATAGTGTAGCAAGGCAGGCACTATAGGGGTACAATTTAGGTAAAGGCTGGATGTTGTTTGTCTGTATCTGCATGCTACAGGGCCAGGGGAAACTAGCGGAACCAGCATTTGGCTGGTTGGGCAAAGACAAAACAGGTTCTGTTTTTAGGACCTGAACCAGGTTGTTGTTTTCCCAGGTTGGAAAAACAGAACCAGAGGTTGTTTACCAACCTACCACCTGCTGTTTTGTCCAGCCAGGTTGGTTCTGTTGCTTGGAATTATTTGGGATCATCCCTGGTTGTTCCCAGGTTGATTCCCAAGGTCCTTGCTAGCTAAAACTATATATTCCTTCTCTGTTCGTACCTGAATATAGTCAAACTAATTCAAGCGAATTCCTTCCTTCCTGGAAATTCGTTTCTACGCGGTGCGACGGCAGAATGCTACCGAGTCAACGCTAGTATGCTAGCACTACGACGCTAGGCCAACGCTGTCCAATTCGTAACTCTGCAATGGCAGAACTTTTCGCGAGGCAACTTGGCTCTTTTGAAAGCTCTTAGAGTGAGTTTCGATATAGCAAGTTCTCAGCTTAATCCGATCAACGGTCTGCACGGCAAGCTGTACGATGTTCAAGGTAGTCTTGCTGTTTTGACTAAGTCCCTCTTGATCCCTCTCTCTACAAACTCGGACCCGAGGATAAGGGCTGGTCTTGTACCAAGCACCCAGGGACCCTTGGAGGTGACCCCGAGGAGAGGTTTTGAGTTGGATAACGTCTTAATAGCCTGAGTTTATTAGGCCCTTACACCAACAGGACTTTCGTCGCCGCCAATTGAGGGGTGGAGATGACGGTAGCAGCGGCTACGGGATGCAAGGGATCCAACATGGCAGAGGACGTGGCTTTGGTGGTGCTGGACGCGGTGCAAAGAAGGACGACGACTCCAACGCCCAACAAGGAGGTACTGATTGGGGTTACGGTGCGAAATCTGGACGTGGGGGCAACTCGGGTGCTGGTATTGTGAGAAGGAAGGGCACCCCTGGTTTTTGTGCTATAAGAAACCCGGTGGATGGACCTCCCAGAATCGTCACCAGGATGGCGGCGCGCGGAGGAACCAGAAAAACGGCGCGAACATGGTCGCCGATTCGTCCGACAACAACCCGAAGACAAACGGCGGTGCAGGGATGAAGGAGCGCATCGCGGGCCAGTTCTTCTATATTGGAGAGCAGGGGGAGCAAGGAGACGCCTCTGCCAAGGTTAAAGCAGAGCTGCATCCCCTGCACTATTGGGTGTTGGACACGGGCGCTGCTTGGACGAAGACGTCGCGCAAGGAGCTGCTTGACAACGTACGAGCTGCAGCGATCAATGAGGTGTGCTCCGCCTCTGGACACGCGCTGAAGGTGGCTGGTGCGGGACGAGCTGCATTCAAGGGAGCGGATGGCAAGCCGGTAGTGCTGCACGACGTTCCTGATGTCAAGGCCAACCTCATCTCCCTCCGTAAGCTTGCCAAGGCTGGGGTGAGCACTAGCACAGATAGGGCACGCACGTATAAGGGGCACCTGGGAAATCGGGTGTTTTGGGATCTGCACGAGAGCAAGGATGTGTACAGATCCATGTGGCAGCTGCCGGCGTTGGCGTGGCACGGTGGGGGGCAGGCTGGAGAAGGGTCTGCATCTCAGGGGGAGTACAACGCCGTTGGAGGGGTTGGTGTGAAAGTGTCGGCCAGATCTGGGGAGAATGGTTGGGCAACGGCACACGACGCTTGGGGCATGTGGCAATGCCCTTGTTGAAGCAGTTGGAGAAGGATGGAGCTGGGTTTGAAGCTGAATGGACAGCCACCCGATGATAACTGTGAAATCTGTTTGCTCTCAAAATCCACTCGTTTCCCCTTTCATAGCGTGACTGGCAGGAGCAAAAAGCCTTTGAAGCTGGTTCATATGGACTTGGTGGGGCTGCTGCCGGTACAAGGGCACAAAGGGGAGCAGTATTTCCTAACCATTGTGCATGATTGGAGCAGACTCATGTGGGCGTATCCGCTGAAGCAAAATGACCACGCCGCCTCTACGATACGGGAAGATTGGATGCCATTCATGGAGAAGCAAGCGGAGTGTGTGGTGAAGCGGATTAGGACAGACCGGGGTGGTGAGTTCCTTGGAGCTGAGATGACGGCCTGGCTCAAGAAGCAGGGCATTCAGAGGGAGCTGACCACGGCTTACACCCCGCAGTCCAACGGTGTAGCAGAACGGGCGAACCGGACCATTCTGGAGACAGCTAGGGCACTGCTCATAAAATCAGGGGTAGGCAATTCCATGTGGCCCCATGCTGTCCGGCAAACTACCGTGGCTAGGAACAGGGTGCTCACTAATGTTGGTGATGACTCTGTTGATGTAAGGGCCTAATAAACTCAGGCTATTAAGACGTTATCCAACTTAAAACCTCTCCTCGGGGTCACCTCCAAGGGTCCCTGGGTGCTTGGTACAAGACCAGCCCCTATCCTCGGGTCCGAGTTTGTAGAGAGAGGGATCAAGAGGGACTTAGTCAAAACAGCAAGAGTACCTTGAATGTCGCGCAGCGTGTCGTGCAGACCGTCGATCGGATTAAGCTGAGAAGTCGTTATATCGAAGCTCACTCTAAGAGCTTTCAAAAGAGCCAAGTTGCCTCGCGAAAAGTTCTGCCATTGCAGAGTTACGGCTCGGACAGCGTTTGCCTAGCGTTGGAGTGCTAGCGTACTAGCGTTGACTCGGTAGCATTCTGCCGTCGAATCGCGTGGATACGAAATTCCAGCAAGGAAGGAATTCGCTTGAATCAATTTGAATATCTTCAGGTACAAACAGAGAAAGAATATATAGTTCTAGCTAGCAAGGACCATGGGAATCAACCTGGGAACAACCAGGGATGATCCCAAATAATTCCAAGCAACAGAACCAACCTGGCTGGACAAAACAGCAGGTGGTAGGTTGGTAAACAACTTCTGGCTCTGTTTTTCCAACCTGGGAAAACAACAACCAGGTTCAGGTCCTAAAAACAGAACCTATTTTGTCTTTGCCCAACCAGCCAAATGCTGGTTCCGCTGGTTTCCCCTGGCCCTGTAGCATGCAGATACAGACAAACAACATCCAACCTTCACCTAAATTGTACCCCTATAGTGCCTGCCTTGCTACACTATAGTCAACCAAACAAAACAGTTTAAGTTCGAGTTGGATAGAACTGAATCTGCGCACTCAATTAAACCGAACTGCAAAGCTTCCATCTTGGGTTCCTTTGCGAGCTCGTCCTTTCTGCTTGCACTGTTCATAGCGCGTACAATGTTGTGCCGAAGCGCACATTGCGCGAGTACCTGCAAATGCATCAAGCGAAAATTGCGAAAACAAACAAACACACGAACATTCCATTCACACCCAAATGCATTCGCACACGCATACTCGTACAAACAGACGGCAGGATGTCGTGCAATGTGAATTTGCACCCAACACACTCCCCCTCAGCCTGCCGGCTGCATTCCACATCATTCCTTGCTAGTTCATGCTCATTCCACTCATGCGCACACAACGCCAATGAGGCTCATCCGCAAGCCTCTTGGTGAGGAAGTCCGCTGGCTGCTGGTGAGTCTTGATGTAGATCGGATTCACCGTCCCCCTCTTCACCTCCTTACGCAGCCAGTGCCACTTGATACGCATGTGCTTGTTCAGCCCATGAAGCACAGCGTTCCTGGCCATCCCAAGAGCCCCCTTGCTATCAGAAAACAGAGGCGTAGCAACCTTCTGCTCCTGGCCAATCTCCTCTAACAGCCTCCTCAACCAAATCACCTCCTTCACCCCATGGAACATTGCCATGTACTCTGATTCAACTACGCAGATGTATCCTCCCACAGATGAGGAATCGTCCTTCTCAGAAGCCCACGTAGCATCGGTAAAGCAAGTGAGAAACAGCTTGCCTTCTCCAAGCCGCTCCCCCTTCTCTTTCAGCACCTCAACCCCTTTCTGCTTCACCTGTGCAGATGCGGAGTATTGAACTCCAATGCTTGGGTGAGAGTTCAGGTACTTCACCACACGCTCAGCTGCATCCACCTGCTCCTCTGATGGATTCTGCACCACCCTAGCCAGCTGCCCAACCGAGAAAGAGATGTCGGGCCTTGTGTGAACTGCTGCATACAAGAGGCTGCCCACCAAGGACTGAAATTGCTGCTGCTCCATGGCTTCAACCCCTTCATCCTCTGCTGCCTTCACAAGCTTGAATTCTGCTGGCAGGGGAGTTGCAACCTTGCGCTCATTCTCAATCCCATACTTCTCCCCCAGCTCCTTGATGAACTTCTCCTGGTGCAGCTTCAACCACCTGTGATCCAGATCCCTCTCCACGTGCATCCCGAGGTACTACTTTACCTCCCCAAGGGTCTTGCACTTGAAGTTCTTCATCAGCTGCTGCTGCACGTTCTGGATCTCCTTCATGCAGCTGCTGAAGAGAAAAATGTCGTCCACGTAGACCAGAAAAAGCACCAGCTTCTCCCCCTCCCCCTTGAGAATGAGGCTCTCATCACAGCTGCTGGTCCTGAATCCCATCTCCTCTAAAACAGCTGCCAACTTCTGGTACCAGCAGCGTGGCGCCTGCTTCAAGCCGTAGATGGACTTTTTCAGCTTGCACACCCTGCCCGTACCATCCTCATACCCAGGTGGCTGCGTCATGTACACATCCTCCTCTAAAATCCCATTGAGGAATGCCGTTGATATATCCATCTGAATGATGGATTTCCCACTAACGGCTGCATCTGCCAACAAGACACGGAGGGTAGGGGGTTTGGCAGTGGGAGCAAAGATCTCATTGAAGTCCTGCTTCTCCTTCTGCATAAACCCCTTAGCCACCAGCCTACTCTTGTAGATGGTGACCTGTCCCTTGTCATCGGTCTTGATCCTTAGCACCCACTTGCACTGTACGGCTTTCTTCCCCTCAGGCAGCACCACCAGATCCCATGTCCCATTCTCTAGCAAGCTTTGGTACTCAGCATCTCTAGAGACTAGCCACTTCTCCCTATCTGGTCCAGCTAATGCCTCCTCCATGCTTGCTGGTTCCTCTGGTGCAGGGGCAAGAAAACAGTAGGCAGGTTCATCCTCCTCATCCGGGTCATAGCCATGCGGTAGAATCAGCAATGCCTCCTCATTCCCAAGCTGCTGCTCTGCAACATCAGCTCCTGCAGTCAGCTTCATAGTGGCCATACGGGTACGTCCTGGCCTGGAGACGGGTGTCTCCCATCCCCTCATAACGACACCCTTCGGCTTCCTCCTTGATGGTAGCGCAGGAACCTTAGCTTTTCCCAGCTGCTGTTCTCCTCCCTCAGATCCAGCAGCTTCCTTGGTGCTATCACTAGTCTCCACATCATCTCCTCCACCACCAGGTGCCTTCTGCACCTTCTCTCCATCACCAGCCTCTGAAGCTGCCTCCTTTCCCTCCTCCCACACACTAGGAGTCAGGTCCAGCTGCATGGTGATCTGCTCCATCTGCTGGGACACCTTTGTCTCCGACTGTTTCTTCCAGCCCCCATACATCATGCCCTCAACAAACTTCACATCCCTGCTGTCAAACAACACACCCTTTGATGGTTCCCACAGCAGCCATCCCTTGCTCTCAGCAGCCAGCCCCAAATGCACACACCAGATTGCACTCGCCCCCAACTTACTTCGATACTTCTTGGGGACGTGGGCGACTGCCATGCAACCAAACACCCTCAGCATGTCCACCGGCGGCTTCCTCCCAAGCCACCTCTCCAGCGGCACCCACGATTCATTACCAACCTTAGTGAGCACCCTGTTCCTAGCCACGGTAGCGTGCCGGACAGCATGGGGCCACATGGAATTGCCCACCCCTGATTCTATGAGCAGCGCCTTAGCTGTCTCCAGAATGGTCCGGTTCGCCCGTTCTGCTACACCGTTGGACTGCGGAGAGTAAGCTGTGGTCAGCTCCCTCTGAATGGCCTGCTTCTTGAGCCAGGCCGTCATCTCAGCTCCAAGGAACTCACCACCCCGGTCTGTCCTAATCCGCTTCACTACACACTCCGCTTGCTTCTCAACGAATGGCAGCCAATCTTCCTTTATCGTAGAGATGGCGTGGTCCTTTTGCTTCAGCGGATACGCCCACATGAGTCTGCTCCAATCATCCACAATGGTTAGGAAATACCGCTCCCCCTTGTGCCCTTGCACCGGCAGCGGCTCCACCAGGTCCATGTGAACCAGCTCCAAAGGCTTCTTGCTCCTGCCAGTCACGCTATGAAAAGGGAAACGGGTGAATTTTGAGAGAAAACAGATTTCACAGTTGTCATCGGGTGGCTGTCCGTTCAGCTTCAAACCCTTGACTGCTCCATCCTTCTCTAACTGCTTCAATAAGGGCATTGCCACATGCCCCAAGCGTCGGTGTGCCGTTGCCCAATCTGTCTCCCCAGATCTGGCCGACACCTTCACACCAACCCCTCCAACGGCGTTGCACTCCCCCTGGGATGCAGACCCCTCTCCAGCCTGCCCCCCACCGTGCCACGCCAACGCCGGCAGCTGCCACATGGATCTCTACACATCCTTGCTCTCGTGCAGATCCCAAAGCACCCGATTTCCCAGCTGCCCCTTGTACGTGCGTGCCCCATCCGTGCTAGTGCTCACCCCAGCCTTGGCAAGCTTACGGAGGGAGATGAGATTGGCCTTGAGATCAGGAACGAGGAGAACGTCGTGCAGCACCACCGGTTTGCCATCCGCTCCCTTGAATGCAGCTCGTCCCGCACCAGCCACCTTCAGCGCGTGTCCAGAGGCAGAGCACACCTCATTGATCGGTGCAGCTCGTACGTCATCAAGCAGCTCCTTGCGCGGCGTCATCGTCCAAGCAGCGCCCGTGTCCAACACCCAATAGTCCAGGGGATGCAGCTCTGCTCCAACCTTTGCAGAGGCGTCTCTTTGCTCCCCCTGCTCTCCAATATGGAAGAACTGGCCGGCGGTGCGCTCCTTCTTCTTCTCTGCACCGCCGTTGCTCTTTGGGTTGTTGTCGAACGAATCGGCGACCATGTTCGCGCCGTTTTTCTGGTTCCTCCGCGCGCCGCCATCCTGGTGACGATTCTGGGGGGTCCATCCATCGGGTTTCTTATAGCACAAAAACCAGGGGTGCCCCTCCTTCTCACAATACCAGCAACTCCCTTTCATTTTGCCAGCAGCACCCGACTTGCCCCCACGTCCAGATTTCGCACCGCGACCCCAACCGGTACCTCCTTGTTGGTCGTTGGAGTCGTCGTCCTTCTTTGCACCGCGTCCAGTACCACCGAAGCCACGTCCTCTACCACGTCGGCTCCCTTGCATCCCGTAGCCGCTGCTGCCGTCGTCTCCACCCCTCAGTTGGCGGCGACGGAAGTCCTCCTCCAGAATCTTCGTCCGCACCCACTCGAGCGTCCACAAGCTCTGGTTCTGCGGCAGGCTCAATCCGCTCGTGAATTGAAGCCACGATTCCGGCAGCAGCGATAGCATCTTCAAGCACTTGGTCTGCTCCAGGTAGGTGATTCCCGCGGTCGCCAACTTCGCGTAGAGGTCGCGCATTTTGTCCAAAACAGGTTGCACCGGCTCTCCCTCGCTCAAGCGCAACGCGGACAGCTCCCTCAACAGCATCAACGTTGCGACAACGGAGGTCGGGGCGTCCAGCTCCTTCAACACGGTCCACGCCTTCGGACCACAATCAACCTCCGGCAGCAGGTGCATGACGTGGTGACGCTGGTTCAACTCCAAACTCTGCGACATCAAGTAGTAGCCAGCCGAGGCGCGCTCGTCCCAATCTTCCTGCAGCGCGGGGTCACTCGGTCTAGGCTCCTCCCCAATCATTAGTTTCAACAAACCAATCTGACGGAAGTAAAGTTGCATTTTCCATGCCCAATCATCATAGCCCTCACCATTGAACTTCTCGACGGTGAAGTTTTTCAGCACCTCCTTGATCAGCGAGCCCTGGTTTGTTCGCGCTCCCCTTGGCACCGAAACACCAGAATCCTGGCTGCCGCTATGATCTTGGGCTGAAGATTCACCAGCTCCCGCCGAGGTATTTCCCGCCATAGCTACCTATAACGAGGATCACTATAACGCAGCTCTGATACCAGCTTGTTGGTGTAAGGGCCTAATAAACTCAGGCTATTAAGACGTTATCCAACTCAAAACCTCTCCTCGGGGTCACCTCCAAGGGTCCCTGGGTGCTTGGTACAAGACCAGCCCTTATCCTCGGGTCCGAGTTTGTAGAGAGAGGGATCAAGAGGGACTTAGTTAAAACAGCAAGACTACCTTGAACATCGTGCAGCTTGCCGTACAGACCGTTGATCGGATTAAGCTGAGAACTTGCTATATCGAAACTCACTCTAAGAGCTTTCAAAAGAGCCAAATTGCCTCGCGAAAAGTTCTGCCATTGCAGAGTTACGAATTGGACAGCGTTGGCCTAGCGTCGTAGTGCTAGCGTACTAGCGTTGACTCGGTAGCATTCTGCCGTCGCACCGCGTAGAAACGAAATTCCAGGAAGAAAGGAATTCGCTTGAATCAGTTTAACTATATTCAGGTACGAACAGAGAAGGAATATATAGTTCTAGCTAGCAAGGACCTTGGGAATCAACCTGGGAACAACCAGGGATGATCCCAAATAATTCCAAGCAACAGAACCAACCTGGCTGGACAAAACAGCAGGTGGTAGGCTGGTAAACAACCTCTGGTTCTGTTTTTCCAACCTGGGAAAACAACAACCAGGTTCAGGTCCTAAAAACAGAACCTGTTTTGTCTTTGCCCAACCAGCCAAATGCTGGTTCCGCTGGTTTCCCCTGGCCCTGTAGCATGCAGATACAGACAAACAACATCCAACCTTCACCTAAATTGTACCCCTATAGTGCCTGCCGTGCTACACTATAGTCAACCAAACAAAACAGTACAATTTCGAGTTGGACAGAACTGAATCTGCGGAATCAATTCAACCGAACTGCAAAGCTTCCATCTTGGGTTCCTTTGCGAGCTCGTCGTTTCTGCATGCACTGTTCATAGCGCGTACAATGTTGTGCCGAAGCGCACATTGTGCGAGTACCTGCAAATGCATCAAGCGAAAATTGCGAGAGCAAACAAACACACGAACATTCCATTCACACCCAAATGCATTCGCACACGCATACTCGTACAAACAGACGGCAGGATGTCGTGCAACGTGAATTTGCACCCAACAAGACCGTTGGAGGTCTTCGGCAAGTAGCGCGTCGTCGCTGTGCGCGAAGATTTCGGGTTGCAGCACGAGGAAAATGACAGCTGGCCGAGCAAGCCAGGCACATGGTGATTTGCGTCAGAAAAAATGACGGCGAGGAGAGTGTCAAAATGTTATAGTGCTTATTTTGTGTAGGCTATAGTGGGGTAGCCCATAAGAGGTACAACCCAATTAGGGTTAGTACTTGTACCCAACTCTCTCAGAGTTCTTTCATTTTCGTTCATTCTTCTGACACGGTTTCAGAGCAGGTCCTTCGCTAGGACCGTTTTTTTTTAGGGCCCACCACAGAGCTTCCCCAGCTCCCGCCGAGGTATTTCCCGCCATAGCTACCTATAACGAGGATCACTATAACGCAGCTCTGATACCAGCTTGTTGATGTAAGGGCCTAATAAACTCAGGCTATTAAGACGTTATCCAACTTAAAACCTCTCCTCGGGGTCACCTCCAAGGGTCCCTGGGTGCTTGGTACAAGACCAGCCCCTATCCTCGGGTCCGAGTTTGTAGAGAGAGGGATCAAGAGGGACTTAGTCAAAACAGCAAGACTATCTTGAATGTCGCGCAGCGTGTCGTGCAGACCGTCGATCGGATTAAGCTGAGAAGTCGTTATATCGAAGCTCACTCTAAGAGCTTTCAAAAGAGCCAAGTTGCCTCGCGAAAAGTTCTGCCATTGCAGAGTTACGGCTCGGACAGCGTTTGCCTAGCGTTGGAGTGCTAGCGTACTAGCGTTGACTCGGTAGCATTCTGCCCTCGAATCGCGTGGATACGAAATTCCAGCAAGGAAGGAATTCGTTTGAATCAATTTGAATATCTTCAGGTACAAACAGAGAAAGAATATATATTCTAGCTAGCAAGGACCTTGGGAATCAACCTGGGAACAACCAGGGATGATCCCAAATAATTCCAAGCAACAGAACCAACCTGGCTGGACAAAACAGCAGGTGGTAGGTTGGTAAACAACCTCTGGTTCTGTTTTTCCAACCTGGGAAAACAACAACCAGGTTCAGGTCCTAAAAACAGAACCTGTTTTGTCTTTGCCCAACCAGCCAAAATGCTGGTTCCGCTGGTTTCCCCTGGCCCCGTAGCATGCAGATACAGACAAACAACATCCAACCTTCACCTAAATTGTACCCCTATAGTGCCTGCCTTGCTACACTATAGTCAACCAAACAAAACAGTACAAGTTCGAGTTGGATAGAACTGAATCTGCGCACTCAATTAAACCGAACTCATACCCGTACCATCCTCATACCCAGGTGGCTGCGTCATGTAGACATCGTCCTCTAAAATCCCATTGAGAAATGTCGTTGATATATCCATCTGAATGATGAATTTCCCACTAACGGCTGCATCTGCCAACAAGACACGGAGGGTAGAGGGTTTGGCAGTGGGAGCAAAGATCTCATTGAAGTCCTGCTTCTCCTTCTGCATAAACCCATTAGCCACCAGCTAATGGGATTTTAGAGGAGGATGTGTACATGACGCAGCCGCCTGGGTATGAGGATGGTACTGGCAGGGTGTGCAAGCTGAAAAAGTCCATCTACGGCTTGAAGCAGGCGTCACGCTGCTGGTACCAGAAGTTGGCAGCTGTTTTAGAGGAGATGGGATTCAGGACCAGCAGCTGTGATGAGAGCCTCTTTCTCAAGGGGGAGGGGGAGAAGCTGGTGCTGTTTTTGGTCTACGTGGACGACATTCTTCTCTTCAGCAGCAGCATGAAGGAGATCCAGAAAGTGCAGCAACAGCTGATGAAGAACTTCAAGTGCAAGACCTTTGGGGAGGTAAAGTACTACCTCGGAATGCACGTGGAGAGGGATCTGGATCACAGGTGCTTGAAGCTGCACCAGGATGTAAGGGCCTAATAAACTCAGGCTATTAAGACGTTATCCAACTTAAAACCTCTCCTCGGGGTGGTGCTTGGTACAAGACCAGCCCATATCCTCGGGTCCGAGTTTGTAGAGAGAGGGATCAAGAGGGACTTGAACGTCGCGCAGCGTGCCATGCAGACCGTCGATCAGATTAAGCTGATAACTCGCTATATCGAAGCTGACTCTAAGGGCTTTCAAAAGAGCCAAGTATCCTCGCGAAAGGTTCTGCCATTGCAGAGTTACGAATTGGACAGTGTTGTCCTAGCGTCGTAGTACTAGCGTACTAGCGTTGACTCGGTAGCATTTTGCCATCGCACCGGGTAGAAATGAGATTCCAGCAAAGAAGGAATTCGCTTGATTCAATTTGACTATATTCAGGTACAAACAGAGAAGGAATATATAGTTCTAGCTAGCAAGGACCTTGGGAATCAACCTGGGAACAACCAGGGATGATCCCAAATAATTCCAAGCAACAGAACCAACCTGGCTGGACAAAACAGCAGGTGGTAGGTTGGTAAACAACCTCTGGTTCTGTTTTTCCAACCTGGGAAAACAACAACCAGGTTCAGGTCCTAAAAACAGAACCTGTTTTGTCTTTGCCCAACCAGCAAATGCTGGTTCCGCTGGTTTCCCCTGGCCCTGTAGCATGCAGATACAGACAAAAAACATCCAACCTTCACCTAAATTGTACCCCTATAGTGCCTGCCCTATAGGGGTACAATTTAGGTGAAGGTTGGATGTTGTTTGTCTGTATCTGCATGGTACAGGGCCAGGGGAAACCAGCGGAACCAGCATTTGGCTGGTTGGGCAAAGACAAAACAGGGTCTGTTTTTAGGACCTGAACCTGGTTGTTGTTTTCCCAGGTTGGAAAAACAGAACCAGAGGTTGTTTACCAACCTACGACCTGCTGTTTTGTCGAGCCAGGTTGGTTCTGTTGGTTGGAATTATTTGGGATCATCCCTTGTTGTTCCTAGGTTGATTCCCAAGTTCCTTGCTTGCTAGAACTATATATTTCTTCTCTGTTTGTACCTGAATATAGTCAAATTGAATCAAGCGAATTCCTTCTTTGCTGGAATCTCATTTCTACCCGGTGCGATGGCAAAATGCTACCGAGTCAACGCTAGTACGCTATTACTACGACGCTAGGACAACACTGTCCAATTCGTAACTCTGCAATGGCAGAACCTTTCGCGAGGATACTTGGCTCTTTTGAAAGCCCTTAGAGTCAGCTTCGATATAGCGAGTTCTCAGCTTAATCTGATCGACGGTCTGCATGGCACGCTGCGCGACGTTCAAGTCCCTCTTGATCCCTCTCTCTACAAACTCGGACCCGAGGATATGGGCTGGTCTTGTACCAAGCACCCAGGGACCCTTAGAGTTGACCCCGAGGAGAGGTTTTAAGTTGGATAACGTCTTAATAGCCTGAGTTTTTAGGCCCTTACACCAACAAGCTGGTATCAGAGCTGCGTTATAATGATCATCGTTATAGATAGCTATGGCGGGAAATACCTCGGCGGGAGCTGGTGAATCTTCAGCGCAAGATCGTAGCGGCAGCCAGGATTCTGGTGTTTCGGCGCCAAGGGGAGCGCGAACAAAACAGGGCTCGCTGATCAAGGAGGTGCTGAAAAACTTCACCATCGAGAAGTTCAATGGAGAGGGCTATGATGATTGGGCCAGGAAAATGCCACTTTATTTCCGTCAGATTGGATTGCGGAAACTAATGATTGGGGAGGAGCCTAGACCGAGTGATCCTGCGCTGTAGGAAGATTGGGACGAACGCGCCTCGGCTGGCTATTACTTGATGTCGCAGAGTTTGGAGCTGAACCTCAAGGCCAACCTCATCTCCCTCCGTAAGCTCGCCAAGGCTGGGGTGAGCACTAGCACGGATGGGGCACGCATGTACAAGGGGCAGCTGGGAAATCGGGTGCTTTGGGAACTGCACGAGAGCAAGGATGTGTACAGATCCATGTGGCAGCTGCCGGCGTTGGCGTGGCACGGTGGGGGGCAGGCTGGAGAGGGGTCTGCATCCCAGGGGGGGTGCAACGCCGTTGGAGGGGTTGGTGTGAAAGTGTCGGCCAGATCTGGGGAGACAGATTGGGCAACGGCACACCGACGCTTGGGGCATGTGGCAATGCCCTTGTTGAAGCAGCTTGAGAAGGATGGAGCCGTCAAGGGTTTGAAGCTGAACGGACAGCCACCCGATGACAACTGTGAAATCTGTTTGCTCTCAAAATTCACTCGTTTCCCCTTTTATAGCGTGACTGGCAGGAGCAAGAAGCCTTTGGAGCTGGTTCACATGGACTTGCTGGGACCACTGCCGGTGCAAGGGCACAAGGGGGAGCGGTATTTCCTAACCATTGCGGATGATTGGATAGACTCATGTGGGCGTATCTGATGAAGCAAACGGACCACGCCGCATCTACGATACAGGAAGATTGGCTCCATTCGTGGAGAAGCAAGCGGAGTGTCTAGTGAAGCAGATTAGGACAGACCGGGGTGGTGAGTTCCTTGGAGCTGAGATGACGGCCTGGTTCAAGAAGCAGGGCATTCAGAGGGAGCTAACCACGGCTTACACCCCGCAGTCGAACAGGGTGTTAGTGTAAGGGCCTAATAAACTCAGGCTATTAAGACGTTATCCAACTTAAAACCTCTCCTCAGGGTCACCTCCAGGGGTCCCTGGGTGCTTGGTACAAGACCAGCCCCTATCCTCGGGTCCGAGTTTGTAGAGAAAGGGACTTAGTCAAAACAGCAAGAGTACCTTGAACGTCACGCAGCGTGCCGTGCAGACCGTCGATCGGATTCAGCTGAGAACTCGCTATATCGAAACTCACTCCAAGAGTTCAAAAGAGCCAAGTTGCCTCGCGAAAAGTTCTGCCATTGCAGAGTTATCAATTGGACAGCGTTGGCCTAGCGTCGTAGTGCTAGCGTACTAGCGTTGACTCGGTAGCATTCTGCCGTCGCACCGCATAGAAATGAAATTCCAGCAGGGAAGTAATTTGCTTGAATCAAATTGTATATTTTCAGGTACAAACAGAGAAGGAATATATAGTTATAGCTATCAAGGACCTTGGGAATCAACCTGGGAACAACCAGGGATGATCCCAAATAATTCCAAGCAACAGAACCAACCTGGCTGGACAAAACAGCAGGTGGTAGGTTGGTAAACAACCTCTGGTTCTGTTTTTCCAACCTGGGAAAACAACAACCAGGTTCAGGTCCTAAAAACAGAACCTGTTTTGTCTTTGCCCAACCAGCCAAATGCTGGTTCCGCTGGTTTCCCCTGGCCCTGTAGCATGCAGATACAGACAAACAACATCCAACCTTCACCTAAATTGTACCCCTATAGTGCCTGCCCTGCTACATTATAGTCAACCAAACAAAACAGTACAATTTCAAGTTAGACATAACTGAATCTGCGCAATCAATCTAACCGAACTGCAAAGCTTCCATATTGGGTTCCTTTGCGAGCTCGTCCTTTCTGCTTGCACTGTTCATAGCGCGTACAATGTTGTGCCGAAGCGCACATTGCGTGAGTACCTGCAAATGTATCAAGCGAAAATTGAGAAAGCAAACAAACATACGAACATTCCATTCACACCCAAAAGCAGTCGCACACGCATACTCGTACAAACAGACGGCAGGATGTCGTGCAATGTGAATTTGCACCCAACACACTCCCCCTCAGCCTGCCGGCTGCATTCCACATCATTCCATGCTAGTTCATGCTCATTCCACTCATGCGCACACAACGCCAATGAGGCTCATCCGCAAGCCTCTTGGTGAGGAAGTCTGCTGGCTGCTGGTGAGTCTTGATATAGATTGGATTCACCGTCCCCCTCTTCACCTCCTTACGCAGCCAGTGCCACTTGATACGCATGTGCTTGTTCAGCCCATGAAGCACAGCGTTTCTGGCCATCCCAAGAGCCCCCTTGCTATCACAAAACAGCGGCGTAGCAACGTTCTTCTCCTGGCCAATCTCCTCTAACAGCCTCCTCAACCAAATCACCTCCTTCACCCCGTGAAACATTGCGATGTACTCTGAGTCTACCGAGGAAAGTGCTGTCTCCATCTGTTTTTTGGACCTCCAACTAACAAGTCCTCCCCCAACTACGCAGATGTATCCTCCCACAGATGAGGAATCGTCCTTCTCAGAAGCCCACGTAGCATCGGTAAAGCAAGTGAGAAACAGCTTGCCTTCTCCAAGCCGCTCCCCCTTCTCTTTCAGTACCTCAACCCCTTTCTGCTTCACCTGTGCGGATGCGGAGTATTGAACTCCAATGCTTGGGTGACAGTTCAGGTGCTTCACCACACGCTCAGCTGCATCCACCTGCTCCTCTGATGGATTCTGCACCACCCTAGCCAGCTGCCCAACCGAGAAAGAGATGTCGGGCCTCGTATGAACCGCGGCATACAAGAGGCTGCCCATCAAGGACTGAAATTGCTGCTGCTCCTCGGCTTCAATCCCTTCATCCTCTGCTGCCTTCACAAGCTTGAATTCTGCTGGCAGGGGAGTTACAACCTTGCGCTCATTCTCAACCCCATACTTCTCCCCCAGCTCCTTGAAGAATGTCGTCCACGTAGACCAGAAACAGCACCAGCTTCTCCCCCTCCCCCTTGAGAAAGAGGCTCTCATCACAGCTGCTGGTCCTGAATCCCATCTCCTCTAAAACAGCTGCCAACTTCTCGTACCAGCAGCGTGGCGCCTGCTTCAAGCCGTAGATGGATTTTTTCAGCTTGCACACCCTGCCCGTACCATCCTCATACCCAGGTGGCTGCGTCATGTACACATCTTCCTCTAAAATCCCATTGAGGAATGCCGTTGATATATCCATCTGAATGATGGATTTCCCACTAACGGCTGCATCTGCCAACAAGACACGGAGGGTAGGGGGTTTGGCAGTGGGAGCAAAGATCTCATTGAGGTCCTGCTTCTCCTTCTGCATAAACCCCTTAGCCACCAGCCTACTCTTGTAGATGGTGACCTGTCCCTTGTCATCGGTCTTGATCCTTAGCACCCACTTGCACTGTACGGCTTTTTTCCCCTCATGCAGCACCACCAGATCCCATGTCCCATTCTCTTACAGGCTCTGGTACTCAGCATCCCTAGAAACCAGCCACTTCTCCCTATCTGGTCCAGCTCGTGCCTCCTCCATGCTTGCTGGTTCCTCTGGTGCAGGGGCATGAAAACAGTAGGCAGGTTCATCCTCCTCATCCGGGTCATAGCCATGCGGTAGAATCAGAAATGCCTCCTCATTCTTAAGCTGCTGCTCTGCTACATCTGCTCCTGCAGTCAGCTTCATAGTGGCCATACGGGTACGCCCTGGCCTGGAGACGGGTGTCTCCCATCCCCTCATAACAACACCCTTCGGCTTCCTCCTTGATGGTAGTGGAGGAACCTTAGGTTTTCCCTGCTGATGTTCTCCTCCCTCAGATCCAGCAGCTTCCTTGGTGCTACCACTAGTCTCCACATCATCTCCTCCACGAGCAGGTGCCTCCTGCACCTTCTCTCCATCACCATCCTCTGCAGCTGCCTCCTCTCCCTCCTCCCACACACTAGGAGTCAGGTCCAGCTGCATGGTGATCTGCTCCATCTGCTGGGATACCTTAGTCTCCGGCTGTTTCTTCCAGCCCCCATACATCAGGCCCTGCTGTCAAACAACACACCCTTGCGTGGTTCCCACAGCAACCATCCCTTGCTCTCAGCAGCCAGCCCCAAATGCACACACCAGATTGCACTCGCACCCAACTTACTTCGATACTTCTTGGGGACGTGGGCGACTGCCATGCAACCGAACACCCTCATCATGTCCACCGGCGGCTTCCTCCCAAGCCACCTCTCCAGCGGCACCCACGATTCATTACCAACCTTAGTGAGCACCCTGTTCCTAGCCACGGTAGCGTGCCGGACAGCATGGGGCCACATGGAATTGCCCACCCCTGATTCTATGAGCAGCGCCCTAGCTGTCTCCAGAATGGTCCGGTTCGCCCGTTCTGCTACACCGTTGGACTGCGGGGTGTAAGCCGTGGTCAGCTCCCTCTGAATGCCCTGCTTCTTGAGCCAGGCTGTCATCTCAGCTCCAAGGAACTCACCACCCCGGTCTGTCCTAATCCGCTTCACCACACACTCCGCTTGCTTCTCCACGAATGGCAGCCAATCTTCCCATATCGTAGAGGCTTTGTGGTCCTTTTGCTTCAGCGGATACGCCCACATGAGTCTGCTCCATTCATCCACAATGGTTAGGAAATACCGCTACCCCTTGTGCCCTTGTACCGGCAGCGGCCCGACCAAGTCCATGTGAACCAGCTCCAAAGGCTTCTTGCTCCTGCCTGTCACGCTATGAAAGGGGAAACGAGTAAATTTTGAGAGCAAAAAGATTTCACAGTTCTCATCGGGTGGCTGTCCGTTCAACTTCAAACCCTTGACGGCTCCATCCTTCTCTAGCTGCTTCAACAAGGGCATTGCCACATGCCCCAAGCGTCGGTGAGCCATTGCCCAATCTGTCTCCCCAGATATGGCCGACACTTTCACACCAACCCCTCCAACGGCGTTGCACTTCCCCTAGGATGCAGACCCCTCTCCAGCCTGCCCCCCACCGTGCCACGCCCACGCCGGCAGCTGCCACATGGATCTGTACACATCCTTGCTCTCGTGCAGATCCCAAAGCACCCGATTTCCCAGCTGCCCCTTGTACGTGCGTGCCCCATCCGTGCTAGTGCTCACCCCAGCCTTGGCAAGCTTACGGAGGGAGATGAGGTTGGCCTTGAGATCAGGAACGAGGAGAACGTCGTGCAGCACTACCGGCTTGCCATCCGCTCCCTTGAATATAGCTTGTCCCGCACCAGCCACCTTCAGCGCGTGTCCAGAGGCGGAGAACACGTCGTTGGTCGGTGCAGCTCGTACGTCTTCAAGCAGCTCCTTGCGTGGCGTCATCGTCCAAGCAGCGCCCGTGTCCAACACCCAATAGTCCAGGGGATGCAGCTCTGCTCCAACCTTTGCAGAGGCGTCTCCTTGCTCTTCCTGCTCTCCAATATGGAAGAACTGGCCCACGGTGCGCTCCTTCTTGTTCTCTGCACAGCCGTTGCTCTTCGGGTTGTTGTCGGACGAATCAGCGACCATGTTCGCGCCGTTTTTCTGGTTCCTCCGCGCGCCGCCATCCTGGTGGCGATTCTGGGGGGTCCATCCATCGGGTTTCTTATAACACAAAAACCAGGGGTGCCCCTCCTTCTCACAATACCAGCAGCTCCCTTTCATTTTGCCACCAGCACCCGACTTGCCCCCACGTCCAGATTTCGCACCGCGACCCCAACCGGTACCTCCTTGTTGGTCGTTGGAGTCGTCGTCCTTCTTTGCACCGCGTCTAGCACCACTGAAGCCACGTCCTCTGCCACGTCGGCTCCCTTGCATCCCGTAGCCACTGCTGCCGTCGTCTCCACCCCTCAGTTGGCGGTGACGAAAGTCCTCCTCCAGAGTCTTCGTCCGCACCCACTCGAGCGTCCACAAGCTCTGGTTCTGTGGCAGGCTCAATCCGCTCGTGAATTGAAGCTACGATTCCGGCAGCAGCGAGAGCATCTTCAAGCACTTGGTCTGCTCCGGGTAGGTGATTCCCGCGGTCGCCAACTTCGCGTAGAGGTCGCGCATTTTGTCCAAAACAGGTTGCACCGGCTCTCCCTCGCTCAAGTGCAACGCAGACAGCTCCCTCTCCAGCATCAACGCTGCGACAACGGAGGTCGGGGCGTGCAGCTCCTTCAACACGGTCCACGCCTTCAGACCGCAATCAACCTCCGGCAGTAGGTGCATGACGTGGTGACGCTGGTTCAGCTCCAAACTCTGCGACATCAAGTAGTAGCCAGCCGAGGCGCGCTCGTCCCAATCTTCCTGCAGCGCGGGGTCACTCGGTCTAGGCTCCTCCCCAATCATTAGTTTCAGCAAACCAATCTGACGGAAATAAAGTTGCATTTTCCAGGCCCAATCATCATAGCCCTCACTATTGAACTTCTCGACGGTAAAGTTTTTCAGCACCTCCTTGATCAGCGAGCCCTGGTTTGTTCACGCTCCCCTTGGCGCCGAAACACCAGAATCCTGGCTGCCGCTACGATCTTGGGCTGAAGATTCACCAGCTCCCGCCGAGGTATTTCCCGCCATAGCTACCTATAACGAGGATCACTAGCTTGTTGCCAGCTTGTTGGTGTAAGGGCCTAATAAACTCAGGCTATTAAGATGTTATCCAACTTAAAACCTCTCCTCGGGGTCACCTCCAAAGGTCCCTGGGTGCTTAGTACAAGACCAGCCCCTATCCTCGGGTCCGAGTTTGTAGAGAGAGGGATCAAGAGGGACTTAGTCACAACAGCAAGAGTACCTTGAACGTCGCGCAGAGTGCCGTGCAGACCGTCGATCAGATTAAGCTGAGAACTCGCTATATCGAAGCTCACTCTAAGAGCTTTCAAAAGAGCCAAGTTGCCTCGCGAAAAGTTCTGCCATTGCAGAGTTCTGGCTCGGACAGCGTTTGTCTAGCGTCATAGTGCTAGTGTACTAACGTTGACTCTGTAGCATTCCGCCGTCGCACCGCATAGAAACGAAATTCCAGCAAGGAAGGAATTCGCTTGAATCAATTTTACTATATCCAGGTGCAAACAGAGAAGGAGTATATAGTTCTAGCTAGCAAGGACCTTGGGAATCAACCAGGGAACAACCAGGGATGATCCCAAATAATTCCAAGCAACAAAACCAACCTGGCTGGACAAAACAGCAGGTGGTAGGTTGGTAAACAACCTCTGGTTCTGTTTTTCCAACCTGGAAAAACAACAACCAGGTTCAGGTCCTAAAAACAGAACCTGTTTTGTCTTTGCCCAACCAGCCAAATGCTGGTTCCGCTGGTTTCCCCTGGCCCTGTAGCATGCAGATACAGACAAACAACATCCAACCTTCACCTAAATTGTACCCCTATAGTGCCTGCCCTGCTACATTATAGTCAACCAAACAAAACAGTACAATTTCGAGTTAGACATAACTGAATCTGCGCAATCAATCTAACCGAACTGCAAAGCTTCCATCTTGGGTTCCTTTGCGAGCTCGTCCTTTCTGCTTGCACTGTTCATAGCGCGTACAATGTTGTGCCGAAGCGCACATTGCGTGAGTACCTGCAAATGCATCAAGCGAAAATTGAGAAAGCAAACAAACATACGAACATTCCATTCACACCCAAAAGCAGTCGCACACGCATACTCGTACAAACAGACGGCAGGATGTCGTGCAATGTGAATTTGCACCCAACACACTCCCCCTCAGCCTGCCGGCTGCATTCCACATCATTCCATGCTAGTTCATGCTCATTCCACTCATGCGCACACAACGCCAATGAGGCTCATCCGCAAGCCTCTTGGTGAGGAAGTCTGCTGGCTGCTGGTGAGTCTTGATATAGATTGGATTCACCGTCCCCCTCTTCACCTCCTTACGCAGCCAGTGCCACTTGATACGCATGTGCTTGTTCAGCCCATGAAGCACAGCGTTTCTGGCCATCCCAAGAGCCCCCTTGCTATCACAAAACAGCGGCGTAGCAACGTTCTTCTCCTGGCCAATCTCCTCTAACAGCCTCCTCAACCAAATCACCTCCTTCACCCCGTGAAACATTGCGATGTACTCTGAGTCTACCGAGGAAAGTGCTGTCTCCATCTGTTTTTTGGACCTCCAACTAACAAGTCCTCCCCCAACTACGCAGATGTATCCTCCCACAGATGAGGAATCGTCCTTCTCAGAAGCCCACGTAGCATCGGTAAAGCAAGTGAGAAACAGCTTGCCTTCTCCAAGCCGCTCCCCCTTCTCTTTCAGTACCTCAACCCCTTTCTGCTTCACCTGTGCGGATGCGGAGTATTGAACTCCAATGCTTGGGTGACAGTTCAGGTGCTTCACCACACGCTCAGCTGCATCCACCTGCTCCTCTGATGGATTCTGCACCACCCTAGCCAGCTGCCCAACCGAGAAAGAGATGTCGGGCCTCGTATGAACCGCGGCATACAAGAGGCTGCCCATCAAGGACTGAAATTGCTGCTGCTCCTCGGCTTCAATCCCTTCATCCTCTGCTGCCTTCACAAGCTTGAATTCTGCTGGCAGGGGAGTTACAACCTTGCGCTCATTCTCAACCCCATACTTCTCCCCCAGCTCCTTGAAGAATGTCGTCCACGTAGACCAGAAACAGCACCAGCTTCTCCCCCTCCCCCTTGAGAAAGAGGCTCTCATCACAGCTGCTGGTCCTGAATCCCATCTCCTCTAAAACAGCTGCCAACTTCTCGTACCAGCAGCGTGGCGCCTGCTTCAAGCCGTAGATGGATTTTTTCAGCTTGCACACCCTGCCCGTACCATCCTCATACCCAGGTGGCTGCGTCATGTACACATCTTCCTCTAAAATCCCATTGAGGAATGCCGTTGATATATCCATCTGAATGATGGATTTCCCACTAACGGCTGCATCTGCCAACAAGACACGGAGGGTAGGGGGTTTGGCAGTGGGAGCAAAGATCTCATTGAGGTCCTGCTTCTCCTTCTGCATAAACCCCTTAGCCACCAGCCTACTCTTGTAGATGGTGACCTGTCCCTTGTCATCGGTCTTGATCCTTAGCACCCACTTGCACTGTACGGCTTTCTTCCCCTCATGCAGCACCACCAGATCCCATGTCCCATTCTCTTACAGGCTCTGGTACTCAGCATCCCTAGAAACCAGCCACTTCTCCCTATCTGGTCCAGCTCGTGCCTCCTCCATGCTTGCTGGTTCCTCTGGTGCAGGGGCATGAAAACAGTAGGCAGGTTCATCCTCCTCATCCGGGTCATAGCCATGCGGTAGAATCAGAAATGCCTCCTCATTCTTAAGCTGCTGCTCTGCTACATCTGCTCCTGCAGTCAGCTTCATAGTGGCCATACGGGTACGCCCTGGCCTGGAGACGGGTGTCTCCCATCCCCTCATAACAACACCCTTCGGCTTCCTCCTTGATGGTAGTGGAGGAACCTTAGGTTTTCCCTGCTGATGTTCTCCTCCCTCAGATCCAGCAGCTTCCTTGGTGCTACCACTAGTCTCCACATCATCTCCTCCACCACCAGGTGCCTCCTGCACCTTCTCTCCATCACCATCCTCTGCAGCTGCCTCCTCTCCCTCCTCCCACACACTAGGAGTCAGGTCCAGCTGCATGGTGATCTGCTCCATCTGCTGGGATACCTTAGTCTCCGGCTGTTTCTTCCAGCCCCCATACATCAGGCCCTGCTGTCAAACAACACACCCTTGCGTGGTTCCCACAGCAACCATCCCTTGCTCTCAGCAGCCAGCCCCAAATGCACACACCAGATTGCACTCGCACCCAACTTACTTCGATACTTCTTGGGGACGTGGGCGACTGCCATGCAACCGAACACCCTCATCATGTCCACCGGCGGCTTCCTCCCAAGCCACCTCTCCAGCGGCACCCACGATTCATTACCAACCTTAGTGAGCACCCTGTTCCTAGCCACGGTAGCGTGCCGGACAGCATGGGGCCACATGGAATTGCCCACCCCTGATTCTATGAGCAGCGCCCTAGCTGTCTCCAGAATGGTCCGGTTCGCCCGTTCTGCTACACCGTTGGACTGCGGGGTGTAAGCCGTGGTCAGCTCCCTCTGAATGCCCTGCTTCTTGAGCCAGGCTGTCATCTCAGCTCCAAGGAACTCACCACCCCGGTCTGTCCTAATCCGCTTCACCACACACTCCGCTTGCTTCTCCACGAATGGCAGCCAATCTTCCCATATCGTAGAGGCTTTGTGGTCCTTTTGCTTCAGCGGATACGCCCACATGAGTCTGCTCCATTCATCCACAATGGTTAGGAAATACCGCTACCCCTTGTGCCCTTGTACCGGCAGCGGCCCGACCAAGTCCATGTGAACCAGCTCCAAAGGCTTCTTGCTCCTGCCTGTCACGCTATGAAAGGGGAAACGAGTAAATTTTGAGAGCAAAAAGATTTCACAGTTCTCATCGGGTGGCTGTCCGTTCAACTTCAAACCCTTGACGGCTCCATCCTTCTCTAGCTGCTTCAACAAGGGCATTGCCACATGCCCCAAGCGTCGGTGAGCCATTGCCCAATCTGTCTCCCCAGATATGGCCGACACTTTCACACCAACCCCTCCAACGGCGTTGCACTTCCCCTAGGATGCAGACCCCTCTCCAGCCTGCCCCCCACCGTGCCACGCCCACGCCGGCAGCTGCCACATGGATCTGTACACATCCTTGCTCTCGTGCAGATCCCAAAGCACCCGATTTCCCAGCTGCCCCTTGTACGTGCGTGCCCCATCCGTGCTAGTGCTCACCCCAGCCTTGGCAAGCTTACGGAGGGAGATGAGGTTGGCCTTGAGATCAGGAACGAGGAGAACGTCGTGCAGCACTACCGGCTTGCCATCCGCTCCCTTGAATATAGCTTGTCCCGCACCAGCCACCTTCAGCGCGTGTCCAGAGGCGGAGAACACGTCGTTGGTCGGTGCAGCTCGTACGTCTTCAAGCAGCTCCTTGCGTGGCGTCATCGTCCAAGCAGCGCCCGTGTCCAACACCCAATAGTCCAGGGGATGCAGCTCTGCTCCAACCTTTGCAGAGGCGTCTCCTTGCTCTTCCTGCTCTCCAATATGGAAGAACTGGCCCACGGTGCGCTCCTTCTTGTTCTCTGCACAGCCGTTGCTCTTCGGGTTGTTGTCGGACGAATCAGCGACCATGTTCGCGCCGTTTTTCTGGTTCCTCCGCGCGCCGCCATCCTGGTGGCGATTCTGGGGGGTCCATCCATCGGGTTTCTTATAACACAAAAACCAGGGGTGCCCCTCCTTCTCACAATACCAGCAGCTCCCTTTCATTTTGCCACCAGCACCCGACTTGCCCCCACGTCCAGATTTCGCACCGCGACCCCAACCGGTACCTCCTTGTTGGTCGTTGGAGTCGTCGTCCTTCTTTGCACCGCGTCTAGCACCACTGAAGCCACGTCCTCTGCCACGTCGGCTCCCTTGCATCCCGTAGCCACTGCTGCCGTCGTCTCCACCCCTCAGTTGGCGGTGACGAAAGTCCTCCTCCAGAGTCTTCGTCCGCACCCACTCGAGCGTCCACAAGCTCTGGTTCTGTGGCAGGCTCAATCCGCTCGTGAATTGAAGCTACGATTCCGGCAGCAGCGAGAGCATCTTCAAGCACTTGGTCTGCTCCGGGTAGGTGATTCCCGCGGTCGCCAACTTCGCGTAGAGGTCGCGCATTTTGTCCAAAACAGGTTGCACCGGCTCTCCCTCGCTCAAGTGCAACGCAGACAGCTCCCTCTCCAGCATCAACGCTGCGACAACGGAGGTCGGGGCGTGCAGCTCCTTCAACACGGTCCACGCCTTCAGACCGCAATCAACCTCCGGCAGTAGGTGCATGACGTGGTGACGCTGGTTCAGCTCCAAACTCTGCGACATCAAGTAGTAGCCAGCCGAGGCGCGCTCGTCCCAATCTTCCTGCAGCGCGGGGTCACTCGGTCTAGGCTCCTCCCCAATCATTAGTTTCAGCAAACCAATCTGACGGAAATAAAGTTGCATTTTCCAGGCCCAATCATCATAGCCCTCACTATTGAACTTCTCGACGGTAAAGTTTTTCAGCACCTCCTTGATCAGCGAGCCCTGGTTTGTTCACGCTCCCCTTGGCGCCGAAACACCAGAATCCTGGCTGCCGCTACGATCTTGGGCTGAAGATTCACCAGCTCCCGCCGAGGTATTTCCCGCCATAGCTACCTATAACGAGGATCACTAGCTTGTTGCCAGCTTGTTGGTGTAAGGGCCTAATAAACTCAGGCTATTAAGATGTTATCCAACTTAAAACCTCTCCTCGGGGTCACCTCCAAAGGTCCCTGGGTGCTTAGTACAAGACCAGCCCCTATCCTCGGGTCCGAGTTTGTAGAGAGAGGGATCAAGAGGGACTTAGTCACAACAGCAAGAGTACCTTGAACGTCGCGCAGAGTGCCGTGCAGACCGTCGATCAGATTAAGCTGAGAACTCGCTATATCGAAGCTCACTCTAAGAGCTTTCAAAAGAGCCAAGTTGCCTCGCGAAAAGTTCTGCCATTGCAGAGTTCTGGCTCGGACAGCGTTTGTCTAGCGTCATAGTGCTAGTGTACTAACGTTGACTCTGTAGCATTCCGCCGTCGCACCGCATAGAAACGAAATTCCAGCAAGGAAGGAATTCGCTTGAATCAATTTTACTATATCCAGGTGCAAACAGAGAAGGAGTATATAGTTCTAGCTAGCAAGGACCTTGGGAATCAACCAGGGAACAACCAGGGATGATCCCAAATAATTCCAAGCAACAAAACCAACCTGGCTGGACAAAACAGCAGGTGGTAGGTTGGTAAACAACCTCTGGTTCTGTTTTTCCAACCTGGAAAAACAACAACCAGGTTCAGGTCCTAAAAACAGAACCTGTTTTGTCTTTGCCCAACCAGCCAAATGCTGGTTCCGCTGGTTTCCCCTGGCCCTGTAGCATGCAGATACAGACAAACAACATCCAACCTTCACCTAAATTGTACCCCTATAGTGCCTGCCCTGCTACACTATAGTCAACCAAACAAAACAGTACAATTTCGAGTTGGATAGAACTGAATCTGCGCACTCAATTCAACCGAACACATACCCGTACCATCCTCATACCCAGGTGGCTGCGTCATGTAGACATCGTCCTCTAAAATCCCATTGAGAAATGCCATTGATATATCCATCTGAATGACGAATTTCCCACTAACGGCTGCATCTGCCAACAAGATACGGAGGGTAGGGGGTTTGGCAGTGGGAGCAAAGATCTCATTGAAGTCCTGCTTCTCCTTCTGCATAAACCCCTTAGCCACCAGCCTACTCTTGTAGATGGTGACCTGTCCCTTGTCATCGGTCTTGATCCTTAGCACCCACTTGCACTGTACGGCTTTCTTCCTCTCAGGCAGCACCACCAGATCTCATGTCCCATTCTCTAGCAAGCTTTGGTACTCAGCATCCCTAGAAACCAGCCATTTCTCCCTATCTGGTCCAGCTAGTGCCTCCTCCATGCTTGCTGGTTCCTCTGTTGCAGGGGCATGAAAACAGTAGGCAGGTTCATCCTCCTCATCCGGATCATAGCCATGCGGTAGAATCAGCAATGCCTCCTCATTCCCAAGCTGCTGCTCTGCTACATCAGCTCCTGCAGTCAGCTTCATAGTGGCCATACGGGTACGTCCTGGCCTGGAGACGGGTGTCTCTCATCCCCTCATAACAACACCCTTCAGCTTCCTCCTTGATGGTAGCGCAGGAACCTAAGTTTTTCCCTGCTGCTATTCTCCTCCCTCAGATCCAGCAGCTTCGTCGGTGCTACCACTAGTCTCCACATCATCTCCTCCACCAGCAGGTGCCTCCTGCACCTTCTCTCCATCACTACCCTTTGCAGTTGCCTCCTCTCCCTCCTCCCACACACTAGGAGTCAGGTCCAGCTGCATGGTGATCTGCTCCATCTGCTGGGACACCTTAGTCTCCGGCTGTTTCTTCCAGCCCCCATACATCATGCCCTCAACAAACTTCACATCCCTGCTGTCAAACAACACACCCTTGGATGGTTCCCACAGCAGCCATCCCTTGCTCTCAGCAGCCAGCCCCAAATGCACACACCAGATTGCACTCGCCCCCAACTTACTTCGATACTTCTTGGGGACGTGGGCAAGTGCCATTCAAGCACTTGGTCTGCTCCGGGTAGGTGATTCCCGCGGTCACCAACTTCGCGTAGAGGTCGTGCATTTTGTCCAAAACCGGTTGCACCGGCTTCCCCTCGCTCAAGCGCAACACGGACAACTCCCTCTCCAGCATCAACGTTTCGACAACGAAGGTCGGGGCGTGCAGCTCCTTTAACACGGTCCACGCCTAAGGACCGCAATCAACCTCCGGCAGCAGGTGCATGACGTGGTGACGCCAGTTCAGCTCAAAACTCTGCGACATCAAGTAGTAGCCAGCCGAGGCGCGCTTGTCCCATTTTTCCTGCAGCGCGGGGTCACTCAGTCTAGGCTCCTCCCCAATCATTAGTTTCAGCAAACCAATCTGACGGAAATAAAGTTGCATTTTCCAGGCCCAATCATCATAGCCCTCACCATTGAACTTCTCGACGGTGAAGTTTTTCAGCACCTTCTTGATCAGCGAGCCCTGGTTTGTTCGCGCTCCCCTTGGCGCCGAAACACCAGAATCCTGGCAGCCGCTACGATCTTGGGCTGAAGATTCACCAGCTTCCGCCGAGATATTTCCCGCCATAGCTACCTATAACGAGTATCACTATAACACAGCTCTGATACCATCTTGTTGGTGTAAGGGCCTAATAAACTCAGGCTATTAAGACGTTATCCAACTTAAAACCTCTCCTTGGGGTCACATCTAAGGGTCCCTGGGTGCTTGGTACAAGACCAGCCCCTATCCTCGGGTCCGAGTTTGTAGAGAGAGGGATCAAGAGGGACTTAGTCAAAACAGCAAGACTACCTTGAACGTCGCGCAACGTGCCGTGCAGATCGTCGATCAGATTAAGCTGAGAACTCGCTATATCGAGTCTCACTCTAAGAGCTTTCAAAAGAGCCAAGTTGCCTCGCGAAAAGTTCTGCCATTGCAGAGTTATGGCTCGGACAGGATTAGTCTAGCGTCGTAGTGCTAGCGTACTAGCGTTGACTCGGTAGCATTCCGCCGTCGCACCGTGTAGAAACGAAATTCCAGCAAGGAAGGTATTGCTTGAATCAAATTGACTATATTCAGGTACAAACAGAGAAGGAATATATAGTTCTAGCTAGCAAGGACCTTGGGAATCAACCTGGCAACAACTAGGGATGATCCCAAATAATTTCAAACAACAGAACGAACCTGGCTGGACAAAACAGCAGGTGGTAGGTTGGTAAACAACTTCTGGTTCTGTTTTTCCAACCTGGGAAAACAACAACCAGGTTCAGGTCCTAAAAACAGAACCTGTTTTGTCTTTGCCCAACCAGCCAAATGCTGGTTCCGCTGGTTTCCCCTGGCCCTGTAGCATGCAGATACAGACAAACAACATCCAACCTTCACCTAAATTGTACCTCTATACTGCCTACCCTGCTACACTACAGTCAACCAAACAAAACAGTACAATTTCGAGTTGGATAGAACTGAATCTGCGCAATCAATTCAACCGAACTGCAAACCATCTTGGGTTCCTTTGCGAGCTCGTCCATTCTGCTTACACTGTTCATAGCGCGTACAATGTTGTGCCGAAGCGCACATTGCGCGAGTACCTGCAAATGCATCAAGCGAACAAACATCGAACATTCTATTCACACCCAAATGCTTTCGCACACGCATACTTGTACAAACAGACGGCAGGATGTCGTGCAATGTGAATTTGCACCCAACACACTCCCCTTCAGCCTGCCGGCTGCATTCCACATCATTCCATGCTAGTTCATGTTCGTTCCTCTCATGCGCACACAACGCCAATGAGGCTCATCCGCAAGCCTCTTGGTGAGGAAGTCTGCTGGCTGCTGGTGAGTCTTGATATAGATTGGATTGACCATCCCCCTCTTCACCTCGTTACGCAGCCAGTGCCACTTGATACGCATGTGCTTGTTCAGCCCATAAAGCACAGCGTTCCTGGCTATCCCAAGAGCCCCCTTGCTATCACAAAACAGCGGCGTAGCAAGCTTCTGCTCCTGGCCAATCTCCTCTAACAGCCTCCTTAGCCAAATCACCTCCTTGACCCCATGAAACATTGCCATGTACTCTGACTCAACAGTGGAGTGTGCTGCCAACAAGACACGGAGGGTAGGGGGTTTGGCAGTGGGAGCAAAGATCTCATTGAAGTCCTGCTTCTCCTTCTGCATAAACCCATTAGCCACCGGCCTACTCTTGTAGATGGTGACCTGTCCCTTGTCATCGGTCTTGATCCTTAGCACCCACTTGCACTGTACGGCTTTCTTCCCCTCAGGCAGCACCACCAGATCCCATGTCCCATTCTCTAGCAAGCTTTGGTACTCAGCATCTCTAGAGACCAGCCACTTCTCCCTATCTGGTCCAGCTAATGCCTCCTCCATGCTTGCTGGTTCCTCTGGTGCAGGGGCAAGAAAACAGTAGGCAGGTTCATCCTCCTCATCAGGGTCATAGCCATGCGGTAGAATCAGCAATGCCTCGTCATTCCCAAGCTGCTGCTCTGCTACATCAGCTCCTGCAGTCAGCTTCATAGTGGCCATACGGGTACGTCCTGGCCTCGAGACGGGTGTCTCCCATCCCCTCACAACAATACACTTCAGCTTCCTCCTTGATGGTAGCGCAGGAACCTTAGTTTTTCCCTGATGCTATTCTCCTCCCTCAGATCCAGCAGCTTCCTTGGTGCTACCACTAGTCTCCACATCATCTCCTCCACCAGCAGGTGCCTCCTGCACCTTCTCTCCATCACCACCCTCTGCAGTTGCCTCCTCTCCCTCCTCCCACACACTAGGAGTCAGGTCCAGCTGCATGGTGATCTTCTCCATCTCCTGTGATACCTTGGCTTCTGGCTGTTTCTTCCAGCCCGCATACATCATGCCCTCAACAAACTTCACATCCCTGCTGTCAAACAACACACCCTTGGATGGTTCCCACAGCAGCCATCCCTTGCTCTCAGCAGCCAGCCCCAAATGCACACACCAGATTGCACTCGCCCCCAATTTACTTGAATACTTTTTGGGGACGTGGGCAACTGCCATGCAACCGAACACCCTCAGCATGCCCACCGGCGGCTTCCTCCCAAGCCACCTCTCCAGCGGCACCCACGATTCATTACCAACCTTAGTGAGCACCCTGTTCCTAGCCACGGTAGCGTGCCGGACAGCATGGGGCCACATGGAATTGCCCACCCCTTATTCTATGAGCAACGCCCTAGCTGTCTCCAGAATGGTCCGGTTCGCCCGTTCTGCTACACCGTTGGACTGCGGGGTGTAAGCCGTGGTCAGCTCCCTCTGAATGCCCTGCTTGTTGAGCCTGGCCGTCATCTCAGCTCCAAGGAACTCACCATCCCAGTCTGTCCTAATCCGCTTCACTACACACTCCGCTTGCTTCTCCACGAATGGCAGCCAATCTTCCTGTATCGTAGAGGCGGCGTGGTCCTTTTGCTTCAGCGGATACGCCCACATGAGTCTGCTCCATTCATCCACAATGGTTAAGAAATACCGCTCCCTCTTGTGCCCTTGCACCGGCAGCGGCCCCACCAAGTCCATGTGAACCAGCTCCAAAGGCTTCTTGCTCCTGCCAGTCACGCTATGAAAGGGGAAACGAATGAATTTTGAGAGCAAATAGATTTCACAGTTATCATCGAGTGGCTGTCCGTTCAGCTTCAAACCCTTGACGGCTCCATCCTTCTCTAGCTGCTTCAACAAGGGCATTGCCACATGCCCCAAGCGTCGGTGTGCCGTTGCCCAATCTGTCTCCCCAGATCTGGCCGACACTTTCACACCAACCCCTCCAATGGTGTTGCACTCCCCCTGGGATGCAGACCCCTCTCTAGCCTGCCCCCCACCGTGCCACGCCAACGCCGGCAGCTGCCACATGGATCTGTACACATCCTTGCTTTCGTGCAGATCCCAAAGCACCCGATTTCTCAGCTGCCCCTTGTAAATGCGTGCCCCATCCGTGCTAGTGCTCACCCCAGCCTTGGCAAGCTTACGGAGGGAGATGAGGTTGGCCTTGAGATCAGGAACGAGGAGAACGTCGTGCAGCACCACTGGCTTGCCATCCTCTCCCTTGAATGCAGCTCATCCCGCACCAGCAACCTTCAGCGCGTGTCCAGAGGCAGAGCACACCTCTTTGATCGGTGCAGTTCGTACGTCATCAAGCAGCTCCTTGCGCGGCGTCATCGTCCAAGCAGCGCTTGTGTCCAACATCCAATAGTCCAGGGGATGCAGAGGCGTCTGCTTACTCCCCCTGCTCTCCAATATGGAAGAACTGGCCCGCGGTGCGCTTCTTCTTCTTCTCTGCACCGCCGTTGCTCTTCGGGTTGTTGTCGGACGAATCGGCGACCATGTTCCCGCCGATTTTCTGGTTCCTCCGCGCGCTGCCATCCTGGTGACGATTCTGGGGGGTCCATCCATCGGGTTTCTTATAACACAAAAACCAGGGGTGCCCTTCCTTCTCACAATACCAGCAACTCCCTTTCATTTTGCCACCAGCACCCGACTTGCCCCCACGTCCAGATTTCGCACCGCGACCCCATCCAGTACCTCCTTGTTGGTCGTTGGAGTCGTCGTCCTTCTTTGCACCGCGTCCAGCACCACTGAAGCCACGTCCTCTGCCACGTCGGCTCCCTTGCATCCCGTAGCCGCTGCTGCCGTCGTCTCCACCCCTCAGTTGGCGGCAACGGAAGTCCTCCTCCAAAATCTTCGTCCACATCCACTCGAGCGTCCACAAGTTCTGGTTCTGCGGCAGGCTCAATCCGCTCGTGAATTGAAGCCACGATTCCGGCAGCAGCGAGAGCATCTTCAAGCACTTGGTCTGCTCCGGGTAGGTGATTCCTGCGGTCACCAACTTCGCGTAGAGGTCGCGCATTTTGTCCAAAACAGGTTGCACCGGCTCTCCCTCGCTCAAGCGCAACGCGGACAGCTCCCTCTCCAGCATCAACGTTGCAACAACGTTGCATTGATGGAAGCTTTGCAGTTCGGTTGAATTGATTGCGCAGATTCAGTTCTATCCAACTTGAAATTGTACTGTTTTGTTTGGTTGACTATAGTGTAGCAGGGCAGGCACTATAGGGGTACAATTTAGGTGAAGGTTGGATGTTGTTTGTCTGTATCTGCATGCTACAGGGCCAGGGGAAACTAGCGGAACCAGCATTTGGCTGGTTGGGCAAAGACAAAACAGGTTCTGTTTTTAGGACCTGAACCTGGTTGTTGTTTTCCCATGTTGGAAAAACAGAACCAGAGGTTGTTTACCAACCTACCACCTGCTGTTTTGTCCAGCCAGGTTGGTTCTGTTGCTTGGAATTATTTGGGATCATCCCTGGTTGTTCCCAGGTTGATTCCCAAGGTCCTTGCTAGCTAGAACTATATATTCCTTCTCTGTTTGTACCTGAATATATTCAATTTGATTCAAGCGAATTCTTTCCTTGCTGGAATTTCGTTTCAACGCGGTGCGACGGCGGAATGCTACTGAGTCAACGCTAGTACTACAATGCTAGACAAACGCTGTCCGAGCCGTTACTCTGCAATGGGAGAACTTTTCGTGAGGCAACTTGGCTCTTTTGAAAGCTCTTAGAGTGAGCTTCGATATAGCAAGTTCTCAGCTTAATCCGATCGACGGTCTGCACGGCACACTGCGTGACGTTCAAGGTACTCTTGCTGTTTTGACCAAGTCCCTCTTGATCCTTCTCTCTACAAACTCGGATCCGACGATAGGGGCTGGTCTTGTACCAAGCACCCAGGGACCCTTGGAGGTGACCCCGAGGAGAGGTTTTAACGTCTTAATAGCCTGAGTTTATTAGGCCCTTACACCAACAAGCTGGTATCAGAGCTGCGTTATAGTGATCCTCGTTATAGGTAGCTATGACAGGAAATACCTCGGCGGGAGCTGGTGAATCTTCAGCCCAAGATCGTAGCGGCAGCCAGGATTCTGGTGTTTCGGCGCCAAGGGGAGCGCGAACAAACCAGGGCTCGCTGATCAAGGAGGTGCTGAAGAACTTCACCGTCGAGAAGTTCAACGGTGAGGGCTATGATGATTGGGCCTGGAAAATTCAACTTTATTTCCATCAGATTGGATTGCTGAGACTAATGATTAGGGAGGAGCCTAGATCGAGTGACCCCGCGCTGCATGAAGATTGGGACGAGCGCGCCTCGGCTGGCTACTACTTGATGTCGCAGAGTTTGGAGCTGAACCAGCGTCACCACGTCATGCACCTGCTGCCGGAGGTTGATTGCAGTCCGAAGGCGTGGACCGTGTTGAAGGAGCTGCACGCCCCGACCTCCGATGTCGCAACGTTGATGCTGGAGAGGGAGCTGTCCGCATTGCGCTTGAGCGAGGGAGAGCCAGTGCAACCTGTTTAGGACAAAATGCGCAACCTCTACGCGAAGTTGGCGACCGCGGGAATCATCTACCCAGAGCAGACCAAGTGCTTGAAGATGCTCTCGCTGCTGCCGGAATCATGGCTTCAATTCACGAGCGGATTGAGCCTGCTGCAGAACCAGAGCTTGTGGACGCTCGAGTGGGTGCGGACGAAGATTCCGGAGGGAGACTTCCGTCGCCGCCAACTGAGGGGTGGAGACGACGGCAGCAGCGGCTACGGGATGCAAGGGAGCCGACGTGGCAGAGGACGTGGCTTCGGTGGTGCTGGACGCGGTGCAAAGAAGGACGACGACTCCAACGACCAACAAAGAGGTACCGGTTGGGGTCGCGTTGCGAAATCTGGACGTGGGGGCAAGTCGGGTGCTGGTGGCAAAATGAAAGGGAGTTACTGGTAATGTGAGAAGGAGGGGCACCCCTGGTTTTTGTGCTATCAGAAACCCGATGGATGGACCCCCCAGAATCGTCACCAGGATGGCGGCGCGCGGAGGAACCAGAAAAACGGTGCGAACATGGTCGCCGATTCGTCCGACAACAACCCGAAGAGCAACAATGGCGGTGCAGAGAAAAAGGAGTGCACCGATCAATGAGGTGTGCTCTGCCTCTGGACACGCGCTGAAGATGGCTGGTGCGGGACGAGCTGCATTCAAGGGAGCGGATGGCAAGCCGGTGGTGCTGCACGGCGTTCTCCTCGTTCCTGATCTCAAGGCCAACATCATCTTCCTCCGTAAGCTTGCCAAGGCTGGGGTGAGCACTAGCACAGATGGGGCATGCACATACAAGGGGCAGCTGGGAAATCGGGTGCTTTGGGTTCTGCACGAGAGCAAGGGTGTGTACAGATCCATGTGGCAGCTGCCGGCGTTGGCTTGGCACGGTGGGGGGCAGGCTGGAGAGGGGTCTGCATCCCACGGGGAGTGCAACGCCGTTGGAGGGGTTGGTGTGAAAGTGTCGGCCAGATCTGGGGAGACAGATTGGGCAACGGCACACCGACGCTTGGGGCATCTGGCAATGCCTATGTTGAAGCAGCTAGAGAAGGATAGAGCCGTCAAGGGTTTGAAGTTGAACGGACAACCACCCAATAATAACTGTGAATTCTGTTTGCTCTCAAAATTCACTCGTTTCCCTTTTCATAGCGTGACTGGCAGGAGCAAGAAGCCTTTGGAGCTGGTTCACATGGACCTGGTGGGGCCGCTGCCGGTGCAAGGGCACAAGGGGGAGCGGTATTTCCTAACCATTGTGGATGATTGGAGCAGACTCATGTGGGCGTATCCGCTGAAGCAAAAGGACCACGCCGTCTCTACGATAAAGGAAGATTGGCTGCCATTCGTTGAGAAGCAAGTGGAGTGTGTAGTGAAGCGGATTAGGACAGACCGGGGTGGTGATTTCCTTGGAGCTGAGATGACGGCCTGGCTCAAGAAGCAGGGCATTCAGAGGGAGCTGACCACAGCTTACTCTCCGCAGTCCAACGGTGTAGCAGAACGGGCGAACCGGACCATTCTGGAGACAGCTAGGGTGCTGCTCATAGAATCAGGGGTGGGCAATTCCATCTGGCCCCATGCTGTCCGGCACGCTACCGTGACTAGGAACAGGGTGCTCACTAAGGTTGGTAATGAATCGTGGGTGCCGCTGGAGAGGTGGCTTGGGAGGAAGCCGCCGGTGGACATGCTGAGGGTGTTTGGTTGCATGGCAGTCGCCCACGTCCCCAAGAAGTATCGAAGTAAGTTGGGGGCGAGTGCAATCTGGTGTGTGCATTTGGGGCTGGCTGCTGAGAGCAAGGGATGGCTGCTGTGGGAACCATCCAAGGGTGTGTTGTTTGACAGCAGGGATGTGAAGTTTGTTGAGGGCATGATGTATGGGGGCTGGAAGAAACAGCCGGAGACAAAGGTGTCCCAGCAGATGGAGCAGATCACCATGCAGCTGGACCTGACTCCTAGTGTGTGGGAGGAGGGAGAGGAGGCAGCTGCAGAGGCTGGTGATGGAGAGAAGGTGCAGGAGGCACCTGGTGGTGGAGGAGATGATGTGGAGACTAGTGATAGCACCAAGGAAGCTGCTGGATCTGAGGGAGGAGAACAGCAGCTGGGAAAAGCTAAGGTTCCTGCGCTACCATCAAGGAGGAAGCCGAAGGGTGTCTTTATGAGGGGATGGGAGACACCCGTCTCCAGGCCAGGACGTACCCGTATGGCCACTATGAAGCTGACTGCAGGAGCTGATGTTGCAGAGCAGCAGCTTGGGAATTAGGAGGCATTGCTGATTCTACCGCATGGCTATGACCCGGATGAGGAGGATGAACCTGCCTACTGTTTTCTTGCCCCTGCACCAGAGGAACCAGCAAGCATGGAGGAGGCATTAGCTGGACCAGATAGGGAGAAGTGGCTGGTCTCTAGAGATGCTGAGTACCAAAGCTTGCTAGAGAATGGGACATGGGATCTGGTGGTGCTGCCTGAGGGGAAGAAAGCCGTACAGTGCAAGTGGGTGCTAAGGATCAAGACCGATGACAAGGGACAGGTCACCATCTACAAGAGTAGGCTGGTGGCTAAGGGGTTTATGCAGAAGGAGAAGCAGGACTTCAATGAGATCTTTGCTCCCACTGCCAAACCCCCTACCCTCCGTGTCTTGTTGGCAGATGCAGCCGTTAGTGGGAAATCCATCATTCAGATGGATATATCAACGGCATTCCTCAATGGGATTTTAGAGGAGGATATGTACATGACGCAGCCGCCTGGGTATGAGGAAAGTACGGGCAGGGTGTGCAAGCTGAAAAAGTCCATCTACGGCTTGAAGCAGGCGCCACGCTGCTGGTACCAGAAGTTGGCAGCTGTTTTAGAGGAGATGGGATTCAGGACCAGCAGCTGTGATGAGAGCCTCTTTCTCAAGGGGGAGGGGGAGAAGCTGGTGCTGTTTCTGGTCTACGTGGACGACATTCTTCTCTTCAGCAGCAGCATGAAGGAGATCCAGAAAGTGCAGCAGCAGCTGATGAAGAACTTCAAGTGCAAGACCCTTGGGGAGGTAAAGTACTACCTCGGGATGCACGTGGAGAGGGATCTGGATCACAGGTGGTTGAAGCTGCACCAGGAGAAGTTCATCAAGGAGCTGGGGGAGAAGTATGGGATTGAGAATGAGCGCAAGGTTGCAACTCCCCTGCCAGCAGAATTCAAGCTTGTGAAGGCAGCAGAGGATGAAGGGGTTGAAGCCGAGGAGCAGCAGCAATTTCAGTCCTTGGTGGGCAGCCTCTTGTATGCAGCAGTTCACACAAGGCCCGACATCTCTTTCTCGGTTGGGCAGCTGGCTAGGGTGGTGCAGAATCCATCAGAGGAGCAGGTGGATGCAGCTGAGCGTGTGGTGAAGTACCTGAACTCTCACCCAAGCATTGGAGTTCAATACTCCGCATCTGCACAGGTGAAGCAGAAAGGGGTTGAGGTGCTGAAAGAGAAGGGGGAGCGGCTTGGAGAAGGCAAGCTGTTTCTCACTTGCTTTACCGATGCTACGTGGGCTTCTGAGAAGGACGATTCCTCATCCGTGGGAGGATACATCTGCGTAGTTGGGGGAGGACCTGTTAGTTGGAGGTCCAAGAAGCAGACGGAGATGGCACTCTCCTCTGTTGAACCAGAGTACATGGCAATGTTCCATGGGATGAAGGAGGTGATTTGGCTGAGGAGGCTGTTAGAGGAGATTGGCCAGGAGCAGAAGATTCCTATGCCGCTGTTTTGTGATAGCAAGGGGGCTCTTGGGATGGCCAGGAACGCAGTGCTTCATGGACTGAACAAGCACATGCGTATCAAGTGGCACTGGCTGCGTAAGGAGGTGAAGAGGGGGACCATGAATCCAATCTACATCAAGACTCACCAGCAGCCAGCGGACTTCCTCGCCAAGAGGCTTGCGGATGAGCCTCATTGGCGTTGTGTGCGCATGAGTGGAATGAGCATGAACTAGAATGGAATGATGTGGAATGCAGCCGGCAGGCTGAGGGGGAGTGTGTTGGGTGCAAATTCACATTCCACGATATCCTGCCGTCTGTTTGTACGAGTATGCATGTGCGAATGCATTTGGGTGTGAATGGAATGTTCGTGTGTTTGTTTGCTTTCGCAATTTTTGCTTGATGCATTTGCAGGTACTCGCGCAATGTGCGCTTCGGCACAACATTGTACGCGCTATGAACAGTACAAGCAGAAAGGACGAGTTCGCAAAGGAACCCAAGATGCAAGCTTTGCAGTTCGGTTGAATTGATTGCGCAGATTCAGTTCTATCCAACTTGAAATTGTACTGTTTTGTTTGGTTGACTATAGTGTAGCAGGGCAGGCACTATAGGGGTACAATTTAGGTGAAGTTTGGATGTTGTTTGTCTGTATCTGCATGCTACAGGGCCAGGGGAAACCAGCGGAACCAGCATTTGGCTGGTCGGGCAAAGACAAAACAGGTTCTGTTTTTAGGACCTGAACCTGGTTGTTGTTTTCCCAGGTTGGAAAAACAGAACCAGAGGTTGTTTACCAACCTACCACCTGCTGTTTTGTCCAGCCAGGTTGGTTCTATTGCTTGGAATTATTTGGGATCATCCCTGGTTGTTCCCAGGTTGATTCCCAAGGTCCTTGCTAGCTAGAACTATATATTCATTCTCTGTTTGTACCTGAATATATTAAAATTGATTCAAGCGAATTCCTTCCTTGCTGGAATTTCGTATCCACGCGATTCGACGACAGAATGCTACCGAGTCAACGCTAGTACGCTAGCACTCCAACGCTAGGCAAACGCTGTCCATTTCGTAACTCTGCAATGGCAGAACTTTTCGCGAGGCAACTTGGCTCTTTCGAAAGCTCTTAGAGTGAGCTTCGATATAGCAAGATCTCGGCTTAATCCGATCGACGGTCTGCACGACACGCTGCGCGACATTCAAGGTACTCTTGCTGTTTTGACTAAGTCCCTCTTGATCCCTCTCTCTACAAACTCGGACCCGAGGATAGGGGCTGGTCTTGTACCAAGCACCCAGGGACCCTTGGAGGTGACCCCGAGGAGAGGTTTTAAGTTGGATAACGTCTTAATAGCCTGAGATTATTAGGCCCTTACACCAACAGTATCTGCTAAAGCAAAAGGACCACGCCGCCTCTACCATACAGGAAGACTGGCTGCCATTCGTAGAGAAACAAGCTGAGTATGTAATGAAGCGGATTAGGACAGACCGGGATGGTGAGTTCCTGGGAGCTGAGATGACGGCCTGGCTCAAGAAGCAGGGCATTCAGAGGGAGCTGACCACGGCTTACACCCTGCAGTTCGACGATGTAGCAGAACGGGCGAACCGGACCATTCTGGAGACAGCTAGGGTGCTGCTCATAGAATCAGGGGTGGGCAATTCCATCTGGCCCCATGCTGTCCGGCACGCTACCGTGGCTAGGAACAGGGTGCTCACTAAGGTTGGTAATGAATCGTGGGTGCCGCTGGAGAGGTGGCTTGGGAGGAAGCCGCCGGTGGACATGCTGAGGGTGTTCGGTTGCATGGCAGTCGCCCACGTCTCCAAGAAGTATCGAAGTAAGTTGGGGGCGAGTGCAATCTGGTGTGTGCATTTGGGGCTCGCTGCTGTGGGAACCATCCAAGGGTGTGTTGTTTGACAGCAGGGATGTGAAGTTTGTTGAGGGCCTGATGTATGGAGGCTGGAAGAAACAGCCGGAAGCCAAGGTATCACAGGAGCTGGAGCAGATCACCATGCAGCTGGACCTGACTCCTAGTGTGTGAGAGGAGGCACCTGCTGGTGGAGGAGATGAAGTGGAGACTAGTGGTAGCACCAAGGAAGCTGCTGGATCTGAGGGAGGAGAACAGCAGCAGGGAAAAACTAAGGTTCCTGCGCTACCATCAAGGAGGAAGCCGAAGGGTGTTGTTATGAGGGGATGGGAGACACCCGTCTCCAGGCCAGGACGTACCCGTATGGCCACTATGAAGCTGACTGCAGGAGCTGATGTAGCAGAGCAGCAGCTTAAGAATGAGGAGGCATTGCTGATTCTACCGCATGGCTATGACCCGGATGAGAAGGATGAACCTGCCTACTGTTTTCATACCCCTGCACCAGAGGAACCAGCAAGCATGGAGGAGGCATTAGCTGGACCAGATAGGGAGAAGTGGCTGGTTTCTAGGGATGCTGAGTACCAAAGCTTGCTAGAGAATGGGACATGGGATCTGGTGGTGCTGCCTGAGGGGAAGAAAGCCGTACAGTGCAAGTGGGTGCTAAGGATCAAGACCGATGACAAGAGACAGGTCACCATCTACAAGAGTAGGCTGGTGGCTAATGGGTTTATGCAGAAGGAGAAGCAGGACTTCAATGAGATCTTTGCTCCCACTGCCAAACCCCTTACCCTCCGTGTCTTGTTGGCAGATGCAGCCGTTAGTAGGAAATTCATCATTCAGATGGATATATCAACGGTATTCCTCAATGGGATTTTACAGGAGGATGTATACATGACGCAGCCACCTGGGTATGAGGATGGTAGGATCAGGATGTACAGGCTGAAAAAGTCCATCTACAGATTGAAGCAGGCACAACGCTGCAGGTACCAGAAGTTGGCAGCTGTTTTAGAGGAGATGGGATTCAGGACCAGCAGCTGTGATGAGAGCCTCTTTCTCAAGGGGGAGGGGGAGAAGCTGGTGCTGTTTTTGGTCTACGTGGACGACATTCTTCTCTTCAGCAGCAGCATGAAGGAGATCCAGAAAGTGCAGCAGCAGCTGATGAAGAACTTCAAGTGCAAGACCTTTGGGGAGGTAAAGTACTACCTCGGGATGCACGTGGAGAGGGATCTGGATCACAGGTGGTTGAAGCTGCACCAGGAGAAGTTCATCAAGAAGCTGGGGGAGAAGTATGGGATTGAGAATGAGCGCAAGGTTGCAACTCCCCTGCCAGCTGAGTTTAAGCTTGTGAAGGCAGCAGAGGATGAAGGGGTTGAAGCCGAGGAGCAGCAGCAATTTCAGTCCTTGGTGGGCAGCCTCTTGTACGCAGCAGTTTACACAAGGCCCGACATCTCTTTCTCGGTTGGGCAGCTGGCTAGGGTGGTGCAGAATCCATCAGAGGAGCAGCTGATGCAGCTGAGCCTGTGGTGAAGTACCTGAACTCTCACCCAAGCATTGGAGTTCAATACTCCGCATCTGCACAGATGAAGCAGAAAGGGGTTGAGGTGATGAAAGAGAAGGGAGAGCAGCTTGGAGAAGGCAAGCTGTTTCTTACGTGCTTTACCGATGCTACGTGGGCTTCTGAGAAGGAGGATTCCTCATCTGTGGGAGGATACATCTGCGTAGTTCGGGGAGGACCTCTAAGTTGGAGGTCCAAGAAGCAAATGGAGACGGCACTCTCCTCTGTTGAATCAGAGTACATCGCAATGTTTCACGGGGTGAATGAGGTGATTTGGTTGAGGAGGCTGTTAGAGGAGATTGGTTGGCGTAGCAGAACGTTGCTACGCCATTTTTTTGTGATAGCAAGGGGGCTCTTGGGATGGCCAGGAACACTGTGCTTCATGGGCTGAACAAGCACATGCGTATCAAGTGGCACTGGCTGCGTAAGGAGGTGAAGAGGGGGACGGTGAATCCAATCTATATCAATACTCACCAGCAGCCAGAAGACTTCCTCACCAAGAGGCTTGCGGATAAGCCTCATCGGCGTTGTGCGCGCATGAGTGGAATGAGCATGAACTAGCATGGAATGATGTGGAATGCAGCCGGCAGGCTGAGGGGAAATGTGTTGGATGCAAATTCACATTGCACGACATCCTGCCGTCTTTTTGTACGAGTATGCGTGTGCGAATGCATTTGGGTGTGAATGGAATGTTCCTGGGTTTGTTTGCTTTCGCAATTTTCGCTTGATACATTTGCAGGTACTCGCGCAATGTGCGCTTCAGCACAACGTTGTACGCGCTATGAACAGTGCAAGCAGAAAGGACGAGCTTGCAAAGGAACCCAAGATGGAAGCTTTGCAGTTCGTTTAAATTGATTGCGCAGATTCAGTTCTATCCAACTCGAAATTGTACTGTTTTGTTTGGTTGACTATAGGGCAGGCACTATAGGGGTAAAATTTAGGTCAAGTTTGGATGTTGTTTGTCTGTATCTACATACTACAGGGCCAAGGGAAACCAGCAGAAGCAGCATTTGGCTGGTTGGGCAAAGACAAAACAGGTTCTGTATTTAGGACCTGAACCTGGTTGTTGTTTTCCCAGGTTGGAAAAACAGAACCAGATGTTGTTTACCAACCTACCATCTGTTTTTTTGTCCAGCCAGGTTGGTTCTGTTGCTTGGAATTATTTGGGATCATCCTTGGTTGTTCCCAGGTTGATTCCCAAGGTCCTTGCTAGCTAGATATATATATTCCTTCTCTCTTTGTACCTGAATATAGTCAAATTGATTCAAGCAAATTCCTTCCTTGCAGGAATTTCATTTCTACGCGGTGCAACGGCAGAATGCTACCGAGTCAACGCTAGTACGTTAGCACTACGACGCTAGACAAACGCTTTCGGAGCCATAACTCTGCAATGGCAGAACTTTTTGTGAGGCAACTTGGCTCTTTTGAAAGCTCTTAGATTGAGCTTCGATATAGCGAGTTCTCAGCTTTATCCGATCGACGGTCTGCACGGCCCACTGTGCGACGTTCAAGGTACTCTTGCTGTTTTGACTAAGTCCCTCTTGATCCCTCTCTCTACAAACTCGGACCCGAGGATAGGGGCTGGTCTTGTGCCAGGCACCCAGGGACCCTTGGAGGTGACCCCGAGGAGAGGTTTTAAGTAGGATAACATCTTAATAGCCTGAGTTTATTATGCCCTTACACCAACATGAACAGAGTGCTCTCTAAGGTTGGTGATGACTCGTGGGTGCCGTTGGAGAGGTGGCTTGGGAGGAAGCCCCCGGTGGACATGCTGAGGGTGTTCTGTTGCATGGCAGTCGCCCATGTCCCCAATAAGTATCGAAGTAAGTTGGGGGCGAGTGCAATCTGGTGTGTACATTTGGGACTGGCTGCTGAGAGCAACGGATAGCTGCTGTGGGAACCACACAAGGGTGTGTTGTTTGACAGCAGGGATGTGAAGTTTGTGGAGGGCATGACGAATGGGAGCTGGGAGAAACAGCCGGAGGCCAGGGAGCCCCAGCAGATGAAGCAGATCACCATGCAGCTGGACCTGACTCATAGTGAGTGGGAGGACGGAGAGGAGGCAGCTGCAGAGGGTGGTGATGGGAAGAAGGTGCAGGAGGCAACTGCTGGTTGAGGAGATGATGAGGAGACTAGAGGTAGCACCAAGGAAGCTGCTGGATCTGAGGGAGGAGAACAACAGCAGGGCAAAGCTAAAGTGCTTAAGCTACCATAAAGGAGGAAGCTGAAGGGTGTCGTTATGAACGGGTGGGAGACACCCGTGGCTAGACCATGACGTATTCGTATGACTACTATGAAGCTAACTGGAGGAGCTGATGTAGCAGAGCAGCAGCTTGGGAATGAGGAGGCATTGCTGATTCTCCCACATGATTATGACCCGAATGAGGAGGATGAACCTGCCTACTGTTTTCTTGCCCCTGCACCAGAGGAACCAGCTAGCATGGAGGAGGCATTAGCTGGACCAGATAGGGAGAAGTGGCTGGTTTCAACGGATGCTGCGTACCAGAGCCTGCTAGAGAATGGGACATGGGATCTGGTGGTACTACGTGAGGGAAAGAAAACCGTACAATGCATGTGGTTGAGAGGTTTATGCAGAAGGAGAAGCAGGAATTCAATGAGGAGGATGTGTACATGACGCAGCCGCCTGGGTATGAGGATGGTACGAGCAGGGTGTGCAAGCTGAAAAAGTCCATCTACAGCTTGAAGCAGGTGTCACGCTGCTGGTACCAGAAGTTGGCAGCTGTTTTAGAGGATATGGGATTCAGGACCAGCAGCTGTGATGAGAGCCTCTTTCTCAACGGAGAGGGGGAGAAGCTAGTGCTGTTTCTGGTCTACGTGCATGACATTGTTCTCTTCAGCAGCAGCATGAAGGAGATCCAGAAAGTGCAGCAGCAGCTGATGAAGAACTTCAAGTGCAAGACCCTTGGGGAGGTAAAGTACTACCTCGGGATGCACGTGGAGAGGGATCTGGATCACAGGTGGTTGAAGCTGCACCAGGAGAAGTTTATCAAGGAGCTGGGGGAAAAGTATGGGATTGAGAATGAGCGCAAAGTTGCAACTCCTCTGCCAGCAGAATTCAAGCTTGTGAAGGCAGCAGAGGATGAAGGGGTTGAAGCCGAGGAGCAGCAGCAATTTCAGTCCTTGGTGGGCAGCCTCTTGTACGCAGCAGTTCACACAAGGCCCGATTTCTCTTTCTCGGTTGGGCAGCTGGCTAGGGTGGTGCAGAATCCATCAGAGGAGCAGGTGGATGCAGCTGAGCGTGTGGTGAAGTACCTGAACTCTCACCCAAGCATTGGATTTCAATACTCCACATCTGCACAGGTGAAGCAGAAAGGGGTTGAGGTGCTGAAAGAAAAGGGGGAGCGGCTTGGAGAAGGCAAGCTGTTTCTCACTTGCTTTACCGATGCTATGTGGGCTTCTGAGAAGGAGGATTCCTCATCTGTGGGAGGATACATCTGCGTAGTTGGGGGAGGACCTGTTAGTTGGAGGTCCAAGAAGCAGACGGAGACGGCACTCTCTTCCGTGGAATCAGAGTACATGGCGATGTTCCATGGGGTGAAGAAGATGATTTGGTTGAGGAGGCTGTTAGAGGAGATTGGCCAGGAGCAGAAGGTTGCTACGCCGCTGTTTTGTGATAGCAAGGGGGCTCTTGGGATGGCCAGGAATGCTGTGCTTCATGGGCTGAACAAGCACATGCGTATCAAGTGGCACTGGCTGCGTAAGGAGGTGAAGAGGGGGACGGTGAATCCGATCTACATCAAGACTCACCAGCAGCCAGCGGACTTCCTCACCAAGAGGCTTGCGGATGAGCCTCATTGGCGTTGTGTGCGCATGAGTGGAATAAGCATGAACTAGCATGGAATGATGTGGAATGCAGCCGGCAGGCTGAGGGGGAGTGTGTTGGGTGCAAATTCACATTGCACGACATACTGCCGTCTGTTTGTACGAGTATGCGTGTGCAAATGCATTTGGGTGTGAATGGAATGTTCGTGTGTTTGTTTGCTTTCGCAATTTTCGCTTGATGCATTTGCTCAACATTGTACGCGCTATGAACAGTGCAAGAAGAAAGGACGAGCTCGCAAAGGAACCCAAGATGGAAGCTTTGCAGTTCGGTTGAATTGATTTCGCAGATTCAGTTCTATCCAACTCGAAATTGTACTGTTTTGTTTGGTTGACTATGGTGTAGCAGGGCAGGCACTATAGGGGTACAATTTAGGTGAAGGTTGGATGTTGTTTGTCTGTATCTGCATGCTACAGGGCCAAGGGAAACCAGCAGAACCAGCATTTGGCTGGTTGGGCACAGGTTCTGTTTTTAGGACCTGAACCTGGTTGTTGTTTTTCCCAGGTTGGAAAAACAGAACCAGAGGTTGTTTACCAACCTACCACCTGCTGTTTTATCCAGGCAGGTTGGTTCTGTTGCTTGGAATTATTTGGGATAATCCATGGTTGTTACCAGGTTGATTCCCAAGGTCCTTGCTAGTTAGAACTATATATTCCTTCTCTGTTTGTACCTGAATATATTCAATTGATTCAAGCGAATTCCTTCCTTGCTGAAATTTCATTTCTACGCGGTGCGAAGGCAGAATGCTACCAAGTCAATGCTAGTACGCTAGCACTACGAAGCTAGGCCAACGCTTTCTAATTCGTAACTCTGCAATGGCAGATTTTTTTCGCGAGGCAACTTGGCTCTTTTGAAAGCTCTTAGAGGGAGCTTCGGTATAGCAAGTTCTCAGCTTAATCCGATCGATGGTCTGCACGGCACGCTGCGCGACGTTCAAGGTACTCTTGCTGTTTTTAACTAAGTCCCTCTTGATTCCTCTCTCTACAAATCCGGACCCGAGGATAGGGGCTGGTCTTGTACCAAGCATCCAGGGACCCTTGGAGGTGACCCCGAGGAGAGGTTTTAAGTTGGATAACGTCTTAATAGCCTGAGTTTATTAGGCCCTTACACCAACAGCAGTCACAGACGGTAAGCGAGGAGGAGGGACTGTGAGAGGAGAGGAGATAGGAGGCGACGGGTGAAGCCGCAGATACACGGGCAACAGGAGCGGCGCGCACTGTGGCTACCGGAGATTGCAGCCTCCGGACTAATGGAGTAACTGGCTCTGCGGCTAACTCTGAGCGGCAGGAGCAACGGACCCACGGGCGACTGGCGCAGCAGGCTCGCTGGGCTACCAAAGATTGTAGCCTCCGGACTACTGGCGCTGCTGGCGACACGACGGCTGCCTCCGCCCAACCTCCCCCTAAATGTCCCAAACTTCCCGTTCACACCCCCTGCTGCACCCCGAGTTTCACTCCCACGACACACCCCCCTAGCACCACTCCTTCGGCTCCCACACATCCACCCCCCTCAGCGGCAGCTGCAGCAGTGGGAGACAGAGGAGGAGGAGCAAGGGACGACTCACACACCCGTCACCCCCATACCCGCCACCCCGCAGGTGCATGTGGACAGGAGGCGGCACGGGCGGCTCGCGGGCTGCGGGGGCGGCAAGTGGGCTGCAGGGGCGGCTCGCGGGCTGCAGAAGGGGCAGTGCGCGGGCCCCCCAAGGGCGCCTTGACAGGCGACAGGAGTGGGGGCCGCGCTGGCCCCCGAGGGCGCCACGACGGGCGACGGGAGTGAGCCGCGCGCGACGCCCCGAGGGTTCCACGACGGGCGACGAGAGAGGGAGGGGGGAGCGCGTACGAGCCCCACAAAGGTGCCGCGATGAATGACGGGGGGGGGGGGGAGCGTGGGGGGTGACGCGTGGGCCCCCGGGGCGCTTCGACGGGCGACCATTTTGCCGCACGCATCGCGGCGCACAACGAGCAGGGCAAGGCGTCGCGCGGCGACCAGGGCGGCGCGACGAGCAGAAATCGCCGCGCGCCCCGAGCGCGCGGCGGGCAGAAAAAAGAACATCGCGCGCCACGGGGCGCGATACAAACCGGACAGCAGCGGAAGCAGGTGGGCCCACAGGCCAAGAGCGATGTTCATAGGGCTAGGGGAAACCAGCGGAACCAGCATTTGGCTGGTTGGGCAAAGACAAAACAGGTTCTCTTTTTCGTACCTGAACCTGGTTGTTGTTTTCCCAGGTTGGAAAATCAGAACCAGAGGTTGTTTACCAACCTACCACCTGCTGTTTTGTCCAGCCAGGTTGGTTCTGTTGCTTGGAATTATTTGGGATCATCCCTGGTTGTTGCCAGGTTGATTCCCAAGGTCCTTGCTAGCTAGAGCTATATATTCCTTCTCTGTTTGTACATGAATTAGTCAAATTGATTCAAGCGAATTCCATCCTTGTTGGAATTTCATTTCTACGCGGTTCGACGGCAGAATGCTACCGAGTCAATGCTAGTACGCTAGCACTACGATGCTAGGCCAACGCTGTCCAATTCGTAACTCTGCAATGGCATAACTTTTCGCGATTCACCTTGGCTCTTTTGAAAGCTCTTATAGTGAGCTTCGAGATAGCAAGTTCTCAGCTTAATCCGATCGACGGTCTGCACAGCACGCTGCGCGACGTTCAAGGTACTGTTGCTGTTTTGACTAAATCCCTCTTGATCCCTCTCTCTACAAACTCGGACCCGAGGATAGGGGCTGGTCTTGTGCCAAGCACCCAGGGACCCTTGGAGGTGACCCGAGGAGAGGTTTTAAGTTGGATAACGTCTTAATAGCCTGAGTTTATTAGGCCCTTACACCAACAACTGGAAGCCGAAGCGCTGAAGGACCTGGTGCACCATGTGTGACTGAGTCACGGTAATGGTGCGCCGAGCTTGGTCCCGGGTGATCTGCAAGCCAAGATAGCTGCGCAGTTCACCCAGGTCAGTGCAGGTGTGTCTCTTCTGCAGCTCCGACTTCACAAGGGTCAGTGCCTCAGTGTCAGCAGTGGCAAAGACGAGGTCGTCGACGTAGACTAGGACGTAGAACGGCGGCAACGACGTGTCGATGCGTAGAAACAGTGACGAGTCAGCAGTAGCAAGAGCAAACCCAAGAGCCGCAAGTGTAGTCCTCAGTGTGTCGTGCCACTCGCGAGGCGCCTGGCGGAGACCGTAGACTGGCCGCCGAAGACTCCACTGAGTACCTGCAGGAAAAGACTCACTGAAACCAGGTGGGCAGCGCAGCCAGATCTCCTTGTGCAGGCTGCCCTGCAGGAAAGCTCTGCTGAAGTCCATAGAGTGCAACTCGTAGTCACGCTGAGCAGCGACATGCAGCAACACCCGAAGAGTAGTCATCTTCGGGGTGGGGGAGAAGTTCTGGAAGTAGTCAACTCCATGTCGCTGATTAAAGCCTCGAGCAACGTAACGCGCCTTGAAGGCAGGCCGAGAACCCAGCGGCCGCTTCACCCTGAAGATCCACATGCCATCGACTATGTTCGCCCCGAGCGGGGGAACCTTGTCGACGTAGGTGCCTGTGGACTTCCAGGATGCCATCTCGGCATCCATGGCTGCCTGCCACTGAGAGGAGTAGGGACCCGTAATCGCATCTGCGTAAGAGCGCGGGGTCGGGATGCCTGGTGCATCCGGGTCTCCCTCACGGGCAAGTAGCATGGAAGCGAAACGAGGTACAGCAGCTGCAAGACACTCAAAGTCCTCATGCCTGTCCTCAAGGACGTCCATGCTAAGAGCACAGTCACCCCCGACGGACGGAGGACTAGCAGACGCAGACTCAGCAACAAGAGCAGTGGCGTAGTCTAGACGGCAGGCAGCAGCAAAGTCAAGCAGCTCAGCAACGAGAACAGACGCAGCAGCAGACTCAAACGAAGGGTCTGTAACAGCAGTGGCGAGGAGACGAGAGACAGTGGGACTGGCAGTACGAGCGCGGTCAGACTCAGGGTCAGGGACCTCAAGAAGAAAGGACTCAGGAGGAGCAGGCAAAGGAACAATTAGGGGAACAGAGGAAGGACGAAGGGTCATAGCGTGCGTGCCGGGGACAGGAGGAGGACGCGAACGAGGAACACGACGAGCAGTGCGAATAGGCGAGACAGGACGACACGCAGGCTCACAACGCTCTGTAAGATCGCCGAACTCCTCAGTTTTAGGAGAAGGAGCAGGCAGTGAAGAGGCCGGCTGTAACGGCGGCTGCGACTTGTCAGGCGGGGGCACAGGAGGGGAGGAGTATGGCCAGTAGAAGACAGGGTACCAAGAACCTGGGTCAACACCTCCAGCTCCTCCAGCTCCAGCACCTCCAACACCAGGGCCTCCAACTCCAGCGCCTCCTGCGCTAGCGCCTCCAACTCCAGCTCCTCCAGCACCAACGCCACCAGCGCCAGAGCCACCAGCACCAGTAGCTCCAGACTCCGTAGGTTCTCTAGCTCCAGCACCCTCAATACTACCAGTCCCGGCAGCTCCAGTACCCGAGGTACGAGCACCTCCAGGACCAGTGGTCGCAGTACCTCCAGTAACACCAGCTTCAGCAGCAACTCCAGCACCTCCAGCTCCAGCACCGCCAGCACCTCCAGCTCCGGTAGCTCCACTCCGAAGGCATGCACGCTGAACAAACCACTCACGCAGCTGCTGTGCAGACAGCCTCGGCGAAGCACCAGCACAACCTCCAGACGAAGCAGCACCCTGAGGCCCCGCTCCTCCAGACTCCGCACCCTCCGACGCAGCACCCCCAGGCTCAACACCCTTAGGCTCAGTACATCCAGGCTCAGCAGCCCCAGTCTCAACACCCCCAGGCTCAGCACCCCCAGTCTCAGCACCCTCTGACTCCGCACCCCCAGGCTCCGCACCCCCAGACTCAGCAACCCCAGACGCAGCACCTTGAGCAGCACCTGAGCCGACAGCTACCTGAACAGGCGCAGTACCAGGGAGAGGGTCTACCTGAGACACACCTGAGGGAGCAGGACCCTCGGGCGCGAGGGGGTCTACCGGAGGAGGACCGGGAGCAACGAAGAGCGGCGGGGGCGGGGGAGGGACAGAGCGGTAAGGGAAGAGACAGTAAAAGGGAGCCGACTCGTCAAACGTGACGTCCTAAGAAGGGAAGACACGGCGCGAGGTGGGGTGGTAAAACTGCCAGCCTGGCGCGTCAGGGACAAAGCCAAGGAAGACGCAGGGGATAGCACGCGGGAAGAGCTTGTCCGCTGACGTATCGCGAACAAAGGCACGAGATCCCCACACGCGGAACACCAACGCATCGCCAACCTCCCCCGTCCAACGCAGTGTGGGCGAGGTCTCCGGCAAGGAGACACGGGGCCAGAGGTTGAGCTGATGCGCAGCGTACCGGACCGCAAACGGCCACAGAAAATGGGGAGCACCCGCATGGATCATGGAGGTACGAGCGACCTCCATGACTAGGCCAATGCGGCGCTCAGCAATCCCATTTTGCTGAGGGGAGTCCGGAAGCGTGAATGACTGGAGAATGCCCTCCCCACGACAAAAGTCCCGCAAGAGGTTGGAGGAGAACTCACCACCTCTGTCAGAGTGCAGACGCAGGACAGGAAGGTCTTGGCCGAACCGCTCGCGGAGCTGGAGACGGACTGTCTAGATCCAAGGGATCAAGACATCAACGACCTGACCCTTGCTGCGCAAGGGGAAGACCGTTGTGTACCGCGTGTAGTCGTCAACTACCAGCAGAAAGTAGCGCTCACAACTCTGTCCACTGACGCGGGCTGGGCCCCAGACGTCCATGTGGAGAGTCTACAGGGGAGCAGCCGTCGGGGGAAACGAGGAGGAGTGAGGAGCGGCGCGCTGCCGCCCCTCGACGCAAGGAAGGCAGGGCGGGGCAGGCGAGGGCGGGAGGGGAGGTAGAGACCTAGGAAGACCAGAGACAAGAAGACGAGAGTGCATGCCATGAAGGCGTGACAGGGACGGGTGACCCAGGCGGTGGTGCCACAGAAGAGTCTAGTATGACAGGAGGCGACACGAGCAAGAGGTGGCTACTTGACCTGACGCAGACACCTGAGCAGACGCAGCTACCTGAGGAGGCTCGGTAGCCATTGTATACAGACTCGACCCTGGCCGACGGGTGAACGTGGCCAGGTGACGACCCGTCCGTGTACACGTGCAGATCGACACACGCTGACCCCCAGGAGTGGTGGTAGTGACCATCGCATCCTGGAGGGCAGCGGTAGTCACCAAGTTCGTAGAGAACGAGGGGAGGTGAAGACCTTATAGTGAGCCGGAAGGGACCGCCGGACACGGGAGGACAGTGGAGGAACTGGCCACGATCGGGCCCCCGGAGGGGTCAGCTAGTCGGACTGGGACAGGTGTAGGGAGAGGAGTGAGGGTGGTGCTGTCACGAAAGAAACAGCGCGAGGCGCCTGAGTCCAACGTGAAGGTGTGCAAGGCCTCAGCAGGCGTAGTACCAGGGAGAGTACCAGTCTCACTAGCACCTAGAGCCGCAGCGGCTATACCTGGGCCAGGCGGCACACACCGGTAACAGTCACCCTCAGCACTAACAGACAAAGCATACAAAGCAGAAAGAATAGCATCAGGTGTCTAGGTCAAAGATAGCAATCCTTGACTTAAGCAGATCTGCCCAGCGAGGGAGCTCGACGTCGTCACCAAACTCAACACGCCAAGCGTCTTCGAGGCGGGAGAAGCAGCGGTGGTGAGTGTGGAGCCACCCGCAAGTCTGACCAGCACGGTCACCCGTGCAAATGACATACGGGCAACTACCCCCAGACGCCCCGCGCAGAAACCACTCACGAAGCTGTAGGGGCGACTGGGTCTCGCTCCAACGCTGCTGCTGCTGACGCTGGCCACCTCCAGAACCCACACGCCGAGCGCCACTCCCACCACCACCAGTCCCACTCCGCCACCGCCGCCACTCCCACCGTTGCCTCTACCGCCGCCACCAGAGCCCTCACTCCCTCCACCAGTCGCACCGCCGCCACCACCTCCACTGCTGCCCCCACCACTACTCCCGCTGCCACCTCCACCACCCTTGCAACCCTTGCCCTTGCCGCTGCGGCGCTTCGCACTAGTAGAAGCAGCCCCGACGTCAGCAACAGAGACGTCTGCAGCAGCAGCAGAGGTGTAGGAGGGGGCAAGAGGGGAGGGGGAGCACCCCTCAAAGAAGGGCGGGCGCGGAGTGCCACGAGCAGCACCTAAAGCAACTACACTAGTCTCAGCTGCGAGGAGATGCTGCTCGAGGAGGTCAACAGTGAGGGAGGTGGGGTCAAGAGAGAGGAAGTCGTCCCTGACAGAGCGAAGAGAGTCGGGGAGGCGAGTGACTATGAAGTAGAGGGTGATGAACATTGGGGGCTGGTTCTTGTCAAGGAAATCAGCAAGGACGGCAGTGCGGTAGCGAGCATCATTAGCGCGAAGGTGGGAAACCAGGTCCTCGACTGTGGCAAAGGCGGACAGCTCGAGGAACAGCTAGGGCAGAAGCAGGCGGCCTAGAGCAGCAGTGGCAGGGGAGGAGTAGCGAGCGACTACAGCGTCGTACAGCGCCTGTGCTGTCCTGTGCTGTCCGAAGTGAGCGCATTCGGCTAATGGCAGGTGGTTGCGAATGGCTAAGCGGGCAGCAGCGTCGCGAGTAAGCCACTGTGAGTGGGTCGCACTGTCAGCTGTGGCAGGAGGGGCAGTAGCGGCGCCTGACGCTAGGTCAAACATCGAGACACTGTCCTTAGAATCGCTCAGTAGGTACAGCTGCAGGTCGTCGAGCCACGTGTTAAACTGAACCGGTCTGCCCTCATGATCAAACGCGAGAACCCTAAGCGAAGCCATAGCTGTGCAGCATGCAGGAGCAGCAGTAGAAGCAGTAGCAGCAGCAGTAGTAGCTGTAGCAGTAGCAGTAGTAGTAGCAGCAGGGACAGTGAGGCTAAGGGGCCGAGGGGCCTCGGGCCTAGGGCCCGAGGGGGGAGCCGAGGTGCCGAGGGGCCTGGGGCCTAGGGGCCGAGGGGCCAAGGGGCTAGGGGTCGACGGGGCCGGGTGCGTGGGAGGGGTCAACGAGGCCAAGGGCGCGGGCTAGGGGTCGACGGGCCGGGGGCGGGGCTAGGGGTCGACGGGGCCGGGCGCGGGCTAGGGGTCGACTAGGCCGGGCGCGGGCTAGGGGTCGACGGGCCGGGGGCGGGGCTAGGGGTCGACGGGGCCGGGCGCGGGCTAGGGGTCGACGGGGCCGGGCGCGGGCTAGGGGTCGACGGGGCCGGGCGCGGAGCTAGGGGTCGACGGGGCCTGGCGCGGGCTAGGGGTCGACGGGGCCGGGCGCGGGGCTAGGGGTCGACGGGGCCGGGCGCGGGCTAGGGGTCGACTGGGCCGGGCGCGGGGCTAGGGGTCGACGGGGGCCGGGTGCGGGCTAGGGGTCGACGGGCCGTGGGCGCGGGCTAGGGGTCGACGGGCCGGGCGCGGGCTAGGGGTCGACGGGGCCGGGCGCGGGGCTAGGGGTCGACGGGGCCGGGCACGGGCTAGGGGTCAACGGGGCCAGGGCGCGGGCTAGGGGTCGATGGGGCCGGGCGCGCGGCTAGGGGTCAACGGGGCCAGGCGCTGGCTACGGGTCGACGGGGCCGGGGCGCGGGCTAGGGGACGACGGGGCTGGGGCGCAGGCTAGGGGTCGACGGGGCCGGGCGCGGGCTAGGGGTCGACGGGGCTGAGCGCGGGGCTAGGGGTCGACGGGGCCGGGCGTGGGACTAGGGGTCGATGGGCTGTGGCGCGGGCTAGGGGTCGACGGGGCCGGGCGCGGGGCTAGGGGTCGACAGGGGGGGGGGGCGGACGCGGGCTAGGGGTCGACGTGGCCGGGCGCGAAGCTAGGGGTCGACGGTGCCGGGCACGGGCTAGGGGTCGACGGGGCCGGGCGCGAGGCTAGGGGTCGACGGGACCGGGCGCGGGGCTAGGGGTCGACGGGCCGTGGCGCGGGCTAGGGGTCGACGGGGCCGTGGCGCGGGCTAGGGGTCGATGGGGCTGTGGCGCTAGCTAGGGGTCGACAGGCCGGGGCGCGGGCTAGGGGTCGAAGGGGCCAGGGCGCGGGCTAGGGGTCGACGTGCCTAGGGGCGACGGGCTAAGGGGCGACACGAGGGTCGCTAGGAGTAGTTCAGTGGTGGGCCCAAAAAAAAAACGGTCCTAGCGGAGGACCTGCTCTGAAACCATATCAAAAGAATGAACGAGAATGAATGAACTATGAAACAGTTGGGTACAAGTACTAACCCTAATTGGGTTGTACCCCTTGTGGGCTACCCCCCACTATAGCCTAAACAAATGTAAAAGCTATAATGTTCTGACAATGGCAGATCAAGATGGCAGACAACTCGATTCACAAGACGGCGTTCCGTACCAGATACGGCTACTACAAATACATAGTGATGCCGTTCGGAATCTGCAACGCACCGGCAACGTTCCCGGCGGAGATGAACCACATCCTATGGCCCTTGCTGGACGAGTGCGTAGTAGTGTACCTGGACGACATTCTCATGTACTCCAAGAACATGAAAGAGCACGTGGAGCATCTGCGGAAAGTCTTCGAGATCCTGCGTGGAAACAATTTCTATGTGAAGTTGTCAAAGAGTGACTTCGCCCTGAAGAAGGTGCAGTTTCTCGGGCACATGGTGAGTGTCGAGGGCGTAGACGTAGATCCGCGGAAGATCGAAGCCGTCAAGAAGTGGAAAGTTCCTGAGAGCGAGAAGGAGTTCCAGCAGTTCCAAGGCTTCGCCAACTATTACAACAGGTTCGTGCCACAGTAAGCTAAAATAGCAGCCCCACTGACGAACTTACTGAAAAAATATACACCCTATAAATGGGATACTCCTCAACAGCAAGCCATGGAGCAGCTACAGACAGCATTGACTAATGTCCCAGTACTCATCCTACCAGATCCAGACAGAGATTACGTGGTGGAAGCAGACGCTAGTGACCACGCAGTCGGAGCAGTAATGATGCAGGATCACGGGCGCGGTTTGCAGCCCATCGCCTACCTCAGTATGATGCTACACGGAGCAGAACTGAAGTACCCAATCCATGACAACGAAGCCTTAGCAATAGTCACAGCCTTCAAGGCGTGGATGCGTTACCTAGAGGGAGCCAAGACTACATTCTACACTGACCTCTGCAGTCTCAAGTACCTTAGGTCGCAGCCTACGCTCTCACGACGACAGGTGGGGTGGATGGACTTCCTGGAAACACACTTCTACTACAACATCATCTTTGAGCCAAGGCTACACAACAAGGCCGACGCACTGAGGCCCCCCAGACATCTAGCAGGCATCCAGCTCGACGGGATGAACCCTCTGCTCAAGGGTCTATGTTATGTGATGCTACGATATTGCATTCACGTCTGTCTGCCTCCCATCATATGTATGTGCGTTGCATGCGTGGTGTGAGCGTGTGCAAGAATTTGTGTTTGTGTGGTTTGGATTTTCTGAGTGTGCGTGAATGTTTTTTTGTTTAAGAAGAATGCTAAAATGACTTCCCTGCTCAAGAGCTTTCCGACCAACCTAGAATCGTCGCGATCGGAGCACGAACGGGAAAGTTGCGAACGATTGAAGTTCGTATGCTTTTGATTTTTGGTTGCGGCGACTATGGGAACTTGTGGGGTGGATCAATATCGGGTATAGACTTTTGGGGGTTGGGAAATTCGTCACTTCTAATGTAGATGATGCCAAGTGGTTGAGAGAAACCAAACCAGGTAGGCAAGTGTGGCCAAGTTGGGGTGAGGTGGATGGCATAGGTTGGGGAAATGACAAAGGTCAAAGTTGGGATTCCTATAGGGAGGGGATTTTGTGAGCTTATGGGTTTTGGTTGGTTTGGGGCTCCCTTGGGACCTTCCCTCTCGTCCTCCTCATCCCCTCCTACCTGGTTTATTGCTACTCTAATTCTCTTGTGTGGTTCTTGGGAGACAATTGTGATTGAGTTAAGTTTTCTGTGGCAGCATACCCCCTAGTGTGTGAAGAATTAAACAGGAATGGATGAACTAGGAAAGTGTGAGATACAAATATGAAACCTGTACCCCTTAGTGTCTACCCCACTACAGCCTACATAGGCTAAGGCATATACATCTGACACACCCCCATAGGCAAAGTGGGGGAGAACTAGGGGTCACAAGACCAGTCAAGCAAAGCAAAGCAAAGCAAGCTCAGGGTGGATCACAACGTCACCACACAGTCTGAGCACCGGTTCAAAGGCCACAAGGCCAGTTCACATGCAAGTTCATATATAAAGGTAAACAAGCAAGTGCAGGTATATATAGATCACAGTACAAGGAAAGTCAAGAGGTAAGCAAGTGAGGCCAAGTAGGCACAAGACCTAGCATAGTACAGAAGCGCTGATGATCACAAGGCTGAAGTGCCTTGGTAAAGATATCAGCAGTGTTGGCCTGAGAGGCCACGTAAGCAAGGCGCAGCTGACCACGCTGCTGCAGCTCACGAGCAAGGAAGTAGCGAAGAGCAATGTGCTTCGTTCTGTGCTCCAGTCTGTGCTCCCGACACAAGGCCAGCATAGCCTTGTTGTCTACGTACAGAACTGGAGGAGAACGAGGCGGCTCTCCCAGGACAGTCAGCAAGTAGGTGAGCCAGCGTAACTCCTGTGCAGCCATGGCCCCTGCGTAGATCTCAGCCTCACAGCTGGAGCTGAGAACAGAAGACGAGCGAGTAGACCGCCACGAAACAGAGCCGGAACCAAGGCTGAAGGTGTAACCCTGTGACGACCGCTGAGTAGCCAGGTCGTCAACCCAAGACCCGTCTGCGTGACCAGTGAGGACCACTGGACTCCGCCCTCCAAGCACTAGCCCCAAGCCCGAAGTACTGCACAAGTAGCGCAACACCCTCTTCGCTGCAGCCATGTGCTCTGGTCGGTGTCTCCCAGGAGCAACATAGCGTGCCAAGATGCTCAGAGGGTATGCTAGGTCAGGTCGAGTGCAGGTCATCAGGTACATGAGGCAGCCAACAAGCTCTGGGTACGGGCCACTCGGCTCTACGGACTCATCCGAAGGCAGAGCTGAGAGCGAGTGGCGAGTAGACAGAGGAGTGGCCTGAGGCGAGGAGTACGTGAAGTCGAAGCGCTGAAGGACCTGCTGCACCATGTGTGACAGAGTCAGGGCAATGGTGCACCGTGCTCTGTCCCGGGTGATCTGCAAGCCAAGATAGCTGCGCAGTTCACCCAGGTCTGTGCACGTGTGTCTCTTCTGCAGCTCGGACTTCACGTGGGCGAGTCCAGCAGTGTCAGCTGTAGCAAACACCAAGTCGTCGACGTACACGAGGATGTAGAACGGCGGCAGCAAAGTGTCGGTGCGAAGAAACAGCGACGGGTCAGCAGTGGAAGGAGCAAACCCAAGAGCCGCAAGCGTAGTCCTCAGTGTGTCATGCCACTCACGTGGCGCCTGGCGGAGACCGTAGACTGGCCGCCGGAGGCTCCACTGGGTACCAGGAGGAAACGACCCAGTGAAGCCAGGTGGGCGGCGCAGCCAGATCTCCTCGTGCAGACTGCCCTGTAGGAAAGCAGTGCTGAAGTCAAGGGAGTGAAGCTCGTAGTCACGCTGAGCAGCAACATGCAGCAGAACCGGAAGAGTGGTCATCTTCAGGGTCGGGGAGAAGGTCTGAAAGTAGTCAACTCCCTGCCGCTGACTGAAGCCTCGAGCCACATAACGCGCCTTGAAGACAGGCGGAGAACCCGGCGGCCGCTTCACCCTGAAAATCCACATGCCACTGACGATGTTCGCCCCAGGTGGGGGAACCTCGTCGACGTAGGTGCCTGTGGACTTCCAGGAAGCCATCTCTGCGTCCATGGCTTCCTGCCACTGAGAGGAGTAAGGACCCTCTATCACCTCTGCGTAAGAGCGCGGGGTCGGGATGTCTGGTGCATCCGGGTCTCCCTCAGGGGCAAGCAGCGTGGACACGAGATGAGGTAAAGCAGCAGCAAAACACTGGAACTCCTCCTGTCGGTCCTCAAGGACTTCCGTGCTAAGAGCACACTCACCCCCGACGGACGGAGGACAGACAGACGCAGACTCAGCAACAAGACTAGCGGCGTAGTCTAGACGACAGTGAGCAGCGAAGTCGACAAGCTCGGTAACTAAGGCAGACGCAGCAGTGGACTCAAAGGAAGGGTCAGTGACAACAGTGGCGAGGAGACGCGTGACAGTAGGACTGGCAGCACGAAGGGAGTCAGACGTCGGGTCAGCAAGAGCAGGAAGAGAGGACTCTGGAGGAGACGGCAAAGGGACACGCTGTGGCGCAGTGGAAGGACGCAGTGCCATCTGATGCGTGCCCGGGACTGCAGGAGGACGCGGACATGGAACACGACGACTAGTGCGAGCAGTGCGAACAGGCGACGCAGGACGTGACTCAGGCTCACGACGCTCAGCAAGACCTCCAGTAGAACCAGCGTAGGGAGAAGGAGCAGGCAGAGGGGAGACCAGCTGTAACTGTGACTCGGACTGGACAGGCGGAGGACACTCGAAGGAAGGAGCAGGACTAGAAGAAGGCGGAAGACCAAGAACCTGCTCAAGGAGCGGAACGAAGTACGGCCGCGGCCGCGCAGCACCTCCAGAACCAGCAGAGACAACACCAGTACCCCCAGCGTCAGCTCCAACTTCAGTAGCACCACCAGCTCCAGTACCTCCAGCAGCTCCAGCTCCAGGAGGACCACCAGCAGACACAGCCGCTCCGGCTCCAGTACCTCCAGTAGCACCCACTCCAGCAGCACCACTAGCTCCAGCTCCTCCAGTAGCTCCAGCACCAGGAGCACCACAAGGCCCAGCAGCTCCATTACCTCCAGTACGAGCACCTCCGGGACCCGTGACTCCAGCACCCCCAGCAGAAGCAGAACCTCCAGTACCGGCTCCAGCAGCACCTCCAGCTCCAGTACCTCCAGCAGCAGCAGAACCTCCAGCACCGGCAGCACCTCCAGCTCCAGCAGTACGGCTCCAGCGCCGAGCAAACCACTCGCGCAGCTCCTGTGGAGAGGGAAGCTCCCGCCGGGACAAAGCACCCGAAGGACCGCCAGGTCCAGCACCGGCAGGCTCCACACCCCCACTCCCAGCAACCCCAGACTCAGCACCCCCAGAAGCAGCACCCCCAGGCTCCGCACGCTCAGGCTCAGCACCCCCAGACCCAGCACCCCAAGGCTCCGCACGCTCAGGCTCAGCACCCCCAGACGCACCAGAGTCAGCAGCTACCTCGACAGGCTCGACTGCATCTACCTGGGACACACCTGAGGGGGCAGGACCCTGAGGGGGGAGGGGGTCTACCGGGGGGGGACCGGGAGCGAGGAAGAGCGGCGGGGGGGGGAGGGGGGCAGTGCGGTAGGGGAAGAGACGGTAGTACGGAACCGACTGGTCAAACGTGACGTCCTGGGAGGACAGAACACGACGCGAGGTGGGGTGGTAAAACTGCCAACCAGGCGCGTCAGGGGGAAAGCCGAGGAAGACGCAAGGAACAGCACGGGAGGACAGCTTGTCCGCAGACAAGTCTCGGACGAAAGCTCGAGATCCCCAGACACGGAACGCAGACGCATCACCAACCTTCCCCGTCCACCGCAGAGTAGGGGAGGTCTCCGGCAGGGAGACCCGGGGCTGAAGGTTGATCTGATGCGCCGCGTACTGAACCGCGAACGGCCACAGAAAATGGGGAGCAGCCGCATGGATCATGGACGTACGAGCGACATCCATGACCATGCCAATGCGGCGCTCAGCAATCCCATTTTGCTGTGGAGAGGCCGGAAGCGTGAACGTCTGGCGGATGCCCTCCGCACGACAGAAGGCTCGCAGAAGGTCGGAGGAAAACTCTCCGCCTCTGTCGGAGTGCAGACGCAGAACAGGAAAGTCCGAGCCGAAACGCTCTCTGAGCTGGAGACGAGCAACGCGGATCCAGTCGATCAACACCTCAGTGACCTGACCCTTGCTGCGCAAGGGGAAGACAGTGGTGTAACGCGAGTAGTCGTCAACCACCAGCAGGAAGTAACGCTCGTGACCCTGTCCACGGACGCGGGCTGGGCCCCACACGTCCATGTGAAGAGTCTGCAGCGGAGCCTCTGTCGGGGGAAACTCGGAGGAGTGAGGAGCGGCGCGCTGCCGCCCCTCGACGCAGGGAACGCAGGTAGGGGCAGGTCCCGGGGGAAGGGGAGGGAGGGACCGGGGGAGACCAGAGACAAGGACACGGGAGGCCATGCCTCGGAGACGAGGCAAGGAGGGGTGACCAAGGCGGTGGTGCCAGAGGAGGGTCTGGTGGGACAGGAGGCGACACGAGCAGGGGGCAAACTCAGGACCTGACCGAGACGCTGCAGCAAACACCTGACTCGACGCAGCCACCTGACCAGACGCAGCAACCGGAGGAGACTCTGTGGTCAGTGTGTACAGGCTCGACCCCGGTCGACGGGTAAACGAGGCCAAGTGGCGGCTCGTCTGAGCACACGTGCAGTGGGTCACTCGCTGACCTGCAGGAGTGAACTGGTCAACTCCGGCATCCTGAAGGTCAGCACCACTCACCAAGTTCGTGGAGAACGAGGGGAGGTAGAGACCAGACAGGGAGCCAGACGGGGCCGCCGGACACGGGAGGACAGTGGAGTAGTGAGCAAGGACAGGACCCCCAGAGGGGTCTGCCAGGGAGACCGCAACCGGCCGACTGAGCGGCGTAAGGGTGGTGCGGTCTCGAAAGAAGGAGCGGGAAGCACCCGAGTCGAGGGTGAAGGTGTGAAAGACCTGAGCCGACTCGGTACCTGAGAGAGCAGACTCACCAGCACCTAGAGTAGCAGACTCACGAGTACCTGGAGCAGCAGACTCACTAGCACCTAGAGCAGCAGCCTCAATACCAGGGTCAGGCGGAACACACACGTAACAGTCACCCTCAGCACTAATAGACACAGCATACATAGCAGCAAGAATAGCATCAAAGTCAAGATCAAAGATAGCTACCCCCGACCTGAGCAGATCTCCCCAACGAGGGATCTCAGTGGCGTCCGGGGAACTGGGCACGCCAGGCGTCCGTCAGGCGACCGAAGCAGCGCTGGGTGGCGTGCAGGCCGCCACACTGCTCTCCAGTGCGGTCACCGGTGCGCAGGACGTAAGTACAGGGACCAGCACCCCCAGACCCCTGGCGCCCCGCGTACCACTCACGAAGCTGCTGGAGCGAAGGGGTCTCACGAGAGCGCTGTTGCTGCTGGGGTCCCCGCTGCACAGCTCCGCCTCTGCCAGCTCCACCTCCGCCGCCGCCGCCTCCGCCTCCTCCACCCCTCCCGCCACCGCCACCGCCGCCTCCACCTCCACCGCCGCCACCGAAGCCCCCACCTCTACCACCACCCCCACCCCCACCCCCTCCTCCGCCTCCACCGCCACTACCGCCGCCCCCACCACCTCCTCCAGCTCCCTTGCCCCGCTTGCCCTTGCTGATGCGGCGCCTCTCACTAGGAGCAGACGCAGCGCTGACCGACTCGGTGCCAACAAGGTCGACAGCAGCAGCAGAGGCAACTGAGGGCAAAAGAGGAACGGGGGAGCACCCCTCAAAGAAAGGGGTACGGGGGTCACCACGAGAGGCGCCTACAGCGGTGATACTAGTCTCTGCTGCAAGGAGGCGCTCCTCGAGGAGGTCGACAGTGAGGGTGGTAGGGCAAAGAGAGAGGAAGTGGTCCCTGACCGAGCGGAGAGTGTCAGGGAGTCGAGTGACTAGGTAGTAGAGGGTGATGTACATGGGGGGGGGGTTCTGGGCGCAGAACTCAGCAGGAAGCGCAGCGCGGTAGCGAGTGTCACTAGTGCGGAGGTGCGTAATGAGGTCAGTGACTGTGGCAAAGGCAGCGAGGTCAGGGAACAGGTACGGTAGTATGAGGCGGCTAAGCGCAGCAGTGGCAGGGGAAGAGTAGCGTGCAACTACTGCGTCGTACAGAGTCTTAGCACTCTTGTACTGACTAAAAAAATAAAAAAATAGGGCAGGGCGCGAGACGCGCTTCGGGCAGCTAAAAAAAAAGTTGCTTATGGTGGGCCCTTAGGAAGGAACGGTCCCATGAGGGAACCCGCTCTATACCATGTGAAGAATTAAACAGGAATGGATGAACTAGGAAAGTGTGAGATACAAATATGAAACCTGTACCCCTTAGTGTCTACCCCACTACAGCCTACATAGGCTAAGGCATATACATCTGACATAGTGCGCCGAAATTCATAACTTAAGAAATATGTCACCTTTTCATGTGATTCAATTTCGGAAGCTACGCTCTAAAGCTACAAGATATCTGAATTTGGTGAAGTTCTGACGGTTAACTTTCCGTTGACGGCGTTTCTTGTGGAGTCGACATTTCTGTCCATAATTATAGTCCAACGATTTTGAGTTATTTTGGCCCCTAAGCTTCCTAGACTCTATCCTTGATCCTAACAGTCTATTCCAACATGGATACTCCGTGGATGCAGAGATCGCTACAGCACAGAAATAGAACCTATTACAGTGGGAAATAGACTTAGCTGTAAGGAAGTGTTCAGGATAAATTTGGGTACCGAACTATGCCCCGCTCCGACATATCTTAGCTATTCACGACGTAGCATACGCGGGACATTTCGGGAGCAACAAGATGTTAGCGGGAACAACAAAGTATATTACTACTGGCCCCGGATGGCAGCAGACATGCAGCAGTTTGTGACCTGATGCGACACGTGCCAGTGGATGAAGAATAGAACGCAGAAAAAAGCAGGGTTACTTCACCTTGTACACGTACCGGAGCAACCATGGCACGTTGTTAGCCTTGACTTCATCACTGGGCTTCCTTCGACCTCACGAAGGCATGACGCTATACTCGTGGTGATCGATAAGCTCTCTATAATGGGACACTTCATCACGACCAACATCACGGCTACAGCTGAAGAACCTGCTCGCCTCTTCTTCGACCGTATCATCACCATACACGGCATATCCGCTATACTCATCTCGGATAGGAACCCATAGTTCACTAGTAAGCTCTGGAGGGAACTCATGGGATTTTTGGGGACAAAGCTTGCGATGTCTTCGGCCTACCACCCCCAGACTGATGGACAGACGAAGCAACCCAATCAGGTGGTTGAACAGCTACTACGTACAGCTTGCAAAGACGATATCAGCAACTGGGATCTACAGTTACCGACCCTTGAGTTCGCTTACAACAACGTGTCACATGCGGCCACGGGGAAATCTCCTTTCTTCCTGTGTTACGGACGGGAACCACTTACACCACAGCAGCCAACCACACCGGCACACGTCCAAGCTACACTTGATTTTGTCACCACCACGCAGCAGCTACGGGAGAAGATGTCAGGCTATATTTGATATAGCTTATTTGTGTTAGTCTAGGTGTACTTCATGTTTTCCTAGGTTTAGGGTTATGCTTGCTATATCTTGCTTGTTTCCATTTTCCTTAGTCAATTCATTCAGTAATTGATATTGTGACATGGTATAGAGTGAACGATCTTAAGGGCCCACCTTCCCGTCCCCCGCCTGTTCCCGTAGTGCCCTGTAGCTCGAAGCGCCCTGCCCCATAGCGTCAATCTATCGCTCCCCCGTCGCCCGTAAATCGCGCCCCCGTAGCACCCGTAGATCGCGCCCCCCATCGACCCCGCGTGTCACCCATTTTTTGCCTCGTGCCCCACCTGTTTTTGCCCTACGCGTTTCCCGCCAGCCCGCTAACGCGCAGCAAACGCATACGCGTAGCTGCACGCGCTGAATTAGCTGCGTGCACGTACGCCGCGACCGTCCGCATGCGCAGCAGCCGCGCCCTTCCCCACCCGTCGCCCGCTACCTTGACCGTCCCCACGACCTGAAACCGCCGCCCCATCAGAAACCCACCGTCCCCACGACCTAAAATCGCCGCCCCACCTGAAACCCGCCGCCACACACCTGAAAACAGCCGCCCCACACCTGAACCCGCCGCCCCACACCTGAAACCCGCCACCCCACACCTGAAACCGCCACCCCACGTGAAACCCGCCTCCCCAGCAGCTCACCATGCCGCCAGTAGTACCAGCAGCAGCTTGCACTGTCGCCAGTAGCACCAGCAGCAGCTTCCACTGCCGCCAGTAGCACCAGCAGCAGCTTCCACTGCCGCCAGTAGCACCAGCAGCAACATCCACTGCCGACACTAGCACCAGCAGCAGCTTACAATACCGCCAGTAGCACCAGCAGCAGCTTACTCTGCCGCCAGTAGCACCATCAGCAGCTTCCACTACCGCCAGTAGCACCAGCAACAGCTTACACTACCGCCAGCAGCACCAGCAGCAGCTTCCACTGCCGCCAATAGCACCAGCAGAAGCATAGGCTGCCCCCAGCAGAACCAGCAGCAGCATAGGCTGCCCCCAGCGCACCAGCAGCAGCCTAGGCTGCCCCCAGCAGAACCAGCAGCATCATAGGCTGCCCCCAGCAGAACCAGCAGCAGCATAGGCTGCCCCCCAGAAGAACCAGCAGCAGCATAGGCTGCCCCCCAAAAGAACCAGCAGCAGCATAGGCTGCCCCCCAGCAGAACCAGCAGCAGCATAGGCTGCCTCCAGCGCACCAGCAGCAGCCTAGGCTGCCCCCAGCAGAACCAGAATCAGCATAGGCTGCCCCCAGGAGAACCAGCAGCAGCTTAGGCTGCCGCCAGCGCACCAGCAGCAGCTTAGGCTGCCCCCAGCAGACCCAGCAGCAGCATAGGCTGCCCCCCAGCAGAAGGTGCAGCAGCATAGGCTGCCCCCAGCAGAACCAGCAGCAGCATAGGCTGCCCCCAACGCACCAGCAGGAGCCTAGGCTTCCCCCAGCAGAACCAGCAGCAGCATAGGCTGCCCCCAGCAGAACCAGAAGCAGCATAGGCTGCCCCCCAGAAGAACCAGCAGCAGCATAGGCTGCCCCCCAGAAGAACCAGCAGCAGCATAGGCTGCCCCCAGCGCACCAGCAGCAGCCTAGGCTGCCCCCAGCAGAACCAACAGCAGCATAGGCTGCCCCCAGCAGAACCAGCAGCAGCTTAGGCTGCCGCCAGCGCACCAGCAGCAGCTTAGGCTGCCCCCAGCAGACCCAGCAGCAGCATAGGCTGTCCCCCAGCAGAAGGTGCAGCAGCATAGGCTGCCCCCAGCAGAACCAGCAGCAGCATAGGCTGCCCCCAGCGCACCAGCAGCAGCTTAGGCTACCGCCTGGGCACCCCCCGTTTCTAGCCCCGTTTCTAGCCGCAGCACTCCCGGCAGAGGGGACCTGCGGGTCCAAGGTGTGGCGCCCCCAGCAATGGCTCAGCTAGCAGTGGGCAAGATGTTGGCCCCTGCGGGTACCAGGCCCTGACAGGCCATGGTACTGGCACTACCTGCTGGAGTCCTGACCACTCTGTGTACAGCTGCTACCGTCGACTTGACGACCTCCACCGTGAGCATTCTGGTCCTCACGCTATTACACCGCACTGGCCCCCGCGTCTTCGCCAGCGCACTGCTGCACCAGTTGAGTCTCACCTACCTGGTCTAGGACCTTTCCCGGCCGCACGAGTAGAGACCCGTGTTTCCAGTATTGGTGCGTGTGTTGTTTCCAGTCTAGGCGCCTCTGAGGATCTTTGTGTAGGAGCTGCAGCTACCACTCATCTAGCACCAGCCTTTGTCGCTGGCTCGGGTGCGACCTCACAGACTGCACAGCTTTCCTTCACCCTGGACTCTAGAGCATCCGTCTGTTTCTTTTGTGACTATACTGACCTCACACCACTGCGCACTCCAGTCACTGTCGCCTTGGCTGACCCCTCTGTGGGACCTGTAGTTGCCCACAGCACCACCATTCTCCCGTGTCTGGCGGCTCCCTCTGGGTTTCTCACAGGTTACTACACCCCCTCGTTCTCTAGGAACCTGGTGGGTGTCAGTCACCCCCACGACCTAGGTGTAGTCACTACTTTCCCATTGGACGAGCCTGTTGCCTCCTGCATAGTCGGTGCTACTGGGGCGCCTCTGGCCACTTTTCACAGGGAGCCGTGCTCTGGTCTGTACTCACTACACACTGGGTCCCACCACACTGGGTCAGGCCAGGTCAGGTCAGGTCACGTAGCTGATGTATCGTGCGACCATCGGTCACCCACCCGTTGGTCCTCTGGCACCACCGACTAGGTCACCCGTTGTTCCCACGTCTCGTTAGGATGGTACATCACCGTCTGGTCTCAGGTCTCCCAGAGTCGCTTGCCCCGCTTCCTTGCTTGCCTACGCCGCCGTGCACTCCTTGCGTCGAGGGTCGGTAGCGCACTGCCCCTCACTCCTCCTCGTTCCCCCCCACCACGGCTCCCTTCCATACCCTGCACTTGGACGTCTGGGGCCCCTCCTTGGTCCTTGGCCCACGTCAGGAGCGCTACTTCCTGATTTTGGTGGACGACTACTCTCGCTACACCACGGTTTTCCCCTTGCGGGGGAAGGCCCATGTGCCTACCGTCCTAGAGCCGTGGCTACTAGCAAGGGGTGCCGCCCAGGGCCTGTATGGGCTCCGCCTACACTCGGACCGTGGTGGTGAGTTTTCTTCAACTCGCTTTGAGTATCATCCAGTCTTACACGCTACCAGCCTCGCCGCAGCAGAACAGGGTAGCCAAGTGACGCATCGGCCTGGTCATGGAGGATGCCCGGACCTCCATGTGCCATGCCGGTGCCCCCCAGTTCCAATGGCCTTAGGCAGTCCGCTATGCCGCGCACCAGCTGAACCTGTGGGCCAGTGACGCACGCTCACAAGTTCTCCAAGCGTAGCAGCTGACTTCCGCGTCTTGGGTTCTCTAGTTCACGTCCGAGCCCCTGGCGCGAACAAGTTATCTCTGCGCAGTCATGTTGTTAAGATATGAGAATGAATGATTAACAAACAAGCAAGATATAAGTCAGCCCTAACCCTAAACATAGGACAAAACAAATGCACCTAGACTAGAACAATACAAACTATATCATTATAGTTTGACACACCCCCATAGTCTAGGCGACAGTAGTCCTGCGGAAAGCAACACATATCTCAGGATGGATCACGAAGTCACCACACAATCTGAGAGCAAAGGTTATAGGACCAGTCAGCAAGAGCAAGGAAAGGTCCCAAGACCGGTCTGCAACAACAAGAATCAAGCAAGGGATGCAACTCAGGGTGGATCACAACCTCACAACACAGTCTGAAGGCAAACAACATGCATCGATATAGATATATATAGGAAGAGATACACGCGTACAAGACAATGCATCTCTACGCAAGCAAGTGAGGGCTTGTAGACACAAGGCCTAGCTGGGTGCAGAAACGCTGGTGGGCACAAGGCGGCAACGCCTTGGTGAAGATATCTGCAGTGTTGGCCTCAGAGACCACACGTACCACGCGGGCCTGGCCACGCTGCTGAAACTCGCGGAGAAGGAAGTAACGAAGCTAGATGTGCTTCGCCTTCCCAACCAGTCGGGGCTCCTCGCATAGCAGGACAACAGACCTGTTGTCGGCGAACAAGACTAGGGGAGAGCGAGGTCGCTCACCAAGGTCGGTGAGGAGGAAAGACAGCCAGCGAAGCTCTTGGGCGGCCATGGCTGCAGCGTACACCTCTGCCTCACAGCTGGAACTAGAGACTGACGAAGCCCGAGTCGACCTCTATGAAACAACTCTGGTCCCAAGACTGAAACAGTAACCCTGTGTAGACCGTAGCGACTCTGCGTCGTCGGCCGACGACGAGGCCGAGTAACCTGTAAGTGTAACTGGCTTCTTCCCTCCAAGGACAAGTCCCATGCCTGATGTACTCGCCATATACTTTGCCACCCTCTTAGCAGCGTACCAGTCGGAACGTTGGTGTCTCCTAGGCGCAAGAAAGCGCGCAAGGATGCTAAGAGGGTAAGCTAGGTCTGGGCGAGTACATGTCATCACGTACATGAGACAACCCACCAGCTCAGGATATGGACCACTGGGCTCAAATGACTCGTCCGAAGGTGGAGCCGTGAGCCCATGATCCTCTGCAAGAGGGGTGGGCTGTACCTTGGAGAACGGGAAGCGAAACCGCGAGAGGATCTGCTCGGTGGGGGCGAATCCTGTAGTAACAGATAGACTCGTCGAACGTGACGTTCTGAGAAGTGAAGAGCTGGTAGGTGACCGGTCCTACGACCCGGTCATCTATGAGTTCTTCGCTTCCCAAGACGTCACGTTCGACGAGTTTGTCTTTTACTACGGGAGACGCCCTACCGAGGTACTGAGGTCTTTCCCCCCCCACTGTTCCTCACCCTTGAGCCCCCCCCAGTCGCCCCGGTAGCCCCCCCCCCCCTTCGCGTCCTGCCCCGTAAGGTGTGTCGCACGTCACTCCGCAGTCGCCCCCCCGCAGAGTCCAATCCCTGTCGTGTCTGGGGGTGTGGGAGGTGCAGTTGCGGAGGGTGAGGGAACTTGGGCTGATTGAGCTGGTGGTGTCGGCTCTGCGGGTGCAGGGGGTGTGGGTGTGGAGGTCACTCCCGTGGAGGACACGGCAGCCTCGAGTCGGCGGCCTCGCCCTGCGTCACCCCCTGGCTTCCCGTCTGTCCCGCAGTTCCCTCCTCGTTCTTCTCTGTGGCGGGTTGCTGCGGAGCCTGGGGGTGTTTCTGCGGGAGGTACTGGAGGCACCGAGGGTGTCGGAGGTGGAAGTGCTGGTTCTGGGGGTGCTGGAGCCGGAGGCACTGGCAAAGTGGCACCTACACCGTGCACTGTACATTTCCTGACCCGTGAGCAGCGTCTCCTCCGGTTGGAGAGGGAGGAGAGGGAGCGGTTTGAGAGGGCACGCCAGCAGAAGCAGCAGCAGCAGCAAGAGGAGCAGTCTCAGTCGCAGCGTCATGAGAGGGTAGAGGAGGAGCCACAGCCACAAGAGGAGAGAGTAGAGGAAGGAGTCACACCCGCAGTAGGAGAGAGCAGAGGAGGAGTCACGATTACAGCAGCAGGTGCAGTTGCAGCCGCAATAGGAGAGAGTAGAGGAGGAGTCACCACAACAGCACCAGGTACAGTTGCAGTCCCAGCAGGAGAGGGTAGAGCAGGAGTCCCGACTGCAGCAGCAAGTGCAGTTGCAGGAGAGAGTAGAAGGAGAATCACGGCCGCAGCAAGAGAGGGCAGAGGAGGAGCCACAGGAGCAGCAGCAGGGGCAGGTGCCGTCGCAGCGGACGCCAGGGGAGGCAGAGCAGCAGCGATTGCGCGACTTGCCCAACTTTGCACCAGCACGCTTGGTTCGTGGTCTTCTACCGTCCGCTCAGGGAGAAGTCCTCGTCCCCGTGGACTCGTCGTTCTCCCCTCAGTTGTGTCGTGTCTCCAGAGCCTTGTCGGTCCCGTTACCGTGCGAACGGGCCGTTTCACCTTGTTCTCCGCTCTCGTGTTCCACCTCCTCCTGTCCTTTCATAGCTTCCAGAGTTGTCCCTCACTGTGTTTCACGACCTGTTGTCCGACTACCTCCGTGCCTCCCGTCCTGTCGTCTCATGTATTCTGTCCACGTTGGTCACTCACCCGAGTGGCCCCTCGTTGTCTGTATCGGCTCTTGTTACCACTGTCGCTAGCCTAGCCTCTTCCCACCGCCTTGACTATGCTTCTCACCTGGTTAGTGGCCCTGCGCATTCTCCGTCCTCTGGGGGTGCTCCTGTCTTTCCCCTGGAGGTTCTCGAGGACAGGCAGTTCAAGCTTGGTTTCCTGGTGGCTCTATAAGGTGAAGCGGCCGCCTAGATCACCACCGGTGTTCAAGGCGCGCTATGTGGCGAGAGGCTTTAGTCAACGCGAGGGGGTAGACTTCTTCCAAACCTTCGCTCCCACCTTGAAGATGACCACTCTTCAGATGTTGCTGCACACTGCAGCTCAGCGCGACTATGAGTTACACTCCTTGGACTTCTCCACATCGTTCCTTCAGGGGAGTCTATACGATCAGATCTGGCTGCGTCGCCCGCCGGGATTCACTAGCTCTTTCCCTCCTAGGACTCAGTGGCAGCTACATCGACCGGTCTACGGCCTGCGCCAGGCTCCCCGTGAGTGGCACGTTACACTTTGCACGACTCTTGCAGTGCTTGACTTCTTTCCGTCGTCTGCGGACCCGTCGATGTTCGTCCGTCGAGGCTCAACCCCATTCTTTGTTCTGGTATACGTTGATGACCTGGTGTTTGCCACTCCCGACCGACGCTCACTGGCCTCTGTGAAGGAGTAAGTGCAGAGGAGACACACTTGCACTAACCTTCGTGAGCTACAGCGCTACCTTGGCCTGCACATCACCAAGGACAGGGCAGCTCGCACCATTACGCTGACGCAATCGCATATGGTCGAGCAGATCCTCACGCGTTTCCGCTTCCCATTCTCCAAGGTACAACTCACCCCTCTTACTGTGGATCATGGACTCACGGCTCCACCTTCGGACGAGCCATTTTACTCCAGCGGTCCAAATCCTGAGTTGGTGGGTTGTGGCATGTACCTGATGACTTGCACTTGCCCAGGCCTAGCTTACCCTCTTAGCGTCCTTGCGCGCTTTGTTGCGCCTAGGAGACACCGACCTTCCGACTGGTACGCGGCTAAGAGGGTGGCAAAGTATGTGGCGAGTACATAAGGCATGGGACTTGTCCTTGGAGGGAAGCAGCCAGTTACACTTACAGGTTACTCGGCCTCGTCGTGGGCCGACGACGCTGAGTTGCTGCGGTCTACACAGGGTTACTGCTTCAGTCTTGGGACCGGAGCTATTTCGTGGAGGTCGACTCGGGCGTCGACAGTCTCCAGTTCCAGCTGTGAGGCAGAGGTGTACGCTGCGGCCATGGCCGCCCAGGAGCTTTGCTAGCTGTCTTTCCTCCTCACCGACCTTGGTGAGCGGCCTCGCTCTCCCCCAGTCTTGTTCGCCGACAACAAGGTCTGCTGTCCTGTTGTGCGAGGAGCCCTGACTGGCTGGGAAGGCGAAGCACATCCAGCTTCGTTACTTCCTTCTACGCGAGTTGCAGCAGCGTGGCCAGGCCCGCGTGGTACGTGTGGTCTCTGGGGCCAACACTGCAGATATCTTCACCAAGGTGTTGCCGCCCTGTGACCACCAGCGTTTCTGCACCCAGCTAGGCCTTGTGTCTACAGGCCCTCACTTGCTTACTTTGCATTGTACTCTTGCATCTCTTTATATTTGCTATATATATCTGCTTGTGGACTGGCCTTGTGGCCCCTGTAGAGATGCTTGTCTTGTACTCTTGCATCTTCTATATTTGCTATATCCTTGCATGTGGACTGGCCTTGTGGCCCCTTACAATCTTGAGATCCACCCCGAGATTTGTTGTGTTTTTGTGAACTGGTCCTGTGACCCTTGCTATGTGTTGCTTTCCACGTGACTACGTCACCTAGACTATAGGGGTGTGTCAAGCTATATTTGTTATAGCTGATTTATGTTAGTCTATGTGTAATTCATGTTTTCCTAGGGTTTGGTTTACGCTTGCTATATCTTGCTTGTTTCTCATTTTCCTTAGTCAATTCATTCAGTAATTTATATTGTAACAGAAGATTCAGCGACGTCTCATCACGATCTAGAACTCCTAGAAGCAGTATTGCCAATCGACAGCGACGTGATCACTCAGTAGCAGTCGGAGATCAGGTTCTTCTCGATACACGCAACTTGGACTTTTCTCACCTTCCGTCCAAGCCCCGGCCTCGGTTCTGCGGTCCCTTTCGCGTTGAGGCGATGGTGACACCAGTAACATTCCGCTTGTGCTTACCTACTACGTGGAAGCTTCACAACGCTTTCCATGTTCAGCTGCTGAAGCCCTACAGGGTCCCTAACCAATAGTTCACAAGACGACAGCTACTGCCACCACCACATGTTCTCATACAGGAGAAACCAGAGTACGAGGTGGAACGAGTCCTCGCTCATCGACGGAGACGCGACAACAAGCTCGAATTCGTATGCTCGAAGAGGTTCGACTTGTCGGAGGATAGTTGGGTTGCAGAATCTGATATGGGCAACGCATGCAGTGCTCTCAAGGATTATCTTATCATTTCTCACGCCACCTAGCATTGATGGGGGGACATGTGAGAGTACGATGGCCTTACCTACATATATTTAGCTTATCGTGCATTATCTTGCTCATTCATATTTTTGTGTGCTTAATTTTTCTTCATTTCCTAGTTTCGTTGCTGAACTATAGTTATTATAGTTATAGGCACCGAAATAGGTTGAGTGCACCAGATTCTATGTTTTTCGGTTGCCACCGAATTGCGTTCTACCGAATTCGGGAAGGACCCATTCTGGACGCTTCGTGACCCGCGGAACCTCACAATCTCCCTGATGAAATGGCACCGTATCTGCATGTGCTTGGTGCGGCCATATAAGCATGCATTCAATGCAAGGGAAATGGCAGACTGGTTGTCCACAAACACATGCACACCACTAGCAAACTCATGCCCAAACTCTCCAAAAAAACGCTTTAGCAACACACCCCCCTGAATGCGCCGATACAGGCTGATGTACTCACCCTCAATGGTGGACAATGCAACCACTGGCTGCCTCTTGCTTTGCCAAGATATGGCTGCACCATTGAGACAATAGACATAGCCGGTGTGACTACTGTGATTAGCTGAATCTCCAGCATAATCAGCATCACTAAAGCCCACCAACTCGACCTGAGGCTCAGTGCGTGCGGGGAAGAAGATACCTGACTTCACACAACCTTTCAGGTAATTCAACACTCTCTTTGCAACCTGCAGGTGGAATGCCTTGGAACCACCTTGGACAGTTGTGACACTGCATAAGCAATCTGGGGCTGTGTAGTCGTGCTTGCATACATGAGGGACCCCACAATGCTTTGATAGAGCTGGACCAGCTCATCTCTCAGCAAGGGCTCCTCAGCATGTGCATGCACATCGAGGCCTGTAGGGAGAGGGGTACGCACGGGGTTAGCCTAAGAAAGGCCAAAGGACTCAAGCATGTTGAGAATGTACCTCTTCTGATGAATCAGGATGCCACTCTCATCACGCTCAATCTGCACCCCCAAATAGTACTTAGCCTCGCCCAAGTACTTCATGCGGAAACGAGAGGACAAGAGACCCTTGACCTCGTACATCAGGACCATGCTCGAAGTCAAAAGCAAAATGTCATCCACATAGAGGTAAAGGTACAACCTGCCCTCATCCCTCACCAAGTGGTACAAGGCAAGGTCACACTCTGACCTCTCAAAACCAAAATCCATCAACGCCTCATCAAACTTGAGGTACCACTGCCTTGGAGCTTGCTTCAGCCCATAGATTGATTTTCTGAGTCGGCAAACTCTGCCGGACCCATCATCAAAACCAGGGGGCTGCCTCATGTAAAGCTTCTTCTTCAAGACCCCATGAAGATAGGTAGTCGTCACATCCATGTCATGGATGTGAAACCCTAAGGAGGCTGCCATCCCGAGGGAGCCTCTCAGGGTAGTAGGCTTACCCACAGGGGTAGAAACCTGGTCATAGTGAACACCCCGTGTTTGAGTCTTCCCCATGGCCACCAACCTGGACTTAGGCCTCTCAATACTGCCATCAGCCTTGTGCTTGTACTTCCACACCCACTGACACCTCAAGACCTCCATACCATGTGGCACACATGCTGGATCAACCAGCTCAAAGGACTCGTTCACCTTATGGGACTCAAGCTCCTCACGCATGGACTCGACCCACTCAGGACGGGACAAGGCCTCCTTGACTGACTTAGGCTCATGCACCTGACCCATAAGACAAAAATCAAGCCCATGCTCACCCCCATCAGCATCCACAAGCATGCACTCGTCCAAATCATGCACCTCATGATCATGCATGCAAGCATACTGTGCACTTGGTGTGAACCTTTCAGGTGGCCGGGAGATGCGTGTGGTGGGGCGCAAAGGTGATGCCTCCCCCTGCTCCAAACTTTGCAGCTTCTCTTTCCAAGTCCCTCTCTTCATGAAGGACCGTGGTGACTTGGACAGCTGCTGCTGCAGTAGTTGCTGCCACCTACCCACATGAACAGGCGGTGTATGCTACTGTGGTGGCTGCTGCGGATCATGGGCTGGTGCGTTAGGGTCAAGGGTGGAACCAGCAGTTGGGGACACCTCATGGTGAGGTGCAGCTGCCTTTTGTTCCTCTTTCTGATCCTCTACCTCCTCTCCTGGATCCTCCCATGCCCCCTCAAAGATAGAAGAGGTGTAGGGATCCTGGAGGGAACTCCCAACAGTACTAGCACCATGCTCCTTCCACCCCTTGTAGCTCAGCCCCTCATGGAAAACCACGTCCCGGCTTTCCACCACCCGCTGATCTGCCACACTCCACAACATCCAAGCCTTGCTCCTCTCCGACACCCCAAGGAAAATGCCCCATTGTGCCTTGGGATCCAGCTTCCTCCATTGCTGGTCGGGCATTTTGCACTGCGCCATGCACCCCCACACTCGTGCCATGGACATACTAGGCACCTTCCTGGTCCACATGAAGTAGGGGCTCTTGCCCCCTAGCCCCTTGCTGCCCATCCTGTCCTTAACCCAATTGGCATATTGCACTGCTGCCACCCCCCCCCCCCCCCCCCCCCCCCAAGTATGATCCAGCTGCGCATGAGCAAGCATGGCTCGGGAAAGATCAATGAGGGTCCGGTTTAGCCGCTCTGCTGCCCCATTTTGCTGCGGCGTGTAGGCAACTAAAAGCTGGTGTGTGATGCCCTTGTCTTCAAGGAAATACTCCAGATCCTTCCCCATGTACTCCGCACCCCGATCAGACCTAAGTATTTTCACCTTAGCCCCGGCTTCCCTCTCCGCATAGCGTATCCATCGCTTGAAGACCTTGGCCACCTCATCCTTGTTTTTCACCAAGGTGACCCAAATAAGGCGGTTGTAGTCATCCAAGAAGGTGATGAAGTACTTTCTGCCCTTCTCCCTGTCCGGAGTTTGCATGGGGCCACACACATCCATGTGCACCAACTCAAGGGGTGCGGAGGCTCTAGTGGTGGAGGTAGGGAAGGAGGTCCTTGGCAGCTTCCCGGTAGTGCAATCAGGGCACTTAATTGGCTGCCCACCACCCTCCTTGATCTCCACACCCTTCAGCTCCCCCTTCTTCACGCTGTTATAGTCTTAGTAGGCTTGAATGTGCCAAAAACAACAGATACAGTGCACAGTTGGATTTCTACACACCGGCTTTAAATGTTGATAGCGTTCTGGTCACAGCTGCAAACGACCTGATTCAACTTGAATCTGGAGCATCATAACTTCGCGTACAACAGGCAATTTACTTAGCAGGATTTCATTAAGAATGGACGACACAATGTCGGTTTGAACGAACGGCACTATGGCAGCCACTATAGTCTTAGAACACAAATTAGGAAGAGTTACGAGTTGGAAATGACTCCCAGCTACTACAAACCCCAAGAGCCAAGGTACAGTGATGTGGAACAGTGCCACACTGTCTCCAACCATGAAGGGTCTCGAAACTACCCTCCACAAGGGCCTACACCGAGAGAAATATTACACTACACATTGTAATGTAACTATTCTCACTATCTTGAAGTTTACCCTTTTGGAGAGCTTCGAAATCGCTTCAATCTTGAAACCATGGCTTTGGTTCTTCAAGATAAATTCTTCCTTGAGTTCTTGGAAGTCTTCTGTGTCAAACTTATATCTGCTATAGTCTATTTAGGCTGTAGTGGGGTAGCTCTTAGAGGGTACAACACTTGTGTTTTCTACTTGTACCCATCTCAGTTTCTAGTTCATTCATTCTTTCGTCAATTATCTCACATGGTATAGAGCTAGTTTCGAGTTTTTTTTTTTTTAAGGGCCCACCACTGAATTTTTTCTTACCTGCTCGACGCGCGCGTCGCGCCTGCCCTTCGAGGCCCGTAGCGGCCCCTGCGCCTGAAGGGCAGGCCCCGTAAGGCCCCGTAAAGCTCCGTTTCCGGCCCCGTTTCCGGCCCTGTAAGGCCCTGTAAGGCCTTGTTTCCGGCCCCGTAAGGCCCCGTAAGGCCCCGTTTACGGCCCCGTTTAAGGCCCCGTAAGGCCCCGTTTACGGCCCCGTTAAGGCCCCGTAAGGCCCCGCAAGGCCCCGTAAGGCCCCGTAAGGCCCCGTAAGGCCCCGTTTACGGCCCCGTTTAAGGCCCCGTAAGGCCCCGTAAGGCCCCGTAAGGCCCCATAAGGCCCCGTTTACGGCCCCGTTTAAGGCCCCGTAAGGCCCCGTAAGGCCCCGTAAGGCCCCGTCAGGCCCCGTTTAAGGCCCCGTAAGGCCCCGTAAGGCCCCGTCAGGCCCCGTTTAAGGCCCCGTTAGGCCCCGTAAGGCCCCGTAAGGCCCCGTAAGGCCCTGTAAGGCCCCGTCAGGCCCCGTCAGGCCCCGTTTGCGGCCCCGTCAGGCCCCGTAAGGCCCCGTCAGGCCCCGTTAGAGGCCCCGTACGGCCCCGTCAGGCCCCGTTAGCGGCCCCGTCAGGCCCCGTCAGGCCCCGTAAGGCCCCGTCCGGCCCTGCCCCGGCCCTACCCCAACCTGTCGCGGCCCTGCGCCGGCCCTGCTGCGGCCCTGTCGCAGCTCTGCCCCGGCCCTGCTCCGGCACTGTTGCAGCCCTGCCCCGGCCCTCGCCCCGACCCTGTCTCGGCCCTGCCCCGGCCCTGCTCCTGCACTGCCGCGGCCCGGCCCCGGCCCTGCCCCAGACCTGTCGCGGCCTCGCCCTGGCCCTGTCCCGGCCCTGCTCCGACCCTGCCCCGGCCCTGCCCAGGCCCTGCCCCGGCCCTGCCCCGGCCCTGCCCCGGCCCTACCCCCTGCCCCGGCCCTGCTCCGACCCTGCCCCGGCCCTGCCCCGGCCCTGCCCCGGCCTTGCCCCGGCCCTGCCCCGGCCCTGCCCCGGCCCTGCCCCGGTCCTGCCCCGGCCCTGCCCCCTGCCCCGGCCCTGCTCCGGCCCTACCCCGGCCACGCCACTGGTAAGAGCGCCGCGCTGCCGAGCCGCGCCGCCCTGCCGAGCCGCGCCGCTCTGCCTAGCCTGCCCTGCCGAGTTGCACTGCTGCTGCTGCTAGCCTGCTGCTGCTCCTGTCATGGCTAGTCTCAATGTTCTTACCTTTGATGCTGAGGGTCAAGCTGTTGACTTTGAGGTCTGGCTAGATGATCTGCAGCTTTTCCTACAGTGCGATAGCAAGGATGGCCTCTCACTGTTCGATCTCACGTCTGGCGCCTCTACTGCCCCTGCTGCTGATGCTGACAGTACTGTTCGCTCGCAGTGGCTCACGCGCGATGCTGCTGCTCGTCTTGCTGTGCGTAATCACCTGCCGTCTACTGAGCGCGCGCACTTTAGTCAGTACAAGAGTGCTAGGGCTCTGTACGACGCTGTAGTTGCACGCTACTCCTCCCCTACCACTGCTGCCCTCAGCCGCCTCATGCTGCCGTACCTTTTTCCTGACCTTGCCGCCTTTGCCACAGTTGCTGACCTAGTTGCTCACCTCCGCACTAGTGATGCTCGCTACCGCGCTGCCCTTCCCACTGAGTTTCTTCCCACGAAATCCCCCCCCATGTACATCACCCTTTACTACCTAGTCACCCGCCTCCCTGACTCTCTCTCCTCAGTCAGGGATCACATCCTCTCCCTTTGCCCCACCGAGCTGACTGTCGACTTGCTAGAGGAGTGCCTTGCTGCAGCTGAGAAGAGTATCTTAGCTGTCGGTGCTTCTCGCGGCGACCGTCGCACCCCCTTCTTTGAGGGGTGTTCCTCTGTCCCCCTTCTCCCCTCTGTTGCCTCTGCTGCTGCAGTCGACCTCGTTGGCACTGAGGAGGTCGGCGCTGCGTCTACTGCCCCTTGTGGGCGACGCCGCACTGGCAAGGGCAAGGGAAGCAGGGGTGGTGGAGGGGGCGGTGGAGGCAGCGGTGGAGGAGGTGGAGGAGGACGAGGTGGTGGTGGGGGTGGTTCCGAGAGTGGGGGCGTCGGTGGCGGCAGTGGAGGCCGTGGCGGCGGTGGCGGAGGAGGTGGCGGCGGCGGCAGCGGTGGTGGAGGTAGCGGAGGAGGTGGTGCTGGTCGCGGTGCGGCCACGCAGCGTGGAGGCCTTGGTGGCAGCCAGCGTCAGCAGCAGCTGCGCACCCGTGAGACCCCGTCTGTTCAGCAGCTTCGTGAGTGGTACGCTGGGCGTGGGAGGTTTGGGGGTGCAGGTCCCTGCACGTACGTTCTTCGCACCGGCACTCGTAGTGGGGAGGTGTGTGGTCTCCCACACACCACGCAGCGCTGCTTCGGCCGCTTGACTGACGCCTGGCGTACCCAGTTTCCTGACGCTGTTGAGCTTCCTCGTTGGCATGATCTGCTTCTGCAGAATGTGCCTATCTTTGATCTAGACTTTGATGCTATCCTTGCTGCCATGTATGCTCTTGCTGATATTACTGAGGGTGACTGTTACCTGCGTGTCCCGCCCGACCCGGGCACTGTGGCTACTGCTCTAGGTGCTAGTGCGTCTGCTGCTCCAGGTGCTTGTGCGGCTGCTGCTCTAGGTGCTAGTGCGTCTGCTGCTCCAGGTGCTGGTACGTCTCCTCTCTCTGGTACTACACCTACTGCGTCCTTTCACACTTTCACACTTGACTCTGGTGCTTCGCGCTCTTTCTTTAGAGACAGCACCACGCTCACGCCGCTCAGTCGGCCTGTTGCGGTCTCCCTTGCTGACCCCTCAGGGGGCCCAGTACTTGCACACTCCTCCACTGTCCTACCGTGTCCTGCAGCCCCGTCGGGCTTGCTGTCGGGACTCCACCTCCCCTCGTTCTCTACGAACCTGGTGAGTGGAGCTGACCTCTAGGACGCGTGGGTTGACCAGTTCACCCCTGGAGGTCAGCGTGTGACCCACTGCACTTGCTCTCGGACGGGCCGCCACCTGGCCACGTTCACCCGTCGGCCAGGGTCGAGTCTGTACACACTGACTACTGCGCCTCCTCCGGTCTCTGCGTCTGGTCAGGTAGCTGCGTCCAGTCAGGTGTTTGCTGCCGCATCCAGGTCTAGTCCTGCGTCTGCCCCCTGCTCGTGTCGTCCTCTGGCACACGAGACTCTCCTTTGGCACCACCGCCTTGGTCACCCCTCCCTGCCTCGTCTTCGAGGTATGGCCTCCCGTGCCCTTGTCTCGGGTCTACCCAGGTCCCTCCCTCCCCTTCCTCCGGGGCCTGCCCCCGCCTGTGTTCCGTGTGTCGAGGGCCGACAGCGTGCCGCCCCTCACTCCTCCTCGTTTCCTCCGACTGAGGCTCCTCTGCAGACTCTTCACATGGACGTGTGGGGCCCAGCCCGCGTCCGTGGACAGGGTCACGAGCGCTACTTCCTCCTGGTCGTTGACGACTACTCGCGTTACACCACAGTCTTCCCCTTGCGCAGCAAGGGTGAGGTTCCTGAGGTGTTGATCGACTGGATCCGCGGTGCTCGTCGCCAGCTCAGTGAGAGTTTCGGCTCCGACCTTCCTGTTCTGCGTCTGCACTCCGACCGAGGAGGGGAGTTTTCCTCCGACCTCCTGAGAGCCTTCTGTCGTTCGGAGGGCATCCGCCAGACGTTCACGCTTCCGGCCTCCCCGCAGCAAAATGGGATTGCTGAGCGCCGCATTGGCATGGTCATGGATGTCGCTCGTACGTCCATGATCCATGCGGCTGCTCCCCATTTTCTGTGGCCGTTCGCGGTTCAGTACGCTGCGCATCAGATCAACCTTCAGCCTCGTGTCTCCTTGCCGGAGACCACACCTACTCTGCGGTGGACGGGGAAGGTTGGCGATGCGTCCGCGTTCCGTGTCTGGGGATCTCGAGCTTTTGTCCGCGATACTACAGCGGACAAGCTGTCCTCCCGTGCCATTCCCTGTGTCTTCCTTGGCTTCCCTCCTGACGCACCCGGGTGGCAGTTCTACCACCCCACCTCGCGTCGTGATCTGTCCTCTCAGGACGTCACGTTCGACGAGTCGGTGTCGTACTACCGTCTCTTTCCCTACCGCACTGCCTCTCCCCCCCCCCGGCCACTCTTCCTGGCACCAGGTACTCCCCTGGTAGACCCCCTCCCCCCCCAGGGTCCTGCCCCCTCAGGTGTGTCCCAGGTAGACCCTGCCGAGCCGGTCGAGGTAGCTGTCGACTCAGGTGCTGCTAGGGGTGCTGAGTCTGGGGCTGCTTAACGACGTTTTAGCTGCTAGACTTAACATGGCTAGAGGATTTGTTTCCGCACTCAACGGCCGTCCTCCTCCGACTCGCATCAATACTCGGAGTTCGTCTAGGCGTGGATCGCCATGACGGGAGGACGACCAAACTTTGACTTCCGGGAGGGACTGGTCGCGCTCTCCCTGATATGAGTCTCGAGCATGAATTACTGCTCTCGATTTGATTGGTGCAGGAAATCGCGGCACCAATCGCCGAGACAAGGAAGATCACGCGGCAATTTCGGCTGGCCCGTAACAACCGTCCGCACGATCCTGCCAGCACGAACAACGCAGGAGCAAGAACGCGCCAAGGGCACACTGACACGGCCCCCGCACCTCGCGCCGGCCGTAATGATGGGGGGGGGCGCCTGGATTTTGCAATCAGGACGACCCTGTTAGAATAGTGGGCGAGGATGATGACTAGGAAAGGGGGAGGGGTACACGTAGAATGTCGAGAGAAATTGTGTACCCGTTAAGGCTAAACCCACTATAGCCTAGACAACTGTAAACACATAAACTAAGCCTAGATATAACAAAGCATATATGTTTGACACACCCCCATAGGCGAAGTGGGGGATAGCCAGAACAAGCAATGGTCACAAGACCAGTCAAGAGAAGAAGCAAAGCAAAGCAAGCTCAGGGTGGATCACAAAGTCACCACACAGTCCGAGCACAAGCAAAGGGCCACAAGGCCAGTTCACATGCAGAGTTATATAAAGTGAACAAACAATACAGTGATCATACCCTAACAAGTGCAAGCATGCAGGTATATAGATAGATCACAGTACAGGCAGAGTCAGGCAGTAAGTAGGTGAGGCAAAGTAGGCACAAGGCCTAACACAGTAACAAAGCGCTGATGGTCACCAGGCGGAAGTGCCTTGGTGAAGACATCAGCAGTGTTGGCCCGAGTGGCCACGTACGCTAGACGAAGCTGACCACGCTGCTGCAACTCTCGAGCAAGGAAGTATCGCAGAGCGATGTGCTTCGTTCTGTGCTCCAGTCTGTGCTCCTGACACAAGGCAATCATGGCCTTGTTGTCTACATACAAGACTGGAGGCGAACAAGGCTGCTCTCCCAAGTCGGTCAGCAAGTAGGTGAGCCAGCGTAGCTCCTGAGCAGCCATGGCTCCGGCGTAGATCTCAGCCTCACAGCTGGAGCTGAGAACTGAAGACGAGCAGGTAGACCGCCAAGAAACCGAGCCAGACCCAAGGCTAAAGGTGTAACCCTGCGACGATCGCTGCGTAGCTGAGTCGTCAACCCAGGAGGCGTCTGCATGACCAGTGAGGACAACAGGACCCCGTCCTCCAAGCACAAGCCCCATGCCCGACGTACTGCACAAGTGAGTGCAGGTATGTCTCTTCTGCAGCTCGGACTTCACTAGGGTCAGTGCCTCAGTGTCAGCCGTGGCAAAGACGAGGTCGTCGACGTACACTAGGACGTAGAAGGGCTGCAGCGAGGTGTCGGTGCGTAGAAACAGCGACGGGTTTGCTGTAGAAGGAACAAACCCAAGAGTCGCAAGTGTAGTCCTGAGTGTATCGTGCCACTCGCGAGGCGCCTGGCGGAGACCGTAGACTGGCCGGCAGAGGCTCCACTGGGTACCTGTAGGAAACGACCCAGTGAAACCAGGTGGTCAGCGCAGCCAGATCTCCTCGTGCAGGCTGCCCTGCAGGAAGGCTGTACTGAAGTTCAGGGAGTGTAACACGTAGTCACGCTGAGCCGCTACGTGCAGCAACACCCGAAGAATACTCATCTTCGGGGTGGGGGAGAAGGTCTGGAAGTAGTCAACTCCCTGTCGCTGACTGAAACCTTGAGCAACGTAACACGCCTTGAAGGCAGGCGGAGAACCCGGCGACCGCTTCACCCTGAAGATCCACATGCCATCGACTATGTTCACCCCAGGTGGGGGAACCTCGTCGACGTAAGTGCCTGTGGACTTCCAGGATGCCATCTCGGCATCCATAGCTGCCTGCCACTGAGAGGAGTAAGGACCCTCAATCGCCTCTGTGTAAGAGCGCGGGGTCGGGATGTCTGGAGCATCCGGGTCTCCCTCAGGGGCAAGCAGCAAGGAAACGAAACGAGGTACAGCAGCTGCAAGACACTCAAAGTCCTCCTGCCTGTCCTCAAGGACGTCCGTGCCAAGATCACACTCACCCCCGACGGACGGAGGACTGGCAGACGCAGATTCAGCAACTAGAGCAGAGGCGTAGTCGAGACGGCAGGCAGCAGCAAAGTCAAGCAGCTAAGCAACGAGAGCAGAAGCAGCAGCAGACTCAATGGAAGGGTCAGTGACAGCAGTGGCAAGGAGACGAGCGACAGTGGGACTGGCAGCACGCGCTCGGTCAGACTCAGGGTCAGGGGCCTCAGGAAGAGAGGACTCAGGAGGAGTAGGCAGAGGAACACGCAGTGGAACAGAGGAAGGACGGAGTGCCATAGTGTGCGTGCCCGGGACAGGAGGAGGACGCGAACGAGGAGCGCGAAGAGCAGTGCGAAAAGGCGAGACAGGACGAGACGCAGGCTCACGATGCTCTGTAAGACCTCCAGACTGCTCAGTGTAAGGAGAGGGAATAGGCAGTGGGGTGGCTGGCTGTAACGGCGGCTGCAACTGGTCAGGCGGTGGACACAGGAAGGGAGGAGGAAGACCAGTAGAAGACGGGACACCAAGAACCTGCTGAAGCAGGGGAACGAAGTACGGGCGCGGCCGCACAGTGCCTCCAGCACCTCCAGCTCCAAGGTCAATAGCTCCAACTCCTGCAGCTCCAGCGCCTCCTGCGCTAGGGCCTCCAACTCTAGCTACACCAGCTCCAGCGCCTCCAGCGCCAGCTGCTCCAGGCTGCGTAGGGTCTCCAGCTCCAGTAGTAACAGCAGCACCTCCAACTCCAGCGTCTCCAGGCTCGCTAGCCATAGGAGCTCCACTCCAACGGTGTGGGCGCTGAACAAGCCACTCACGCAGCTGCTGCGAGGACAGTCGCGGTGAAGCACCAGCAGGACCTCCAGACGAAGCAGCACCCCGAGGCTCAGCACCCCCAGGCTCCGCACCCTCCGACTCAGCACCCCCAGGCTCCGCACCCTCCGACTCAGCACCCCCAGGCTCAACACCCTCAGGCCCCAGACCCAGCACCCTCAGACCCCGCACCCCCCGGCTCCGCACCCCTAGATGCAGCACCCCCAGACGCAGCACCTGGAGCAGCACCCGAGACGACAGCAACCTGAACAGGCGCAGTACCAGGGAGAGGGTCTACCTAAGACACTCCCAAGGGAGCAGGACCCTGGGGCGGAAGGGGGTCTACCGGAGGGGGACCGGGAGCAAGGAAGAGCGGTGGGGACGGGGAAGGGGCGGAGTGGTAGGGGAAGAGATGGTAGAAGGGAACCGACTCGTCAAACGTGACGTCCTGAGAAGGGAGGACATGGCGCGAGGTGGGGTGGTAAAACTGCCAGCCAGGCGCGTCAGGGACAAAGCCAAGGAAGACGCAGGGAATGGCGCGGGCGGAGAGCTTGTCCGCGGACGTATCGCGAACAAAGGCACGAGAACCCCAGACCCGGAACACCGACGCATCGCCAACCTTCCCCGTCCAACGCAGTGTGGGCGAGGTCTCCGGCAAGGAGACACGGGGCCAAAGGTTGAGCTGATGCGCAGCGTACCGGACCGCAAACGGCCACAGAAAATGGGGAGCGGCTGCATGGATCATGGAGGTACGAGGGACCTCCATGACTAAGCCAATGCGGAGGGGAGTCCGGAAGCGTGAACGACTGGAGAATGCCGTCCCCACGACAAAAGTCCCGCAAGAGGTCGGAGGAGAACTCACCACCTCTGTCAGAGTGCAGACGCAGGACAGGAAGGTCTTGGCCGAATCGCTCGCGCAGCTGGAGACGGACTGTGCGGATCCAAGGGATCAAGACAGCTGAGACTTCACCCTTGCTGCGTAAGGGGAAGACTGTGGTGTATCGCGTATAGTCGTCAACTACCAGCAGAAAGTAGCGCTCGCGGCCCTGTCCACTGACGCGGGCTGGGCCCCACACGTCCATGTGGAGGGTCTGCAGGGGAGCAGTCGTCGGGGGAAACGAGGAGGAGTGAGGAGCGGCGCGCTACCGCCCCTCGACGCAAGGAAGACAGGGCGGGGCAGGTGAGGGCGGCAGGGGAGGCAGAGACCTGGGGAGACCAGAGACAAGGAGACGGGAGTGCATGCCACGAAGGCGTGGCAGGGAGGGGTGACCCAGGCGGTGGTGCCAAAGGAGAGTCTGGTGCGACAGGAGGCGACACGAGCAAGAGGCGGCTACCTGACCAGACGCGGACACCTGAGCGGACGCAGCGACCTGAGGAGGCTCGGTAGCCAGTGTGTACAAACTCGACCCTGGCCGACGAGTGAACGTAGCCAGGTGACGCCCCGTCCGTGTACACGTGCAGATCGACACACGCTGACCCCCAGGAGTGGTGGTAGTGACCATCGCATCCTGGAGGGCAGCGGTACTCACCAAGTTCGTAGAGAACGAGGGGAGGTGAAGACTTGACAGTGAGCCGGACGGAACCGCCGGACACGGGAGGACAATGGAGGAACTGGCAACGACCAGGCCCCCAGAGGGGTCAGCCAGTCTGACCGGAACAGGTGCAGGAAGATGAGTGAGAGTGGTGCTGTCACGAAAGAAACAGCGCGAGGCGCCGGAGTCCAACGTGAAGGTGTGCAGGGCCTCAGCAGGCGCAGTACCAGGGGGAGTACCAGACGCAGTAGCACCTAGAGCAGCAGCGGCTATACCTGGGTCAGGTGGCATACACCAGTAACAGTCACCCTCAGCACTAAAAGACAAAGCATACATGGCAGATATAATAACATCAAAGTCTAGGTCAAAGATAGCAACTCCCGACCTAAGCAACTCCGCCCAGCGAGGGCGCTCGACGTCATCACCAAACTCAGTACGCCAGGCGTCGTCAAGGCGGGCAAAGCAGCGGCGCTGAGTGTGAAACCTCCCGCATGTCCGGCCCGCACGGGCACCCGTGCGAATGACATACGGGCAGGTCTCACTACCCTCACCCGCCCCACGCTGAACCAACCACTCAAGGAGCTGCTGGGGCGTCTGAGTCTCGCTCCGACGCTGCTGCTGCTGGCTCTGACCACCACCAGGGCCTCCACGCTGAGGTCCAGACCGACCACCACTGGTCCCACCGCCTCTACTGCTGCCACTCCCTCCGCTGCCTCCACCGCCGCCACCAGAGCCTCCACCTCCGCCACTGGTCCCACCACCGCCACCACCTCCACCGCCTCCGCCTCCACTACCGCTGCCCCCACTACCACTCCCACTGCCACCTCCACCACCACCGCTGCCTCCTCCACTACCCCGGCCACCCTTGCCCTTGCTGTTGCGGCGCTTTGCACTAGTCGAAGCAGCACCGACGTCCTCAAGAACAGAGACGTCTGCAGCAGCAGCAGAGGCGAAGGAGGAGGAAAGGGGGGAGGGGGAGCACCCCTCAAAGAAGGGTGAGCGTGGAGTGCCACGAGCAGCACCTACAGCAACTGCACTAGTCTTAGCTGCGAGGAGATGCTGCTCGAGGAGGTCAACAGTGAGGGAAGTGGGGTCGAGGGTGAGAAAGTGGTCCCTGACAGAGCGAAGGGAGTCAGGGAGGCGAGTGACTATGAAGTAGAGGGTGATGAACATGGGGGGCTGGTTCGTGGGAAGGAACTCAGCAGGGACGGTAGCACGGTAGCGAGCGTCGCTAGTGCGCAGGTGGGTAACCAGGTTGGCTACTATGGCAAAAGCCGACAGCTCAGGGAACAGGTAGGGCAGTAGCAGTTTGCCACTGGCAGCAGTGGCAGGGGAGGAATAGCGAGCAACGACAGCGTCGTACAAGGCCTGTGCTGTCCTGTGCTCGCCAAAGTGAGCACATTCGGTTGCGGGCAGGTGGTTGCGAATGGCCAAGCGGGCAGTAGCGTCACGAGACAGCCACCGGGAACGAGTCGAAACGTCAGCTGTGGCGGGAGGGGCTGGAGCGGCACCAGACACGTGGTCAAACAGTGAGACACTGTCCCGACTATCGCTCAGTAGGTACAGTTGCAGATCGTCGTGCCACGTGTCAAATGCTACAGGTCTTCCTTCCGGGTCGAACGGGAGAACTCGAAGTGACGCCATTGGGGCCGAGGGGCCAAACAGGGGGCCGGGCGCAGGGCTCTGAGGTGGGGCCGAGGGGCCTAGGGACCGCGGGGCCAAACAAGGGGCCGGGGGGGCCTAGGGGGGGCCGAGGGGCCTAGGGGGCCGAGGGGCCAAACAAGGGGCCGGGGGGCCGGGCGCCGGGCTCTGAGGTGGGGCCGAGGGGCCTAGGGGCCGCGGGGCCAAACAAGGGGCTGGGGGGGCCGAGGGGCCTAGGGGGCCGAGGGGCCAAACAAGGGGCCGGGGGGCCGGGTGCCGGTCTCTGAGGGGGGGCCGAGGGGCCTAGGGGCTGCAGGGCCAAACAAGGGGCCGAGGGACCTAGGGGGGCCGAGGGGCCTAGGGGGCCAAGGGGCCAAACGAGGGGCCGGGGGGCCGAGGGGCCTAAGGGGCCGAGGGACCAACCAAGGGGCCAGGGGGCCGGGTGCCGGTCTCTGAGGTGGGGCCGAGGGGCCTAGGGGCCGCGGGGCCAATCAAGGGGCCGGGGGGCCAATCACACGGGGCCGAGGGGCCTAGGGGGCCGAGGGGCCAAACGAGGGGCCGGGGGGCCGAGGGGCCTAGGGGGCCTAGGGGCCTAGGGGCCACGTGTTATAGTCTGCAGTCCACTTAGGGGTCGCGGATGCCCATGAAACCGCCTAAGCAGAATCTGACGTCTTCAAACCGCCTCTGTTCAAAACGCCGTCACGATCAGCTCCGAGAACATACGAGGCTGAAACTTGGACAGCGGTTAGCCTTAGGTGTCTGCTTTCCAACGGTATATTACTTGCTATTATCAGAGGTGTGTGCACTACGCAGTGAACGAAAACGTAAGCTCGGCTGAAAAAACGTGTATTCTCATTGATGCAAGGAAGAGGTGAGTACAACATTGCCTAGGGGACTCATAAGGGGTTGGGTCATCCTGGAACTCAGAGAAGGTTGAGTCCTAGGGGAGAAAGGCTAGAGAAGAATGGGAAACGTCCTAGCTAGGTCAGCAAAGCCAACCACACTTGGATGTTCAGAGCTGTACTCAAGGCTACCAATAGTGAGTCAAGCCAACATGAGTCAGCTTGTCTTCCCACTTGCACCCTCTTGCAAGTTGCTTCCAGGAAGACCAAACTTCTCAAAAGGAGGGTTATAGAGTCCCACTTGACCACCTGTACTTCTTGTCTCATTCTCTGTCCCTGCACCATTGGCATGACAACAATGAAAGGGTGGCAAGGGAAATGCTGCCAACAGTGCACCATGACTACGGAACAGTGAATTTCGGCAGCTGTCACGCAATGCTCAGATGTTGGATCGTTCTGAAACTTTGTGACCACTTGCACAGCGGGGCAAAGGACTGCCAGACCGAATTTCAGACCAATCAGATCTCGGTAGACGAGTCAGCAGCCGAAATGGTGAACTCGGGTGTTACCAAAAGGAGTAACACACACTTCCGGGATGCCATAAGTCTTGAAACATAAAATGTTGTCATGCCTTGGTAACTGCTTCAAAAACTCTGAAACTTTGAGGGTTTGAAGAAAACGTGTTGAACAACCTCCCCACAAAATTCCAGAAGCTGAGCAGGCTTGTAGGCCGAATGGGAGTGCGATGACCGTGCCACTGTAATGTGTTGGCACAACAAACTCCCCCTCATCGTGCTCTCATTCATCCCTTAGCTGCTCCCTGAAGCTGCCTCCCCTAGTTGAAGGACATGCCACACAAGGTGGCGCAGGTCCAATGCTGATGCTCTGCAAGCCGCTTCGTCAAAAAATCTGCAGGTTGCTTGGTAGTGTTGATGTAGTGCAAGGAGACCGTGCCCTTCTTCACCTCCTTCCTCACCCAATGCCATTTGATATGCATGTGCTTGTTCAGCCCATGGAGCACAGCATTGCGAGCCATTGCAATTGCTCCTTGGCTGTCACAAAACACAGGTGTAGGACCCTCTTGCTCCTGCCCCAACTCCTCAAGCAACCTCCTCATCCAAACCACCTCCTTCACCCCATGAAACAACGCCATGTACTCGCTCTCCGTTGATGAGTGAGCTATCTCCCCTTGCTTCTTAGACTTCCAGCTCACTGGACTCCCTCCAACACAGCATACATAGCCACCGTGGGATGTTGCATCACTGATGTCACTTGCCCAGGTAGCATCGGTGAAGCACGAGAGGTACAAGTGTCCACGCCTTGCAGGTGCACCGGTCTTCGTGCTCACCTCCTCCACTCCCTTTTGCTTCAGCTGCCCATGCACTGAATATTGCAGCCCCACCCTTGAGGTTGCCATGCAGTACCTCACCAGCCTCTCTGCTGCATCAAGGTGCTCTTGAAGGGGCCTAGACACCACACGAGCCAGCTGCGAAACCGCGAATGAAATATCGGGGCGAGTGTTGACCGAAGCATACATCAAGCTCCCCACCATTGACTGGAACCGACGCTGCAACTCGGGCTCCAACACCTCACCCTCCTCTTCATCAAGGTGTAGCTGAAATCCTGAGGGTAGTGGAGTCTTTACACTCCTCCCTTCCTCCAGCCCATACCTCTCCCCCATGGCTGCAAGGTACTTGTGTTGGTGAAGCCTCAACCATCCCTTCACCTCGTCCCGCTCCACGTGAAGACCAAGGTAATACCCCACTGGTCCAAGGGCCTTGCATTGAAAGGTCTCCTTCAGCTTCCCTTGCACCTCCTTGATCCTCTCCAGGGATGGAGAGAAGAGGAGAATGTCATCGACGTAGACAAGGAGAAACACTTTCTCCTCATCCCCCTCGGTTATGAAGAGACTCTCGTCGCACCCGCTAACTTTGAAGCCAAGAGCCTCCAACGCCTCCACCAGCCTTGCATACCAGCACCTTGGAGCTTGTTTGAGGCCATAGATGGCCTTGTTGAGCCTGCAAACACGTCCGCTCCCATCGTCGTACCCCTCTGGCTGCTTAATGTAAATCTCCTCATCTACCACGCCATAGAGGAAAGCCGTCTTCACATCCATTTGCTCCACCTTCCAACCACAAACGGCAGCTGCTGCCAGCAACACCCGGAGCGTAGGAGCCTTGGCAACAGGAGCAAACACCTCCTTAAAGTCAACCCCCTCCCTCTGCTGGAAACCCTTGATCACAAGTCTTGTTTTGCGCCTCTCCAACTTCCCCTCCGCATCGGTCTTCACACGTAATATCCACGTGCAATCCAATGCCTTTCTTCCCGGGGGCAGATTGGTGAGGGTCCACGTTCCATTCTCCATGAGGCTCTTAAACTCATCCTCCCTTGAAGCCAACCAAGCCTCTCGATCATCTCCAGCAAGTGCTTCCTCCATCGAAGCCGGTTCATGAGGTAAGTTGACACCGAAGCAACAAATCTGCTCCATCTCTCCCTCGGCTCCCTTCTCCTCATCATCTTCCTCCTCCTGGACCAGCAATGCCTTGGGACCCCCAAGCCTTTCATACTTGAGGAAATCCCTTGGGTGAGCAGCTCTCTTGGGCCTCTCCTTGGCTGCACTCTCCTTAGCTCCACCACGGACAGCACCACGCTTCCCTTGGGTTGTCCGCCTTGGTGGAAGAGTAGGGGATGGTGTAGGCTGCTGCACCTCCTCCTCGGCATCATCTCTCTCAGCTACAGGGGCCTTCTCTTGCTGCAACACTCCCTCCACCTCTACTGCCTCCCCTTCAGCACCTCCCAAGTCATGTGACACCTCCGTTACCTCTGAAGACGAAGACAACTCGATGGGAATGAAGAGTGGGTCATTCGTTCCCACCTCTATTCCGAGCGGAATGGTGACCTTGCTCCTCCCTCGCTCCAACCACTCCTTGAACATGAGCCCTTCCATGAACTTGGCATCTCTGGTGGTGAAGATGGTGTTGGCTATTGGGTCCCACATGAGCCACCCCTTGCTCCCTTGTGCAAGTCCCAAATGAACAGCCCACACCGCCGCCGCTTGAAGCTTGTCACGCTTTTCCTTAGGGACGTGCACGAGTCCCATGCACCCAAAGACTCGAAGCATATCCACCAGAGGCTTCTTGCCCCTCCATTTCTCCATAGGGACCCAATGCTGCCCTCTCACATGAGTCAATACTCGGTTCTTGATGACGGTGGCATGGCGAATAGCGAGGGGCCAGAACCGTAAGGGTAGACCCGAGTCTACCAACATCGTTCTCCCGCCCTCCAAGATGGTCCGGTTCGCTCTCTCTGCCACGCCATTGGATTGAGGGGTGTAGGCCGTGGTGAGCTGCTGCTTGATGCCATGCCGCTTCAGCCAGCTCCGGAACTCCGCTCCCAAGAACTCCCCACCACGGTCACTACGTATCGCCTTCACCCGCTTGCCGCTCTCTCGCTCCACCATGGGCAGCCACTCTTCAATGATGACCCTTGCAGCATCACTCTTCTTTGCAAGTGGAAAGGACCAGGTGAGCCTTGTGTTGTCATCCACCATGGTCATAGAATACAGGGCCCCACCATCTCCCTTCACCTTCATGGGTCCCACGAGATCCACATGCACGAGCTCCACCGGGTCACTCGACTTCCCCTCCACCGAATGGAAGGGAAACCGTGAAAACTTGCTGGTCAAGCAAGTCTCACAAGATCCCACCTTCTTGGGCTCCCCCTTTATCCTCAGCCCCTTGACTCTTTCCTCCTTAAACAGCTGCTGCAACTGAGGTAGCGCCACGTGGCCAAAGCGACGGTGTGCGGTGAGCCAATCCGTCTCACCCGTGCTAGGAGTTACACTTGGAAGCGCAGCCCCTCCATGCCCAAGGAGCCCACCATCACTGTCATCACCACCCCCTCCATTGTCCACGTGGTTAACACGCCCTCCTCTCACATCTCCAGCAGCCAAGCGCGCAGCCGCCTCCTTCCATGGCAGCACCGGTATCTCCCACATGGACCGGTGCATGTCCTTGCCGCCTCGGAGGTCCCACAATACGCGCCCATCCAGAGTTGCCTTGAAAACCTTTGTGCCCAACATCTCCATCTTCATCCCTGCCTCACTTAGGGCCTTGGTAGAGAGGAGGTTGGCACACAATCCAGGAACAAGGAGAACACGCTTCAGCCCCACAAGCCTCCCATCCGCACCCATGAACATGGCTCTCCCCTCGCCACGCACGGGTACAACTTGGCCGGTGGCTGAAACGACGGTGGCTGCCTTTGATGGCCTAACTTCATCCAGTAGATCCTCTCGGTTGGTCATGGTCATGAAGGCTCCCGTGTCGATGACCCAATGGGAGGAGCGGTGAAGAGCAATCTTGCTGGCCGGCACAACCATGTCCTCGGGGCACGCCTCCCCTACATGGTAGAACATGCCGCCGTATCCGCCAGCACCTCCTTCGCCCTCCTCACTGCCCATGCCTTCTCCCATAGCTCCATGAACACCCTTGGAGCCCTCAATTGATGGCTGACCAGGCCTCCAACCGTCAGGTAGCTTGCGGCACTTGAACCATGGGTGCCCTTCCACATGGCAATACCAACACTTGCCGCCACACCGCTTGCCTCCCTTGTTGCCACGCTTCCCTCCCGAATTCTGCTCCCCTCCAGAGCCTTCCTTGGCCTTCCCTTTCTTGCTGCCACGCCCCTTGAAGCCCTTCATGCCATAGGCAGAGCCTCCACCTTCACCGGCAGCGGCGGTCAGCTCCTTCCTCCGAAACTCCTCTTGAAGAACTTGTGCGCGAATCCACTCAAGGGACCACGAGTCCTTCATCCCATTAAGGTTGACCACCAAGGGCCCCCACGACTCCGGCAGCAGGGAGAGAGCCTTGTAGCACTTGATTTTCTCAGGGTAGTCCACACCAGCAGCTGAGAGCTTCACATAGAGGTCCCGGAGTTGATCGAACGCTCCTTGTACGGCATCACCCTCGTTGATCTTCACCGCATGGAGTTGTCGCTCGAGCACCACCACCATTGCTTCGCTGCTGGGGGCATGGACATCCTTCAATATCCTCCATGCCTTAGGACCACACTCAGCTTCCTTGATGAGATGCTTGATGTGGTGCAGCTGGTTGGATGAGAGGCATTGGGAGAGAAGGAAGAATCCATCCTTGGACCGGCGATCCCATTCTTTGGTCGCTCCTTCGCTCGTAGGCCTCTTGAATTCTCCATCCATTACTTCAAGCAGCCCATAATGGTTGAAGAGGAGCTCCATCCTGAAGCTCCATGATGCCCAATCATCCCCAGAGAACTTCTCCAGGTTGAATGCCTTCACATCATCCTTAGCTGATGTTGAAACTGAAGCCATTGGCGCAGATCCGCCTGCAACGCCTCTTCCCGCTTCCCCAGCGCCTCTCACGCCACCACTGCCACTGGGACCAGCTGGAGCAGAACCTTCAGCCTCCATTTTCACCCACGAACAGAGTAGAACAGGCTCTGATACCACTTGTTATAGTCTGCAGTCCACTTAGGGGTCGCGGATGCCCATGAAACCGCCTAAGCAGAATCTGACGTCTTCAAACCGCCTCTGTTCAAAACGCCGTCACGATCAGCTCCGAGAACATACGAGGCTGAAACTTGGACAGCGGTTAGCCTTAGGTGTCTGCTTTCCAACGGTATATTACTTGCTATTATCAGAGGTGTGTGCACTACGCAGTGAACGAAAACGTAAGCTCGGCTGAAAAAACGTGTATTCTCATTGATGCAAGGAAGAGGTGAGTACAACATTGCCTAGGGGACTCATAAGGGGTTGGGTCATCCTGGAACTCAGAGAAGGTTGAGTCCTAGGGGAGAAAGGCTAGAGAAGAATGGGAAACGTCCTAGCTAGGTCAGCAAAGCCAACCACACTTGGATGTTCAGAGCTGTACTCAAGGCTACCAATAGTGAGTCAAGCCAACATGAGTCAGCTTGTCTTCCCACTTGCACCCTCTTGCAAGTTGCTTCCAGGAAGACCACACTTCTCAAAAGGAGGGTTATAGAGTCCCACTTGACCACCTGTACTTCTTGTCTCATTCTCTGTCCCTGCACCATTGGCATGACAACAATGAAAGGGTGGCAAGGGAAATGCTGCCAACAGTGCACCATGACTACGGAACAGTGAATTTCGGCAGCTGTCACGCAATGCTCAGATGTTGGATCGTTCTGAAACTTTGTGACCACTTGCACAGCGGGGCAAAGGACTGCCAGACCGAATTTCAGACCAATCAGATCTCGGTAGACGAGTCAGCAGCCGAAATGGTGAACTCGGGTGTTACCAAAAGGAGTAACACACACTTCCGGGATGCCATAAGTCTTGAAACATAAAATGTTGTCATGCCTTGGTAACTGCTTCAAAAACTCTGAAACTTTGAGGGTTTGAAGAAAACGTGTTGAACAACCTCCCCACAAAATTCCAGAAGCTGAGCAGGCTTGTAGGCCGAATGGGAGTGCGATGACCGTGCCACTGTAATGTGTTGGCACAACAAACTCCCCCTCATCGTGCTCTCATTCATCCCTTAGCTGCTCCCTGAAGCTGCCTCCCCTAGTTGAAGGACATGCCACACAAGGTGGCGCAGGTCCAATGCTGATGCTCTGCAAGCCGCTTCGTCAAAAAATCTGCAGGTTGCTTGGTAGTGTTGATGTAGTGCAAGGAGACCGTGCCCTTCTTCACCTCCTTCCTCACCCAATGCCATTTGATATGCATGTGCTTGTTCAGCCCATGGAGCACAGCATTGCGAGCCATTGCAATTGCTCCTTGGCTGTCACAAAACACAGGTGTAGGACCCTCTTGCTCCTGCCCCAACTCCTCAAGCAACCTCCTCATCCAAACCACCTCCTTCACCCCATGAAACAACGCCATGTACTCGCTCTCCGTTGATGAGTGAGCTATCTCCCCTTGCTTCTTAGACTTCCAGCTCACTGGACTCCCTCCAACACAGCATACATAGCCACCGTGGGATGTTGCATCACTGATGTCACTTGCCCAGGTAGCATCGGTGAAGCACGAGAGGTACAAGTGTCCACGCCTTGCAGGTGCACCGGTCTTCGTGCTCACCTCCTCCACTCCCTTTTGCTTCAGCTGCCCATGCACTGAATATTGCAGCCCCACCCTTGAGGTTGCCATGCAGTACCTCACCAGCACCTCCAGTAGCTCCAGTAGCACCTCCAGCACCTACAGCACCAGCAGCACCTCCAGCAGCTCCAGCACCAGCAGCACCTCCAGTAGCTCCAGCACCAGCACCACCTCCAGCAGCGCCAGCACCTCCAGTAGCTCCAGGAGCACCTCCAGCACCTACAGCACCAGCAGCACCTCCAGCAGCTCCAGCACCAGCAGCACCTCCAGCAGCTCCAGCACCAGCACCACCTCCAGCAGCGCCAGCACCTCCAGTAGCTCCAGTCGCACCTCCAGCACCTCCAGCAGCTCCAGCACCAGCAGCACCTCGACAGCGCCGAGAGTACCACTCACGAAGCCGCTGTGGAGAGAGGGGCTCCCGCCGCGACGGGACACCCAGAGCACCTCCAGACTCAGCACCCCCAGTCTCAGCACCCCCAGTCTCAGCACCCCCAGTCTCAGCACCCCTAGCAGCACCTGAGTCGACAGCTACCTCGACCGGCTCGGCAGGGTCTACCTGGGACACACCTGAGGGGGCAGGACCCTGGAAGGGGAGGGGGTCTACCAGGGGAGTACCTGGTGCGAGGAAGAGCGGCGGGGGGGGGGGAGAGGCAGTGCGGTAGGGAAAGAGACGGTAGTACGACACCGACTCGTCGAACGTGACGTCCTGAGAGGACAGAACACGACGCGAGGTGGGGTGGTAGAACTGCCACCCGGGTGCGTCAGGAGGGAAGCCAAGGAAGACACAGGGAATGGCACGAGAGGACAGCTTGTCCGCAGTAGTATCGCGGACAAAAGCTCGAGATCCCCAGACACGAAACGCGGACGCATCGCCAACCTTCCCCGTCCACCGCAGAGTAGGTGTGGTCTCCGGCAAGGAGACACGAGGCTGAAGGTTGATCTGATGCGCCGCGTACTGAACCGCGAACGGCCACAGAAAATGGGGAGCAGCCGCATGGATCATGGACGTACGAGCGACATCCATGACCATGCCAATGCGGCACTCAGCAATCCCATTTTGCTGCGGGGAGGCCGGAAGCGTGAACGTCTGGCGGATGCCCTCCGAACGACAGAAGGCCCTCATGAGGTCGGAGGAAAACTCCCCGCCTCTGTTCGAGTGCAGGCGCAGAACAGGAAGGTCTGAGCCGAAACTCTCACTGAGCTGGCGACGAGCACTGCGGATCCAGCCGATCAACACCTCAGTGACCTCACCCTTGCTGCGCAAGGGGAAGACTATGGTGTAACGCGAGTAGTCGTCAACGACCAGGAGGAAGTAGCGCTCGTGACCCTGTCCACGGACGCGGGCTGGGACCCACACGTCCATGTGAAGAGTCTGCAGAGGGGCCTCAGTCGGAGGAAACGAGGAGGAGTGAGGGGCGGCGCGCTGCCGGCCCTCGACACAAGGAACACAGGTGGGGACAGGCCCCGGAGGAAGGGGAGGGAGGGACCTGGGTAGACCCGAGACAAGGGCACGGGAGGCCATACCTCGAAGACGAGGCAGGGAGGGGTGACCAAGGCGGTGGTGCCAAAGGAGAGTCTCGTGTGCCAAAGGACGACACGAGCAGGGGGCAGACGCAGGACTAGACCTAGATGCGGCAGCAAACACCTGACTGGACGCAGCTACCTGACCAGACGCAGAGACCGGAGGAGGCGCAGTAGTCAGTGTGTACAGACTCGACCCTGGCCGACGGGTGAACGTGGCCAGGTGACGGCCCGTCCGAGAGCAAGTGCAGTGGGTCACACGCTGACCTCCAGGGGTGAACTGGTCAACCCACGCGTCTGGAGGTCAGCTCCACTCACCAGGTTTGTAGAGAACGAGGGGAGGTGGAGTCCCGACAGCAAGCCCGACGGGGCCGCAGGACACGGTAGGACAGTGGAGGAGTGTGCAAGTACTGGGCCCCCTGAGGGGTCAGCAAGGGAGACCGCAACAGGCCGACTGAGCGGCGTGAGCGTGGTGCTGTCTCTAAAGAAAGAGCGCGAAGCACCAGAGTCAAGTGTGAAGGTGTGAAAGGACTCAGTAGGTGCAGTACCTGAGAGAGGAGACGTACCAGCACCTGGAGCAGCAGACGCACTAGCACCTAGAGCAGCAGCCGCACTAGCACCTAGAGCAGCAGCCACAGTGCCCGGGTCGGGCGGGACACGCAGGTAACAGTCACCCTCAGTAATATCAGCAAGAGCATACATGGCAGCAAGGATAGCATCAAAGTCTAGATCAAAGATAGGCACATTCTGCAGAAGCAGATCATGCCAACGAGGAAGCTCAACAGCGTCAGGAAACTGGGTACACCAAGCGTCAGTCAAGCGGCCGAAGCAGCGCTGCGTGGTGTGTGGGAGACCACACACCTCCCCACTACGAGTGCCTGTGCGAAGAACGTACGTGCAGGGACCTGCACCCCCAGACCTCCCACGCCCAGCGTACCACTCACGAAGCTGCTGAACAGACGGGGTCTCACAGGTGCGCAGCTGCTGCTGACGCTGGCCGCCACCAAGGCCTCCACGCTGCGTGGCTGCACCGCGACCAGCACCACCTCCTCCGCTACCTCCACCACCGCTGCCGCCGCCTCCACCGCCTCCGCCACCGCCTCCACGACCTCCACCGCCGCCACCGACGCCCCCACCCCGGGGACCACCCCCACCACCACCTCCACCTCCTCCACCGCTTCCTCCACCGCCCCCTCCACCACCCTTGCTTCCCTTGCCCTTGCCAGTGCGGCGTCGCCCACTAGGGGCAGACGCAGCGCCGACCTCCTCAGTGCCAACGAGGTCGACAGCAGCAGCAGAGGCAACAGAGGGGAGAAGGGGGACAGGGGAACACCCCTCAAAGAAGGGGGTGCGACGGTCGCCGCGGGAAGCCCCAACAGCTAAGATACTCTTCTCAGCTGCAGTAAGGCGCTCCTCTCGCAAGACGACAGTCAGCTCGGTAGGGCAAAGGGAGAGAAAGTGATCCCTGACTGAGGAGAGAGAGTCAGGGAGGCGGGTGACTAGGTAGTAAAGGGTGATGTACATGGGGGGGGAGTTCGTGGGCCGGGGCAGTTCAGGAGCAGGGCCGGGGCAGGGCCGGGGCAGGGCCGGGGCAGAGCCGGGGCAATGCCGGGGCAGGGCCGGGGCAGGGCTGGGGCAGAGCCGGGGCAGGGCCGGGGCAGGGTCGGGGCAGGGCCGGGGCAGAGCCGGGGCAGGGCCGGAGCAGTGCCGGGGCAGGGCCGGGGCAGGGCCGAGGCAGGGTCGGAGCAGGGCCAAGGCAGGGGGTAGGGCCGGGGCAGGGCCGGGGCAGGGCCTGGGCAGGGCCGGGGCAGGGTCGGAACAGGGCCGGGACAGGGCCGGGGCGAGGCCGCGACAGGTCCGGGGCAGGGCCGGGGCCGGGCCGCGGCAGTGCAGGAGCAGGGCCGGGGCAGAGCTGCGACAGGGCTGCAGGAGGGCCGGCGCAGGGCCGCGACAGGTTGGGGTAGGGCCGGGGCACGGCCTGACGGGGCCTGACGGGGCCGAGAACTGGGCCTGACGGGGCCGTACGTGGCCTCTAACGGGGCCTGACAGGGCCTTACGGGGCCTGACGGGGCCTCAAACGGGGCCGGACGGGGCCTGACGGGGCCTTACGGGGCCTTACAGGGCCTAACGGGGCCTTAAAAGGTGCCTGACGGGGCCTTACGGGGCCTTAAACTGGGCCTGACGGGGCCTTACGGGGCCTTACGGGGCCTTAAACGGGGCCGTAAACGGGGCCTTACGGGGCCTAACGGGGCCTTACGGGGCCTTAAACGGGGCCGTAAATGGGGCCTTACGGGGCCTTACGGGGCCTTACGGGGCCTTAAACGGGGCCGTAAATGGGGCCTTACGGGGCCTTACGGGGCCTTACGGGGCCTTAAGGGGCATTAAACGGGGCCGTAAACGGGGCCTTACGGGGCCTAACGGGGCCTTACGGGGCCGTAAACGGGGCCTTAAGGGGCCTTACGGGGCGGGCGCTGGCTCTAAGGGCAGGCGCAGGGGTCGTGACGGGCCTCGAAGGGAAGGCGCGACGCGCGCGTCGAGCAGGCAGTGAAGAATTTCAGTGGTGGGCCCTTTTTAAAAAAATTCTCGAAACTAGCTCTATACCATGTGAGAAGGATTGACGAAATGAATGAATAAACTAGGAAATGAGATGGGTACAAGTAGGAAACACATAAGTGTTGTACCCTCTAAGAGCTACCCCACTACAGCCTAAATAGACCATAGCAGATATAAGTTTGACATGTACCCCACTAAGCCTACCCAAAATATAACATAGATATACATATGTTTGACACACCCCCATAGGCAGAGTGGGGGAGAACAGAGGGTCATAAGACCAGTCAGGAAGTACAAAGCAAGCTCAGGGTGGATCACAACGTCACCACGCAGTCTGAGCACAAGCAAGAAGGCCACAAGGCCAGTTCACATGCAGAGATATATATGTAACAACAACAGTACAGTGAAATCTACTTACAAGAACAAGCATGCAGAAATACATATAAATCATGGTACAAACAAAGCCTACAGCAAGTGAGGAAGAGTGGGCACAAGGCCTAACAAAGTGCAGAAACGCTGATGATCACCAGGCGGAAGTGCCTTGGTGAATATATCAGCAGTGTTGGCCCGAGTGGCCACGTAGGTAAGACGAAGCTGGCCACGCTGCTGCAGCTCTCGAGCAAGAAAGTAACGAAGAGCGATGTGCTTCGTTCTGTGCTCCAGTCTGTGCTCCTGACACAAGGCAATGGCGGCCTTGTTGTCGACGTACAGCACTGGAGGAGAACGAGGCCGCTCTCCCAAGTCAGTCAGCAAGTAGGTGAGCCAGCGAAGCTCCTGTGCAGCCATGGCTGTGGCGTAGATCTCAGCCTCACAACTGGAGCCGCGAACTGAAGACGAGCGTGTAGAACGCCAAGAAACTGAACCAGAGCCAAGGCTGAAGGTGTAACCCTGTGACGACCGCTGCGTAGCCTGGTCGTCAACCCAAGAAGCGTCTGAGTGACCAGTGAGGACAACGTCACCCCGTCCTCCAAGCACGAGCCCCATGCCCGATGTACTGCACAAGTAGCGTAGTACCCTCTTGGCAGCATCCATGTGCACCTTTCGGTGCCGACCAGGAGCCACGTAGCAAGCCAGAAGGCCAAGAGGGTACGCAAGGTCAGGACGAGTGCAAGTCATCAGGTACATGAGGCAGCCCACTAACTCTGGGTAAGGACCACTCGACTCTACGGACTCGTCCGAAGGTGGAGCTGAGAGCGAGTGACCTGTGCTGAGGACCAGGTGAAACCGAAGCGCTGAAGGACCTGCTGCACCATGTGTGACTGAGTCAGTGTGATGGTGCGGCGTGCTCTGTCCCGGGTGATCTGCAAGCCAAGGTAGCTGCGCAGTTCACCCAGGTCTGTGCACGTGTGTCTCTTCTGCAGCTCCGACTTCACCAGGGTGAGAGCCTCAGTGTCAGCAGTGGCAAAGACCAAGTCGTCGACGTACACGAGAACGTAGAACGGCGGCAGCGAAGTGTCGGTGCGCAAAAACAGCGACGGGTCAGCAGTCGACGGAGCAAACCCAAGAGCCGCAAGTGTCGTCCTCAGTGTGTCGTGCCACTCACGTGGCGCCTGGCGGAGACCGTAGACCGGCCGCCGAAGGCTCCACTGGGTACCAGGAGGGAACGACCCAGTGAAGCCAGGAGGGCGGCGCAGCCAAATCTCCTCGTGCAGGCTGCCCTGTAAGAAGGCTGTGCTGAAGTCAAGAGAGTGAAGCTCGTAGTCACGCTGAGCGGCAACGTGCAGCAGCACCCGAAGAGTGGTCATCTTCGGGGTGGGGGAGAAGGTCTGGAAGAAGTCAACTCCCTCTCGCTGACTGAAGCCTCGAGCCACGTAACGAGCCTTGAAGACAGGCGGAGAACCTGGCGGCCGCTTCACCCTGAAAATCCAAATGCCACTGACAATGTTCGCCCCAGGAGGGGGAACCTCGTCGACGTAGGTGCCTGTGGACTTCCATGATGCCATCTCTGCGTCCATGGCTGTTTGCCACTGAGAGGAGTACTCACTCGCGATCGCCTCAGCGTAAGAGCGCAGGGTAGGGATGTCTGGTGCATCCGGGTCTCCCTCAGGGGCAAGCAGCATGGATACGAGATGAGGCGCAGCAGCTGCAAGACACTCAAGGTCCTCCTGCCTGTCCTCACTCACCCCCGACGGACGGAGGACAGACAGACGTAGACTCAGCAACAAGACTGGAGGCGTAGTCTAGACGACAGTGAGCAGCAAAGGCAACAAGCTCAGTGACTAAGGCAGACGCAGCAGCAGACTCAAACGACGGGTCAGTGACAATAGTGGCAAGCAGACGCGTGACAGTAGAGTGCTCAGCACGAAACCGGTCAGACGCAGGGTCAGCAACGACAGGCAGAGAGGACGCAGGGGGAGGCGGCAGAGGAACACGCGAGGAAGGAGAGGAAGGACGACGAACTACAAGGGGAGGGCCGGAGACAGCCGGCTGGCACTGACGAGGAACACGACGACCGGAACTGACAGGGGAGACAGGCCGCGACACAGGCTCACGACGCTCTGCAAGGCCACTAGGCTGCTCTGTGTACGGAGAAGGAGCAGGCAGCAGTGAGCCAGGCTGTAACGGAAGACCAGTAGACGAGGGAAGACTGAGAACCTGGCGAAGTGCAGCAGGCAGCAAGCAGGTTGGCAGGCAGGCAGCAGGCAGGCGGCAGGCAGGCTGCGGGCAGGCGGCAGGCAGGCGGCAGCAGGCAGCAAGTAGCAGGCAGGCAGCAGGCAGCAAGTTGGCAGGCGGCAGTAGGCAGCAAGCAGTCAGGCAGCAGCAGGCAGGCAGTAGGCAGGCTGCAGGCAGGCGGCAGTAGGCAGCAAGCAGGCAGGCAGGCAGGCGACAGGCAGGTGGCAGCAGACAGTTAGCAGGCAGCAAGCAGGCAGGCAGGCAGGCGACAGGCAGGCGGCAGCAGGCACGAGGCTGCAGGTTGCACGTGGCTACGGGCAGCGCGCGCAGCTGCGGGCTGCTCGTGGCGACGCGCGGGCTGGCGGCAGGCTGCGTGGGCGGCTGGCGCGGCGCGTGGGGCCTAAAACGGGCTACACGGCGCGTGGGGCCTAAAACGGGCTACACGGCGCGTGGGGCCTAAAACGGGCTACACGGATGCGGCGCGCAGGGCCTAAGCGGGTTGCGCACGGGCGGCATACACGGCGCGCGGGCCGGCGGCAGGCTGCGCGGGTGACTGACGTGGCACGCGGGGCCGAAAACGGGCTGCGCGCGGGCTGCTTTAAGTGGCGCGCACGGGAAAAAAAAAAAGGGCCACGCGCGTGCAGCCGAGGCGCGCGCGGGCAGCAGGTAATGCAGTAATCGGTGGGCCCTAATCTTAGGTCCTAAAGACCTATGCTCTAGATACCATCTTAGAAGCTAGGCATGAGTGATGTCGACTATCGAGAAGGTTGGTACAAGGAAAAATGAACCTAAGGGGTTGTACCCCACAGTGTGTACCCCACTAAGCCTACCCAAAATATAACATAGATATACATATGTTTGACAAATCATGGCCTTGTTGTCTACGTACAGAACTGGAGGCGAACGAGGCTGCTCTCCCAAGTCAGTCAGCAGGTAGGTGAGCCAGCGTAGCTCCTGAGCAGCCATGGCCCGGGCGTAGATCTCAGCCTCACAACTGGAGCTGAGAACCGAAGACGAGCGGGTAGACCGCCAAGAAACAGAGCCGGAACCAAGGCTGAAGGTGTAACCCTGTGACGACCGCTGCGTAGCTGAGTCGTCAACCCAGGAGGCGTCTGTGTGACCGGTGAGGACAACTGGACCCCGTCCTCCAAGCACGAGCCCCATGCCTGACGTACTGCACAAGTAACGCAATACCCTCTTCGCAGCATCCCAGTGCACCTTTCGGTGCCTGCCGGGAGCCACGTAGCAAGCCAGGAGGCTGAGAGGGTACGCGAGGTCGGGTCGAGTGCACGTCATCAGGTACATGAGGCAACCCACAAGCTCTGGGTACGGACCACTCGGCTCTACGGACTCGTCCGAAGGTGGAGCAGAGAGCGAGGAGAACTGGAAACTAAAGCGCTGAAGGACCTGGTGCACCATGTGTGACTGATTCAGGGTAATGGTGCGCCGAGCTCTGTCCCGTGTGATCTGCAAGCCAAGATAGCTGCGTAGTTCACCCAGGTCAGTGCAGGTGTGTCTCTTCTACAGCTCCGACTTCACAAGAGTCAGTGCCTCAGTGTCAGCAGTGGCAAAGACGAGGTCGTCGACGTACACTAGGACGTAGAACGGCGGCAGTGAAGTGTCGGTGCGTAGAAACAGCGACGGGTCAGCAGTAGCAGGAGCAAACCCAAGAGCCGCAAGTGTAGTCCTCAGTGTGTCGTGCCACTCGCGAGGTGCCTGGCGGAGACCGTAGATTGGCTGCCAAAGACTCCACTGGGTACCTGCAGAAAAAGAGTCAGTGAAACCAGGTGGGCGGCGCAGCCAGATCTCCTCGTGCAGGCTGCCTTGCAGGAAAGCTGTGCTGAAGTCCAGAGAGTGTAACTCGTAGTCACGCTGAGCAGCGACGTGCAGCAACACCCGAAGAGTAGTCATCTTTGGGGTGGGGGAGAAGGTCTGGAAGTAGTCAACTCGCTGTCGCTGTCTGAAGCCTCTAGAAACGTAACGCGCCTTGAAGGCAGGCGGAGAACCCGGCGGCCGCTTCACCCTGAAGATCCACATGCCATCGACTATGTTCGCCCCAGGAGGGGGAACCTCGTCGACGTAGGTGCCTCTGGACTTCCAGGATGCCATCTCGGCATCCATGGCTGCCTGCCACTGAGAGGAGTAAGGACCCGTAATCGCCTCTGCGTAAGAGCGCGGGGTCGGGATATCTGGAGCATCCGGGTCTCCCTCAGGGGCAAGCAGCATGGAAGTGAAACGAGGTACAGCAGCTCCAAGAGACTCAAAGTCCTCCTGCCTGTCCTCAAGGACGTCCGTGCCAAGAGCACACTCACCCCCAACAGACGGAGGACTGGCAGACGCAGACACAGCAACAAGAGCAGAGGCGTAGTCTAGACGACAGGCAGCAGCAAAGTCAAGCAGCTCAGCAATTAGAGCAGACGCAGCAGCAGACTCAAAAGAAGGGTCAGTGACAGCAGTGGCAAGGAGACGAGAGACAGTGGGACTGAGCACGAGCTCGGACAGACTCAGAGTCAGGGACCTCAGGAAGAGAGAACTCAGGAGGAGCAGGCAGCGGAACACACAGTGGAACAGAGGAAGGACGGAGGGTCATAGCGTGCGTGCCAGAAACAGGAGGAGGACGCGAACGAGGAACGCGACGAGCAGTGCGAACAGGCAAGACAGGACAAGATGCAGGCTCACGACGCTCTGTAAGACCGCCACACTGCTCACTGTAAGGAGAAGGAGAAGGCAGTGGAGAGGCTGGCTGCAACGGTGGCTGCGACTGGTCAGGCGGGGGACACAGGAGGGGAGGAATAAGGGCAGTAGAAGGCGGGGTACCAAGAACCTGCTGGAGCAGGGGAACTAAGTACGGTCGCGGGCGCACAGTGCTACTAGGGTCAACAGCTCCAGCTCCTCCAGCTCCAGCACCTGCAACACCAGGGCCTCCAACTCCAGCTACACCAGCTCCAGCGCCACCAGCGCCAGTAGTACCAGACTCCGTAAGGTCTCCAGCTCCAGCACCCTCAACACCACCAGTCCCGGCAGCTCTAGTACTCTGGGTACGAGCACCTCCATGATCGGTGGTCGCAGTACCTCCAGTAACACCAGCTCCAGCAGCGCCAGCACCTCCAGCGCCAGCACCTCCAGCTCCGATACCTCCACTCCGAAGGCGTGTGCGTCGAACAAACCACTCACGCAACTGCTGCGGAGATAGTCTCGGCGAAGCACAAGCAAAACCTCCAGACGAAGCAGCACCCTGAGGCTCCGCACCTCCAGACTCCGCACCCTCCGACTCAGCACCCTTAGGCTCAACACCCTCAGGCTCAGCACCCCCAGGCTCACCACTTCCAGTCGCAACACCCCCAGGCTCAGCACCCCTAGTCCCAACACCCCCCGGCTCAGCACCCCCAGTCTCAACACCCTCAGACTCCGCACCCCCAGGCTCCGCAGCCCCAGACGCAGCACCTCGAGCAGCACCTGAGCCGACAGCTACTTGAACAGGCGCAGGACTAGGGAGAGTGTCCACCTGAGAAACACCTGAGGGAGCAGAACCTTGGGGCGGGAGGGGGTCTACCGGATGGGGACCGGGAGCAAGGAAGAGCGGCGGGGGTGGGGGAGGGGTAGAGCGGTAGGGGAAGAGGCGGTAAAAGGGAACCGACTCGTCAAACGTGACGACCTGAGAAGGAAAGACACGGCGCAAGGTGGGGTGGTAAAACTGCCAGCCAGGCACGTCAGGGACAAAGCCAAGGAAGACGCAGGGGATAGCACGGGGGGAGAGCTTGTCCGCGGACGTATCGCGAACAAAGGCACGAGATCCCCACACCCGGAACACCGACGCATCGCCAAGCTCCCCCGTCCAACGCAGTGTGGGCGAGGTCTCCGGCAAGGAGACACGGGGCCAGAGGTTGAGCTGATGCGCAGCGTACCGGACCGCAAACGGCCACAGAAAATGGGGAGCAGCCGCATTGATCATGGAGGTACGAGCGACCTCCATGACTAAGCCAATGCGGCGCTTAGCAATCCCATTTTGCTGAGGGGAGTCCGGAAGCGTGAACGATTGGAGAATTCCCTCCCCACGACAAAAGTCCCGCAAGAGGCTGGAGGAGAACTCACCACCTCTGTCAGAGTGCAAACGCAGGACAGGAAGGTCTCCGAACTGCTCGCGGAGCTGGAGACGGACTGTGCGGATCTAGGGGATCAAGACATCAACGACCTGACCCTTGCTGCGCAAGGGGAAGACTATGGTGTACCGCATGTAGTCGTCAACTACTAGCAGAAAGTAGCGCTCGCGGATCTGTCCACTGACACGGGCTGGGCCCCACACGTCCATGTGGAGAGTCTGCAGGGGAGCAGTCGTCGGGGGAAACGAGGAGGAGTGAGGAGCGGCGCGCTGCCGCCCCTCGACGCAAGGGAGGCAGGGCGGGGCAGGCGAGGGCGGCAGGGGAGGTAGAGACCTGGGTAGACCAGAGACAAGAAGACGAGAGTGCATGCCACGAAGGCGAGGCAGGGAGGGGTGACCCAGGCGGTGGTGCCATAGAAGAGTCTGGTGCGACAGGAGGCGACACGAGCAAGAGGCGGCTACCTGACCTGACGCGGAGACCTGAGCAGACACAGCTACCTGAGAAGGCTCGGTAGCGAGGGTGTACAGACTCGACCCTGGCCAATGAGAGAACGTGGCCAGGTGACGGCCCGTCCGTGTGCACGTGCAGATCGACACACGCTGACCCCCAGGAGTGGTGGTAGTGACCATCGCATTCTGGAGGGCAGCGGTACTCACCAAGTTCGTAGAGAACGAGGGGAGGTGAAGACCTGACAGTGAACCGGACGGAACCGCCGGACCCGGGAGGACAGTGGAGGAACGGGCCACGACCGGTCCCCCGGAGGGGTCAGCCAGTCGCACCGGGACAGGTGCAGGAAGAGGAGTGAGGGTGGTGCTGTCACAAAAGAAACAGCGCAAGGCGCCCGAGTCCAACGTGAAGGTGTGCAAGGCCTCAGCAGGCGCAGTACCAGGGAGAGCACCAGACTCACTAGCACCTAGAGCAGCAACGGCTATACCTGGGTCAGGCGGCACACACCGGTAACAGTCACCCTCAGCACTAACAGACAAAGCATACATAGCAGAAAGGATAGCATCAAAGTCTAGGTCAAAGATAGCAATCCTAGACTTAAGCAGATCTGCCCAGCGAGGGAGCTCGACATCGTCACCAAACTCAGCACGCCAAGCGTCGTCGAGGCGGGAGAACCAGCGGTGCTCAGTGTGGAGCCGCCCGCAAGTCTGACCAGCACGGTCACCCATGCGAATGACATACGGGCAACTACCCCCAGACGCCCCACGCAGAAACCACTCACGAAGTTGCTGGGGAGACGGGGTCTCGCTCCGACGCTGCTGCTGCTGACGCTGGCCACCCCCAGAACCGACACGCCGAGCGCTAGTCCCACTGCTACCAGTCCCACCGCCTCCACTGCCGCCACCCCCACCGCTGCCTCCACCACTGCCACCAGAGCCCCCACTCCCGCCAACATTCCCACCGCCACCACCACCTCCACTGCTGACCCCACCACTACTCCCGCTGCCACCTCCTCCACCGCCGCTGCCACCACCACCACCCCGGCCACCCTTGCCCTTGCTGCTGCGGCGCTTCACACTAGCAGAAGCAGCCCCGACGTCCTCAGGAACAGAGACGTCAGCGGCAGCAGCAGAGGCGTAGGAGGGGGCAAGAGGGGAGGGGGAACACCCCTCAAAGAAGGGCGTGCGCGGAGTGCCACGAGCAGCACCTACAGCAACTGCACTAGTCTCAGCTGCTAGGAGATGCTGCTCGAGGAGGTCAACAGTGAGGGAGGTGGGGTCAAGAGAGAGGAAGTGATCCCTGACAGAGCGAAGAGAGTCAAGGAGGCGAGTGACTATAAAATAGAGAGTGATGTACATAGGGGCGGGTTCCTGTCAAGGAACTCAGCAGGAAGGGCAGCGCGGTAGCGAGCGTCACTAGCGCAAAGGTGGGAGACAAGGTCCTTGACTGTGCTAAAGGCGGACAGCTCGGGGAACAGGTAGGGCAGAAGAAGGCGGTCTAGAGCAGCAGTGGCAGGGGAGGAGTAGCGAGCGACTACAGCGTCGTACAGTGCCTGCGCTGTCCTGTGCTGGCCGAAGTGAGCGCATTCAGCTAATGGCAGGTGGTTGCGAATGGCTAAGTGGGCAGCAGCGTCACGAGTAAGCCACTGTGAGCGAGTCGAACTGTCAGCTGTGGCGGGAGGGGCAGTAGCAGCCCCTGACGCTAGGTCAAACAGTGAGACACTGTCCTTAGAATCGCTCTGTAGGTACAGCTGCAGGTCGTCTAGCCACGTGTCAAACTGAACAGGTCTGTCCTCATGATCAAACACGAGAAAACGAAGCGAAGCCATAGCTGTGCAGCACGCAGGATGGCAGTAGCAGCAGTAGCAGCAGCAGTAGCAGCTGTAGCAGTAGTAGCAGTGACAGTGTGGCAAGGGGCCGACGGGGCCGGTCGCGGGCTAAGGACGGGGCCGGGCGCGGGATAGGTGTCGTGGTGGGGGGCCGGGCGCGGGCTAGGTACGGGGCTGGGCGTGGGCTAGGTACGGGGCCGGGCGCTGCGCTAGGGACGAGGCCGAGCGCGGGCTAGGTACGGGGCCGGTCGCGGGCTAGGTACGGGGCCGGGCGCCGGGCTAGGTACGGGGCCGGGCGCTGGGCTAGGGACGGGGCCGGGCGCGGGCTATGTACTGGGCCGGGCGCTGGGCTAGGGACGAGGCCGGGTGCTGGGCAGGTACGGGGCCGGGCGTTGGGCGCGGAACGGGGCCGGGCGCTGGGCTTGGTACGGGGCCGGGCGCGGGCTAGGTACTGGGCCGGGCGCGGGCTAGGAACGAGGCCGGGCGCGGGTTAGGTACGGGGCCGGGCGCTGGGTAAGGGACGGGGCCGGGCGCTGGGCAGGTACGGGGCCGGGCGTTGGGCGCGAAACGGGGCCGGGTGCTGGGAAGGTACGGGGCCGGGCGTTGGGCGCGATACGGGGCCGGGCGCGAGGCTAGGTATGGGGCCGGGCGCGGGCGAAGTACGGGCCGGGCGCGGGCGAAGTACGGGGCCGGGCGCGGGCTAGGGGACGGGGCCAGGCGCTGGGCAGGTACGGGGCTGGGCGTTGGGCGCGATACAGGGCCGGGCGCGAGACTAGGTACGGGGCCGGGCGCGGGCTAGGTACTGGGCCGGGCGCGGGCTAGGTACGGGGCCGGGCGTTGGGCGCGAAACGAAGGCCGGGCGCGAGGCTAGTTACGGGGCCGGGCGCGATACAGGGCCGGGCGCGAGGCAAGGTACGAGGCCGGGCGCGGGGCTAAGGGCCGACGGGGCCGGGCGCGGGCTAGGGACGGGGCCGGGCGCGGGCTAGGGGTCGACGGGCCGCGTAGGCTAGGAGTGACGGGCCTAGGGGCAGTTACTAGCAGCGTAGCAGGTGGTGGGCCCAAGGAACCTGCTCTGATTCCATGTCAAACTAACGAACGATAATAAATGAACTATGAAACAGTTGGGTATAAGTACTAACCCTAATTGGGTTGTACCCCTTATGGGCTACCCCACTACAGCCTACACAAATGTATAAGCTATAATGTTCTGACAGAAGAGGCCGAGGAAAATATTATGTTTTTATTCACCGCCGACCAACACGGTTTTGACATGGCCAACATGGCCTTACAGATTAAATACAGCGAGGTCGTCAAGGATAAGACGGTGAAATCCGCCGCTCAAATTGTGGCAGCAATGAAAAAGACTCGCCCAGATCGTAACCCCCCCTACCCTCAACGGTTCAGCCATAGTAATCGCGGCAGAGGTAATGGCGATCGTTCTTGGAACAAGTGGTGTCGCGACGGGGACGGACGTTGTTTCACTTGCCGTGAGCTTGGCCACGGTTTTGCTCAATGCCCCTAGCATGAGCAAGGGGCGAATCAGCTTGCGCGCATAGTTTGATTGGTCGCCTTGTGCCTTTTAAAGCAATGCTTTGTAATGTGGACATGGAAATGTTTAAGATTATAAGATTGGTATTTTTATTATAATGCATAGACTTGGTATTCGGTACCCATCTCTCCCTTGCTTAGTAGGGCTGGCCCTTGATACACAAATATATTTTTTTGCCGCATTGAATTGCTGGCCCCACCCTCCACGCACACCAACCGGTCACGTGCTTCCACAGCCGAACCACGCTCCAATGCGCGGTCGCTTACGCGGATGCGTAACGTGGTGGTCCACATGGTGCGATAGCTGTTTCATACTTTCGTTCATCTCGCGCGGTTATCAGTTACCATGGGTGACCACCAAGCCCACGCCTCGGCGTGCACCCAATCACCGCGGTGTCGCACGGCATACCAACTTCACCGCAGAGGCAATTGCTGAGCTTGTAGCCACTGGAGCGGCTCGGGTTATTTCGTCTCGAACAATAAATACATGTTCTAGCCTGCTGAACGTTGTCGTACAACCTATCAAGAAGCGGCTCATCCTTGACTGTCAGTATTATATTATTATAACTGCATGTAGTTCTAGCCTCAGTATAGTTATCCTAACTTCTTGCTTGGTGGTGTACCCCCCTTTCCTACCCTATTTGTACTTCACTCTCTATAGTGAAACCAACTCTTTCTTGTTCTCAACTCTCTCGACACTCCTTGGCTAGCTCACACCCTAGCCATGGCTCCTATGAATTTAACATGGTATTAGAGTTACGACCCTTGGGCCCACCACCTGCTGCCCTGCGCGCCGCCCTCGTGCGGCCCTACTCTCGACGTTCGGCACAGCCCCTCGCCCCTAGCTGTCGGCCCCGGCCCTGTCGCCCGTCGCTCGCGCCCGTCGCCCCTAGGCCCCGGCCCCGTCGCCCGTTGCCCCTCGGCCTGTCGCCCCGGCCCGTCGCCCCTAGGCCTGTCGCCACGGCCCGTCGCCCCTAGGCCCGTCGCTCCTAGGCCGGCCCGTCGCTCCTAGCCTCCGGCCCCCGGCCCGTCGCTCGCGCCCGCCGCCCCTAGGCCCGTCGGCCCCCAGGCCCCGGCCCGTCGCCCCTAGCTCTCGGCCCCGGCCCGTCGCCCATCGCGCAACGCCCATAGGCCCCTAAGGCCCCCCCGTCGACCAAGGCCCCTCGGCCCCGTCACCGCGCGCCCGTCGCCCCTAGCTCTCGGCCCCGGCCCGTCGCTCGCGCCCGTCGCTCCCCTAGGCCCGGCCCCGTCGCTCGACGCCCCTAGGCCCTGGCCCCTAGCCCGTCGATTTTCTGCCCGATGCGCGCCCTGGCTGCGCGTCGGTTTCTGCTCGTCGCGCACCCGGGTGCGCGACGGTTTCTGCCCGATGCGCGCCCCGGCTGCGCGTCGGTTCCTGCCCGTCGCACGCCCCGGGCGCGCGTCGGTTTCTCCACGCGCAGCTCATTCCCTGCCCCTGCCCCCCTCCCCCCCCTCCCCCCCCCTCCCATGGGGGTGTTGGGGGGAGTCAGGAGTGGCGGTTGGGGGTGGTTGCACCTCCAGTGCCCCGCTGCTCAGCTTCGTCACCAAGCCAGTAGCACCCCTCCCCCCCCCCCCCCCCTTCTTCTCCATCCCCCTGCTGCGCGTGCAGCAGTGGGGGGGAGGGTATGGGGGTGGCGGGTGTGGCGTACGACGGGTGTGGGGGAGAGGGTATGGGGGTGGCGGGTGTGGCGTACGACGGGTGTGGGGGGGAGAGTACGGGAGAGCTTGGAGGTTCAACGGGTGGCAGGAGGGGATCTGCAGCACCAGCCCCCCCTGCCCCCCCCTTCTCCTCTATCCCTCTGCTGCGGGTGCAGCAGTGGGGGGAGGGGATCTGCAGCACCAGCCCCCCCCCCCCCCCCCCCCCTTTCTCCTCCATCCCTCTGCTGCGGGTGCAGCAGTGGGGGAGGGGATCTGCAGCACCAGCCCCCCCCGCCCCCCCCCCCCCCCCTTCTCCTCCATTCCCTTGCTGTGAGTGCAGCAGTGGGGGGGAGGGGATCTGCAGCACCAGCCCCCCCCCCGCCCCCCCCACTCCTCCTCCATCCCCCTGCTACGGGTGCAGCAGTGGGGGGGAGGGTATGGGGGTGGCGGGTGTGAGTGAACTGCAGCCCCTGTCGCCACCCTTGTTTGTCTTTACTCTCTACTGCTGTTGAGCGGCAAGTGCTGCCGTTGAGCCTTGCTGTGCCGCCGCCCTTGCCGCCGCACGCTCCTGCTCTCCAGGCGGCCTGCCGCCACATGCACCTACTTCTGCTGTGCCGCCGCCCTTGCCGCCGCACGCTCCTGCTTCTGCTACTTCTACCTAGGCTGCGGGGTTACTGCAACTGTATCTGCCACTATTGCACTGGTTGTCACTGCTCTTGCGTTCTGCTGCTTTGTTCTGCTTGGTGTACCCCTGCAGGTTGTGTCTAGCACTTGGCTCTTCCTGCATGTAGTTAAGGGGGGATGTCAGAATTATATTATTATAACTGCATGTAGTTCTAGCCTCGGTGTAGTTATCCTAACTTCCTGCTTGGTGGTGTACCCCCCTTTCCTACCCTATTTGTACTTCACTCTCTATAGTGAAACCAACTCTTTCTTGTTCTCAACTCTCTCGACACTCCTTGGCTAGCTCACACCCTAGCCATGGCTCCTATGAATTTAACATTGACTTGAGGCACGTGAACAAATTTCTACGCACATCGAAATTTCGCTACGAGGGACTGAATCGCATCCTCGACCTCGTTCAACAAGGAGATTGATTATTCACAATTGATCTCAAATCTGGATACCATCATGTGGATATTCACCCTAGCTACTGGCGCTTTCTTGAATTCTCTTTCCAGGGTGTGGAATATCAGTTCCTCTCGCTCCCCTTCGGACTTGCGACCGCGCCATTCGTGTTCACGCAACTTATCAAACAGCTTGCCAAGCGGTGGCGGAGCTAGGGCATTCGACTCGTTCCTTACGTGGATGACATTTTAGACCTCATTACGAGCCATGCCCGTGCGCTGTGTTCTCAAGCCATCATTCTCGACAACCTCCGACCTGCCGGATTTCTGCTAAATACGAAAAAAATCACAGCTCGAGCCTGTGTAGCATCTCAAGTTCCTTGGCCTACTTCTAGACACCCGGGACTTGTCTTTCTCTGTCGACCTGGCCCGACGCGCACGCCTTCTTGAGGAGATGCGTTTAACATGCTCAGAGGGCTGTAGCGGGCGTCCTATTCTAGTTCGTCGCCTCGCTCGCATCACAGGAATGTTGGCATCCATGGCGCTCGCGCTCGGCACCATGGCTCGCGGGTTTTCCCACAATCTGCTCACGCAAATAGCCGAATGCCCATCTTGGGGTCATTGGATTCTCCTCTCGGGTAGCTCAGTAGACGAGCTTTTGTTCTGGATGGCAAGCTTTGATGCGTTTAACGGCTCTCGCTTTCATAACCCCCACATATACGGAGCGGTCATCTACGTCGACGCGAGCGACATTTCTTGGGGAGCCGTGCTCTCTGATCTAAAAAATATCATGCAGTCGCTCTCTGCTCCGATGCCCCACGCCCTATCCGCTACCTCTAGCACTCTCCGTGAAATTACGGGGATCCTCTGGGCTCTCACCTCCTTTTCCCCGCGCATACGGGACCAACACGACTTATTGCACAGCGACAGTTAAGCTGCCTACTACATTATGCGAAAAGGAGGTTCTCGACGTCTCGAAATTACCCTTGTTAATCGCGCTATTATTCAGCTCTTCGTCAGCTATTGCATCCGCCTCGCGGTTCAATGGATTCCGCGAGAACTCAACACGGAGGCTGATGACTTGTCCAAGGTCATCCACTACGATGATTACTCGCTTCGTTCTCCTTGGTTTCGCCTTATTGGTCAACGATGGGGGCCCCATACCATCGTCCTCTTCGCTGCATCCACCAACCATCAATTGCCCCGCTTTTGTACACTCGCCTTCTATCCCAGGGCAGTGGCGCACGACGTTTTCTCTATAAGTTGGCATACAGAGAATGCGTACACGTTCCCACCACCTCCATTGATCCCCGCGACGATTGCACATGCTCGACGTTCGCTCTCCAAATTAACGCTACTTGTCCCTCGCTGGCCTAGCGCCTTCTGGTGGCCCATTATATACCCGGACGGTGCTTCATGCATCTCCTTCATCTTAGATCATGTTGCTCTCCCGCTAGGTGCTTCTTGTCTTGCACTCGGTAGTGATATGAGTGCGTTTGGTGGAACCGGGCTACCTAACTCGCCTGTCGTTGTTCTCCGCATGGATTTTTCTCTTCAATATATCGTTCATGTGTGGCAGGTTCGGAGATTTGTAGGCTTGTTTTGGACCTGCTCACGCTCACTGTGGATCTTTGTTCCCAATCCACCATCCGCACACACGAGCCATACTGGCGGCAATACCGCGCCTTTTGCTCCAAACACTCGCTCCTGTTGCTTCCTGCCAACAATCTCACGACGGCCCTCTTCCTCTTGCACTCAATCCAGTCTGGAGCGGCGTTGTCTGCTGTTTGGTCCATCTGTTCTGCCATCTCCTGCGCTCGTTGGCTCCTCGGCGCCCCATCTCCTATCAAGGGGCCGCTCTCCTCACTTGTGAAGGACTACGCCCAACGCTCATGTTCTCTCCCTCACCGGTCAGAAAATCATGTGCCCCTGTCTAAGATATACGACATGTGTGATGTCTACTTCTCTTCTTGAGATCCTGCTACCTTTCAAAAATTGCTCATTCCGCTCCTGATGTTCTCCGCTTTTCTATGCTTCTCCGACCTCGTTTCCCTTCAATGGCATCAAATTGAGTTTGACTATGATTGCATGTGGCTATTCATCCCCCGCTCCAAAACCGATCAACGGGGCGCTGGTGCTTGGGTCCCTGTGGTAGCATCAGACGCTCGCCACTGCCCGGTTGCTCGAGTTAAGAAATTTCTCTTATTGGCAGGATTCTCTCGCGCATCCGTTGGCCCACTCATTCGCGTCTTTTGACCAGGTTCGGGTGCGTCGTCGTCAGACCCTGCTCCGTCCTACACAACTGTGCGGCAGTGGTGTCGCGAGGCCTTTGTTTGCGTCGGCTTGGATCCTACCACCCTCGGGACATGCTCGTTTCGTAAGACGGCGGCTACACTCGCTGTTGACGTCGGTGTTCCCGACCGCCTTTTCAATGCTCTCGGGCGGTGGCGTAGCGATGGCGCAAAGGAGATGTACATCACTCAACTCGATTCGGAGTTGACCCGCGCAACTCGGCTCATGCAAGACCCAACTCGACAGAGCTCTACGACCCGTTCTGCGGCCACGGTCAACCGGGTCCGCCACCGCCTGTTGCCATGATGTTTCGCTTGTCCTATGACGACTGCATTGCAGACTCTTTGCAGAGTCTTGTCACAATATGAATTAATTTCTAAACTTAATGATTGTGACAAGAATTGAAAAGGGGTCATGCAATAAGGAGGCATTCCCCTCTTCTCTCTCAGCTGGTCCACAGACCTGCCACCTAGTCTCATTTCAATAATCTCATTTGAGCTCCCGGCCATCCCACCCCTTATACACGTAGATATTTAACTAGCTTGTTTAGATAGCTAGTTTTGTTTGTTCATGTTACTTATAGCTATTTATGCCGTGCCATGTAAAATGATGATGATAACCTATGACGAATGCAGTGCGGGCTCCTTGTAAAGTCTTGTCACAATCACCACGCAGACTGAGCTCAAACTGCCTCTCCTTAAGGACATCATTGCCAAAGGCAAGCTCACCCCCGACGAATGGAGGACAGTTAGACTCAGACTCAATAACAAGACTCACGAAATAGTCTAGGCGACAGTTAGCAGCAAAGTCAACGAGCTCAATGACTAACGCACACGCAGCAGTAGACTCAAAAGAAGGGTCAGTGAAAGGTGTGGCCAGGAAATGCGTGACATTAGAACTAGCAGCACGAGCAAGGTCAAACTCAGGGTCAGGAACGTCAGAAAGAGAGGACGCTGGAGGAGACGGCAGGACAATACGCTGGGGAACAGAGGAAGGGCAAAGTTGTCAGAGGTCCACTGGAGATCCCCGATTGATCCTAGGGAAGGGTTACAGGCTCGTTGTCCTGGGGGGTTATGGGCGCACTGACCCGCTACTTAACAATCCCTTTTATCCCAGTGGTCTAGTGACTGGGATTCTGACATGGTATCAGAGCGAAGGTCTTGGGTTCGAATCCCAGTGTGTGCACTTCGGGCATCCCAGTGCGGGGGGGTGTCAGAGGTCCACTGGAGATCCCCGATTGATTCTAGGGAAGGGTTACAGGCTCGTTGTCCTGGGAGGTTATGGGCGCACTGACCCGCTACTTAACAAGCCCTTTTATCCCAGTGGTCTAGTGACTGGGATTCGGACAAAAATGCCATAGTGTGTGTGCCGGGGACTGGTAGACGACGAGCACAAAGAGTACGACTAACAGTGCGAACAGGCAAGACAGGACGAGACTCAGGCTCACGACGCTCTGTTAGGGAGTCTGTCTGCCCAGGGTAAGGAGAAGGAGTAGGCAATGGGGAGCTAGGCTGTAACAGAGGCTGTGACTGGTGAGGCGGAGGACACAGTAGAGGTGGAGTAAGGGCAGTGGAAGACGGACGACTAAGAACCTGGCGAAGTGCCGAGCCAAGTGGTAGCAGTGACGACTGCGGCTGCGGCAAGAAAAACGGTCGCCGCTGCGCAGTACCCACAGTACCAGCACCTCCAGCACTCTCCTCCCCAATACCTTCAGCACCACCACCTCCAGAACCCTCAACTTCGGTACCTCCAACACCAACAGCTCCATTGCCTCCAGCACCTCCAGCACCAGCACCTCCAGTACAAGAAGCTCCAGCAACTCCAGCACCTCCAACTCCAGCACCTGCAGCACCAGCACCTCAAGTACCTCTAGCTCCAACACCTCTAGCACCAGCAGCTCCAGCTCCGCCACCAGAGCTGCCCCACCAGACAGCCCACTCGCAAAGCTGCTGCGGCAAGAGAGTCTCCTGCCTAAGTGCACCAGTGCCTCCAGCACCAGCACCTCTAGCACCTCCAGCACCAGCACCTCCAGTAGAAGCACCCACGACGTCGCCACCACTAGGACCCGCAGCACCCCCAAACTCAGCACCCCCAGACTCAGCACCTCCAGTGTAACCACCCTCAGCAACACCAGAGTCCATAGAAGCTGGCTGCAGAGGCGGTGAGGACGGCCAAGGCGGAAAACCAGGAGGGGTCTCCAAGAGCGGTGAGCTGCGCGGTGCCGCTGTGTCGGCACCAGCAGGGTCACCCCCCTCAGCTGGGCCCGAGGAGACCTCCAACGGCGCAACCAAGGGACACATCTGAATGAAAGGACTCTGAAGTAGGAGGGGGCCTACTGGGGGGGTCAGGAACCAGGAAGAGGGGCAGTGGAGGCACGGGGGAACTGCGGTGAGGGAAGAGATGGTAGAAGCAGACAAACTCGTCAAAAGTGATGTCGCGGGAGGACAGGACGCGACAAGTGGCTGGGTGGTAAAACTACTAGGGCGGGGCGTTAGTGGGAAAGCCGAGGAAGAAGCAGCGACGAGTTTGAGGTGAGAGCTTGCCCGCGGACGAATCGCAGACAAGAGCAAGGGAACCCCAGACCCAAAACGCCGATGCATCACCAACCTCCCCCGTCCACCGCAGAGTAGGTGAGGTCTCTAGGTGGGAGACATGGAGCCAGAGGTTGAGCTGCTGTGCAGCGTATTGGACTGCGAACGGCCACAGACAATGGGGAGAAGCTGCATGGATCATGGAGGTGCGAGCAACCTCCATGACTAAGTCAATGCGGTGCTCAGCAATCCCATTCTGCTGTGGAGAGGCATGGTCTTGACTGGTATATGAGTACGTTGACACACGGTCTCCAAAAATGAATCTGATTACCGTGATCTCCTGGTTACAAGACCCCCCCCCCCCCGCGTAAAAGCCCCGTGGGTCTTCTATCCGGACCAGGGGTCTTTTATTATGTCAGTCCTGGAGAGGACCCGCCTTTTGACCCAATTCATAATAAGACCCCACCTCTTCCCAAAAACCTGGTTTTTTAAGCATTTAGCAATGAATTCACTCACACATCTCTAGACTACACGTAATTTCAACTCTACTAAACAACGATTCAATGTTAGATTGTTCAATACAAACTACCGCCCGCAGGCGCCAACCACCACTACCTACTGCTACAGCTGTCTACTCCTCCTCACTCTCCACGCCGTACACCTCCTCCATAGGGTCCTCCTCCTCCAACGGTGCCTCCTCGACCTCTTGGGCAGTGGCGTACATGGGGTTCACCCACTCCTCCACATCCCCCACCACGTGCACGTCGCCGTGCACCTCCACTTGAGCTCCATCGCGCATGTGTGCGAGGATCAAGTGATCCTCGCGCCCGTCGGGGTTGTTGGTGATGCTGCATGTCTTGAACGAGCGGACAATGAGGTCCTCAGGGACGGGGGTCCAGGCCGTGGCGATCCACAGGAGCACCAACTCCGCTGGCGGCTTCCTGAGATTGCCTGCAGCGGTGAACAGGCACAGATGCGTTAGCATGCGGAAAGCGTAGCTGACGGTACAGAGGTGCAAGCACGTTAACAAATTGCTTATCGGCAAGGGTCAGGGTGTTGATGCCGAAGTCAGCAAACCAGACGTTGACAACGTTCCAGGGGTCGATGCCGTCGCGGACCAGTTGCCTCCTGCAGAACTTCGTGTTGCAATCTGCACGTAAAGAGAAAAAACAGGCGCGCGCGGTTGAGTTAGTCTCCATAGAGCAATACCGGTAAAAGTATCGTGCGTTTTAATTTTACGCACCTTTAGTCAGCCGCTGCCCGATCTTTGTCTTCACCCTCACGGTAAGTCCCCAGCGCCGGCGAAACCTGACCGTCCATCGAGGAGAGGCGCACCAGTCGACCTCAAGGTGCCGGTTCTTCATCGAAATCCGGCTCCACGTCTGCAACAGCTTAATCGGGACCGCCAGTCCCCGTGACCTGTGGCTCAGGAACTGCTTGTACACTGAGGTTTCCATGGCAGGGTAGCGGGCCTGCCGTTCACCACCTGCAAGCCGCAGACGACTGCCAGCCGACGTTGCCATCTCATCAGCCGCCTTCCTCCAGCGGCAGTTGCTGACTGTTTGGACGCCGGCCAGCCGTGCAGTTTCGCGCACCGTCAGGATCTCATCCTTCATCCGCAAAAGCCAACCCGTCTTCTCAGCCATGGTGCGAGCGTGTCGCTTGTGCTGGTTAATCCTGTTGCGGGAATCGGGGGTTACAGCATCACGTGCGGCCGCGGCAGGGTTGACATCGCGCAGCACATCAGTGAGGAACTGGGGCAGAGGAAAAGGAAGGTTTTCATCGGTCGCTGCGGCATCGTCACTCCCCACGTCATCGGTAGAAGACGCGTCAGGCTCCGGCGGACGAAGAAACTCCTCGTCGTCGTTCACAGGTTCGAAGGGGTAAGTGAAAGGGGGCACGGGTGGCGCCGGAGGAGCGGGAGGTGCAGGAGGAGAGGGAGGAGCAGGTGGAGAAGGCGGGGCCGGAGGAGCCGGCGGGGCTGGTGGAGCCGGGGGTGAGTTCGCCATGGCTGCAAGGCCGCGGGCTGCACTGACAGCCCGCATCTTCATCAGCATGTCCAGCGCCGACATGACCGCGTCTGTAGGGGAGTGCGGGCTAAACTACCGGGAGAGAACATGGTGGCTAGGAGAGTCGAGGGGAGGCTTTCATCTCAGAAAAAAAACTGAGAATGAGCCTCATCGACTCGGACTACCCCCCTCTGAAGCCGGGGAGGACAGGGACGTGAGCTGGGGGGGTTCATGTTCCCCGTGTTGCTTGCAATCCAGCTGTGCATGGTGGAACATTCCCGAACCCATCACTGGGGGGGGTTCACGTTCCCCGTGCCGCATGCATTCCAGCTGTGCACGGTGGAACGTTCTCGAACCCATCACTGGGGGGGGTTCACGTTCCCCGTGCCGCATGCATTCCAGCTGTGCATGGTGGAACGTTCTCGAACCCATCACCCCATCAGATGCAATGAATCTGATGGGGTGCAGGTTGTGTGGTCAACACACCAATCAGGGGCAGGGGCGCTGCGAGAGCACCGCCTACAGTATTGTTGCCACCATCATGCTTCAATGTGTGATGTGTGGCATGGGGCGAGGTGCTCGAAAGTTGCGATATGGTTCCTCGCTTACAGCCAAACTCGAATTCGCTGAGGGAAAAAAAAAAAAATGAATTTACTCAACACTCTTCCTTGTTGAGATAACATCGAGACTTAAGCACTTCAAGGAAATTCGTGTAGTACAGTAAAGTACCGATAGGCTGACGTCAGCAAAGCGCTACGCGCCATAGGATGACGTCAGCACGTAGCTATAGACTTCGCGAATAGTTACGTGCCGTTTCAAGATAAAAATAGCACAGTATAGTAGGCGAACAGGTACTTTACTCTAGCTATATATTTTGTATGTTTGTCATTTTATAATATATCTGATTTCAGAGACATCGATCCTGAAACATATCACTACATGGACTTTTATTAAGTTCAGACAAAGCTTTCATAACAGGCTTTAACATAAGACTTCCGCTACGACAAGAAGCTACCATCCTAAGTATTACGATCCTATTCAATCACTTCAAATTCTAACATGGTATTGCGAGCGTCTTAGGATACTACAAGCTTCCAAATACATACTCTACAACTATGTCTGGATCTCCACGGTCCAACAACGGCTCTTCGGTTACGAGCCCATCACGCCCAACAGCGTCTCCAGCTGCTGATAATTCACATCTGCAGCAACAACATCAACAACAACAATATCAGCAACAACCGATGTACGGCATGCCACTGAGCAGTCAGCCTGTACACACAACTGCATCAGCTTCATCATCGACAGCAGCCGCAGCAACAGCAGCCACAACAGCTGCAACTGCAGTCACTGGTTCTTCGAGTCAACCAGGACAACAGTCCAATTTCGTACCGACTAGACCTTATCAATATCAAGGTGCTTACCAGCCAACGAATCTTCAACAGCGTGTCAATGCTGCCGTCTTGTCACTTAACCAAATTTTTCCAACTCCTATGAGCCTTGATGGTTCCAGTTATCAGCATGGACAGATGCCACAGGGAAGCGACGGGTCAAATAACTCCTTTTCTTTCGTTCCTGCTGGACAAGGACAACAAGCACCACAAGGGTCACAGATGCCATCACTTTATCAGCTGCAATCAGCTGACGGTACCGGAAACTATCTTCCCGCTTCTGCAAACCCAACAAAAATTAAAACGACTGTGCCTTTTAACGGTCAAGATTTCTATACCTGGAGTTTTGAATTTGAGCTTCTTGTTCAGACCGCGGGGTTCTGGCAGTTGTTCGACGGCACAGCACCTTTTCCATCTCACGGGTCACCACTTCAACAGGCCACTTTTCGCTCGGCGTCGCTGACTGCATACACAGTTCTCGTTCGCAATCTGACACCAACTGAACAGCTTGGCATTCGTCCTTTTCGTACCAGTGCCGCTCCTGCTGAAGCAGCTTGGTTATACCTGCAAAGGGTTCGCATGGCAAAGGACACTGTCAACCAGAGTAAAATTTTGACGCAGCTGTCAAATATACAGATGATAAACGGCGAGAAGGTGACGCAGTATATCAACCGCGCTCGAAATTTGCGTGATCAACTTCAAAAGTGTGGAGGGTACTTCCCCGACGCTATGTTCCACACGGTGCTACTCGCGGGTCTTGGACCAGAATGGCGACAGTGTCGCTCTATTCTTCGGATGCAAGCACAGTTGTCCGAGGGGGCACTCTGTGCCGCTCTCATTGCTGAGCAGCAGGATATGGACCTGCACAATGCTCGAGGAGGGAAAAAGATGGTAAACAATACAGTCAGTTTTTATTCTAATCCACGTCACAAGCTCGTTTGCTCTTTTTGTCGAAAAGCAGGACACACTATTGATACCTGCTGGTCAAAAGATAAACCATCTTGGAAGCGGACTACATCGAAACATTCCAAAGATTCTTCAGGTGAAGCTGAGAAGCAGGAAACTGAGAAGCAGGCAGCTGAGAAGCAGGAAGCTGTGAAGCAGAATACTGCGAAGCCGAACTCTGTGAAGCCGCCTACTATACCTGTCAAGACACAAGCGAAAGAAGTTATTAATTGTATGACGTCGGTTTCTACAGTCTACGATCCTGACGCTGAGGAACGTATTCACAATAACTTCAATGATGAACTCAACACGCCCATACCACCCGAGGTCTACGCCAACCTTGCACAAACCTTGGAAGGTCCCAACACTTGGTATCTTGACAGTTGTTGCGGGCAGCATATGTGTTCATCAGTAAATCGCTTCGTCATCAATCAGCGTCGTCTTCAGAATCCGTGTGTTGTAACCGTCGCCAACAACCAACGTCTTACAGCACACTGGATGGGTAACATCATTCTTGATTCCGTTGAAGAAGACTTCAGTCTTCATCTTAACGATGTACTCCTCGTTCCTCGACTTGGATTTAATCTGATGTCATCAGCACAGCTCATGAGGAATGGCATTACTCTTCTTGGTGAACCGGGCAAGTTTACTTTAAAGTATGGAGAGAGGAAACTCGGCACGGCGATTGAACAGAACGGTGTATTTGTTCTCAACTTCGTACCTGAACGCACCACTGCCGACTCCGAGAATATTCTCTCTCTTGGCCCATGGGAACATCGTGACGACGTCGATTACACCGATGATACCGTCCCTCGTGATGGAGTTGTACCCACATCTTCAACTACGGCTGCCGCTGTCATGCTGACCTTCGACAACCAAGGCTTAAACGACGTCCAGAACTCCCGAGATTATCTTGCTCACGTTGCTGGTTGGGGAGATACGACGAATATGCCCACGGGTGAAGGCACTTGGGGGGCACAGGAACCTGACGAGACTACTTGGGGAGAAACACCTGCTGATCGTGATCGACGTCTTCTCACTGAAGCAGAGCAGCGTGTCGCTGACATGGAAGTCCTCGACTCCGGACGACTTGTCGGTGTTGAGCCTAAACCTGCAGCATCAGATCAAGAGAGCGGGGAATTAGTTCTTTCACCAGGCGAATCCGTCGACGTTGAAATCAAAATTCCGCCACCTAACCTTACCAGGTTTATTCCGCCTGTCACAGATCATGTTCACGCTGACGGTCATCGGTTGCTGTTGTCTTTCTTCGCTAACGCCGACTATTATTTGCGCGCACAGGGACACAAAGCAACTGCAGACATCTGGCATGAGCGTCTTGGTCATCCGTCACAGTCTACGCTCAACAACACAATCAAAGCAGCTGTTCTTGACAAGAATTCTCTTCTCTTACCTGGCGGCCTCGAAATGAAACCGGTTAATCGTCCATCACCCTGCTTGATCTGCCCAGCAGCAAATCTACCGCACGAACCGTACCCGACTCATTTTCCTGGCGCTGAGGATTATCGATTGATGGAAAAAGTTTACAGCGATATTCTAAACTTACCTGCGGAGGGTTTCAACGGCGAGAAATATGTTATCACGTTCACTGAAGCTTCTACTCGATATGTCTGGACTGGTAACATGACTAACCGTTTTCTTGCTTTCACAGTGTTTCAGACATGGCTACCTCTCGCAGAACGCGAGTCCGACACAAAACTCAAAAGCTTCCAATGTGACGGAGCTGGGGAATATCGCAGCCTCGAGTTTACATCGTACCTGCAAGAACGAGGCATACGGCGCCTGTTCTCACTTCCTCACGCTCACCAGCAGAGCGGTGTAGCTGAACGCCTCAATCGTACCTTGCAAGAAAAGATGCGAGCACTACTCGCACAGTCTCAACTCGACCCACTCTACTGGCCCTTCGCGATGGACCACGCAACGCTGTTGCACAACCTCCTGTCTTCATCGGCTTTACCAAACAACGCATCACCTCACTTGTTGTGGACAGGAAAATTGGGCACTACGAAACTACTTCGAGTTTTTGGGTGTGTTGTGCAATATCGTCCTCCCACCGCTCCGCTCGGAAAGTTCGATCAACGTGCTAAGTGGGGTCTTCATCTCGGCCTTGAGAAGCAGTTTTCTGCATGGCGTATTCTGGATTATCGCAGTCGACTTTTAATTCCTGCCCGCGACTGTATTTTCTACAAAAATCTGACCCTTCCTGTCTTCGAACAGTACCTCGCCACGCAGCGTGACCCTGCTACACTTTTCCACGGTGTTCGATCATTCGCCAATGCTGACGCCGAACTCGCTGTCAGCGAAGAACCTGACATTGACGGTGCACGTGAAGCCGCTCCTGATCCACCTATACCAACCACGTCTTCCGGATTTCCGGAATTCATTCCACTCGTTGACGCTCATCCCGACGATGTTCGTGAAGTTCATCATACTTACCTGGTGGACGATCAACGACGTCCCATGCCAGCTGTAACTGACAGCAGCATCCGCGTCGATCTTGACGAAATTGGGGGGGCAAATGGTGAACAGTGTGATGTCAAACTTATATCTGCTATAGTCTATTTAGGCTGTAGTGGGGTAGCTCTTAGAGGGTACAACACTTGTGTTTTCTACTTGTACCCATCTCAGTTTCTAGTTGATTCATTTCTTTCGTCAATTATCTCACATGGTATAGAGCTAGTTTCGAGTTTTTTTTTAAAGGGCCCACCACTGAAATTTTTCTTACCTGCTCGACGCGCGCGTCGCGCCTGCCCTTCGAGGCCCGTGGCGGCCCCTGCGCCTGCCCTTAGAGCCAGCGCCGGCCCCGTAAGGCCCCATTTCCGGCCCCGTTTTCGGCCCTGTAAGGCCCTGTAAGGCCCTGTTTCCGGCCCCGTAAGGCCCCGTAAGGCCCCGTAAGGCCCCGTTTACGACCCCGTTTAAGGCCCCGTAAGGCCCCGTAAGGCCCCGTAAGGCCCCGTAAGGCCCCGTAAGGCCCCGTAAGGCCCCGTTTACGGCCTCGTTTAAGGCCCCGTAAGGCCCCGTATGGCCCCGTAAGGCCCCGTAAGGCCCCGTAAGGCCCCGCTTACGGCCCCGTTTAAGGCCCCGTAAGGCCTCGTAAGGCCCCGTAAGGCCCCGTCAGGCCCCGTTTAAGGCCCTGTAAGGCCCCGTAAGGCCCCGTCAGGCCCCGTTTAAGGCCCCGTTAGGCCCCGTAAGGCCCCGTAAGGCCCCGTAAGGCCCTGTAAGGCCCCGTCAGGCCCCGTCAGGCCCCGTTTGCGGCCCCGTCAGGCCCCGTAAGGCCCCATCAGGCCCCGTTAGAGGCCCCGTACGGCCCCGTTAGCGGCCCCTCAGGCCCCGTCAGGCCCCGTAAGGCCCCGTCCGGCCCTGCCCCGGCCCTACCCCAACCTGACGCGGCCCTGCGCCGGCCCTGCTGCGGCCCTGTCGCAGCTCTGCCCCGGCCCTGCTCCGGCACTGTTGCAGCCCTGCCCCGGCGTCTCCGCCAGGCGCCCCGTGAGTGGCACGACACGCTCAGGACGACTCTTGCTGCTCTTGGTTTTGCTCCTTCCACTGCTGACCCTTCTCTGTTTCTACGCACTGACGCTACTCTGCCGCCGTTCTACGTTTTTGTGTATGTAGACAACCTTGTCTTTGCTACTGCTGACACGGAGGCACTCGCCCACGTGAAGTCCGAGCTGCAGAAGAGACACACGTGCACAGACCTGGGTGAGCTGACAAGCTATCTTGGCTTGCGGATCACCCGGGACAGAGCACAGCGCACCATTACCTTGACTCAGTCACACATGGTGCAGCAGGTCCTTCAGCGCTTCGGCTTCACGTACTCCTTGCCACAGTCCACTCCTCTGCCTACCGGTCACTCGCTCTCAGCTCCACCTTCGGACGAGTCCGTAGAGCCGAGTGGCCCGTATCCAGAGCTTGTGGGCTGCCTCATGTACCTGATGACTTGCACACGACCTGACCTCGCATACCCTCTCAGCCTTCTGGCTCGCTACGTGCTCCCGGTAGGCACTGAAAGGTGCACTGGGATGCTGCGAAGAGGGTGTTGCGATACTTGTGCAGTACATCGGGCATGGGGCTCGTGCTTGGAGGACGGGCTCGAGTTGTCCTCACTGGTCACGCTGACGCCTCCTGGGTTGACGACTTGGCTACGCAGCGGTCGTCACAGGGTTACACCTTCAGTCTTGGCTCCGGCTCTGTTTCTTGGCGGTCTACCCGCTCTTCTTCTGTTCTCAGCTCCAGTTGTGAGGCTGAGATCTATGCTGGAGCCATGGCTGCACAGGAGCTTCGCTGGCTCACCTACCTGCTGACCGACTTGGGAGAGGCACCTCGGTCTCCTCCAGTTCTGTACGTCGACAACAAGGCCATGCTGGCCTTGTGTCAGGAGCACAGACTGGAGCACAGAACGAAGCACATTGCTCTGCGCTACTTCCTTGCTCGAGAGTTGCAGCAGCGTGGCCAGCTTCGTCTTGCTTACGTGGCCTCTCAGGCCAACACTGCTGATGTTTTCACCAAGGCACTTCAGCCTTGTGATCATCAGCGTTTCTGTACTGTGTTAGGCCTTGTACCTACTGTGCCTCACTTGTTGACTTCTTGACTCTGCTTGTACTGTACTCTATATACTTATACCTGCATGCTTACACTTGCTAGGTTGTGTTCATTGTATTGTTTGCTTTCCTTTCTATAACTCTGCATGTGAACTGGCCTTATGGCCCTTTGCTTGTGCTCAGACTGTGTGGTGACTTTGTGATCCACCCTGAGCTTGCTTTGCCTTTCTTGACTGGTCTTGTGACCTCTTGTTCTCCCCCACTTTGCCTATGGGGGTGTGTCAAACTTATATCTGCTATAGTCTATTTAGGCTGTAGTGGGGTAGCTCTTAGAGGGTACAACACTTGTGTTTTCTACTTGTACCCATCTCAGTTTCTAGTTGATTCATTTCTTTCGTCAATTATCTCACATGTGAATCTTTCAATTTCGCAGGACGGACCGACGACAGTCCTAATTATCAAACTGGACTTCAGATACTGGGACTCGCAGTTGCAGTACAGCATAATTCTTCAGAAGTCGCAGAACCGAAAACTGCCCGACAGGCCCTTTCAGGACCACATCGCGAAAAATGGCGTGAAGTCATGGATCGTGAACTGGCTGCCCTGGAAAAACGGGAGACTTGGGATCTCATACCCATCGAAAAAGCTACAAATAAAAATATTCTTACCGGAAAATGGGTTTTCAGGGTGAAGACGAAAGCTGACGGTTCTTATGAAAAACATAAGGCAAGGTGGGTTGTTCGTGGTTTTGACCAAACTCATGGGGTTGATTACACGCTAACCTTCGCCCCGGTCAGCCGACACACAAGTGTTCGTCTCGTTATCTGCGAAGCAGCTGCAAAGAATTTTCCGCTTCGACAAATTGATGTCTCCACCTCACAGCATCGAAGTATGCTGAGTCACTCGCTAAGCGTTTCAAAATTCCTACAAGTTACGTCGCTACACCATTTCGGTCTACACCCACTGGGTACATTTTCAACGACACCAAACTTTCGGCAGCTGGTTTACAACTGTACCAGTAGCAACTTGGGTGCCTTCTCTTCGCAGCAGTCACGTGTCGTCCCGACCTTGCGTACGTCGCAAGCTATCTCGCACAATTTTTACGCTGCCCAAAAGAAGAACATCACCTCGATCTTCAGCGCGCTCTACACTATTTTGTTGCAACACCAACAGTCGGGCTGATTTTCAACACAGGAAAACCGACCGACAGAATGTACCTCAGCGGATATGTCGACGCAGACCACGCTGGTGACACGTCAGATCGCCGGTCACGAACAGGCTACATTTTTCGTCTCGAGCCCATTGGTCCAATCTCATGGAATTCATCGAAACAGGAACTGGTGTCACTTTCCTCGGCTGAAGCATAATTCATTGCCGCGTGTGCTGCAACTCGAGAAGGACTATACTTACAGGAACTGCTCGACGAAGCGAAGTTCGTCACACCGAATCAGTTTACGTTGCAGTGCGACTACCAGAGTGCGATCACCATCGCCAACAAACCCGGCTTCGTCAATCGCACGAAACATATTTCACTACGTTACTTCTTCGTCAAGGATGCGATCGACAAGGGGAGAATGCGCCTTGTCTATTGTCCCACTGGAGACATGACAGCTGACTCACTTACCAAGAAGCTGACACGACATAAATTCCACCACTGCAACCAGCTCAGCGGAATTTCCGAGACAAACGGATAACTACACCGAACTCCTAGAAGTGAAGGGGAGTGTTGAGATAATATCGAGACTTAAGCACTTCAAGGAAATTCGTGTAGTATAGTAAAGTACCGATAGGCTGACGTCAGCAAAGCGCTACGCGCCATAGGATGACGTCAGCACGTAGCTATAGACTTCGCGAATAGTTACGTACCGTTTCAAGATAAAAATAGCACAGTACAGTAGGCGAACAGGTACTTTACTCTAGCTATATATTTTGTATGTTTTTCATTTTATAATATATCTGATTTCAGAGACATCGATCCTGAAACATATCACTACATGGACTTTTATTAAGTTCAGACAAAGCTTTCATAACAGGCTTTAACGTAAGACTTCCGCTACGACAAGAAGCTACCATCCTAAGTATTACGATCCTATTCAATCACTTCAAATTCTAACATTCCTTACATTCCATATTTCTGTAATTATTAGATGTCCAGGGGTCTTATGCACTACCGTATGGCCCCGGATATAGGCGCCGTCCGATTAAAGGCGCTGGCGCTTCTATCTGGAGCATGGCGCTTATGGCCGAAACTCGATTATAAGCGCCCCCCCTGGAAAACCTTTACTTATTATAAGCGCACGTACATTTTGAAATTATAAATCTGCTTAAAACAATAACGAGTTTCATATTCGCAGCGAGCCAAATTTCATCTTCGCTTCGTTTGACTCGCGAAGACCTGACTGGCTGCGCGTCCAATCAGGATGTGCTGGCATGCCTGCAAAGTGAGGTGAACTTGCTGGTGTGCAGGAAGCAGAATCGCTTGCGCGCGATTCTGCTTTGTGACGCTATATTATTTCGACTCGTTTGAAATGGCATCAATGAAAGGTACAGTTTGGTACCCTAAAAGTATAAATTTGTATTTGTCATTATATAAGCGCATGCGCTTATGCCCGAAACTCAATTATAAGCGCCCCCCCTGAAAAAATCAATTTTATTATAAGCGCATATGCGCTACTATCCGGGGTGATACGGTATATGCCATTACATAAGACCCCACAACCCATTTCAAGCACATTTAGGATAAGACCCCCGGGGCTTCTAACCGGGAGATCACGGTATTTTCCAGCCACCGGTCAACATTCTTCCGCTGACACTACACCTACCGAGATCCTGAGTACAAGTATTTTTACTCATTGTTAATAGTGTTGTTAACTGGGTGGGTAGTTACCGTGACTGTCATCACCCAAATAAACGCCTTGTAAATTTGAATCTGAACTGTTTGAATAGGATCGTAGTCTTAGGATAGTAGCTTCCTGTAGCAGTGGAAGTCTTTTGTATGAGTGACTTGTAACAGGATCAAAGGTCTCTGAAATCAAGTATATTATAAAATGACAAGCATACAGAATATATAACTAGACTAAAGTACCTGTTCGCCTACTGTGCTGTATTTATTCGCGCTATTCCTGTTCTGAAAAGGTACGTGACTATTCGCGATACCTACAGCTACTGATGACGTCATCCTAAGGCGCGTAGCGCTTTGCTGACGTCAGTCTATCGGTACTTTTACTGTACGAATTCCTTGAAGTGCATAAGTCTCGACATTATCTCAACACTCCCCTTCACTTCTAGGAGTTCGGTGTAGTCACCCTGTTGACTCGGAAATGCCACTGAGCTGGTTGCAGTGATGAAATTTCTGACGTGTCAGCTTCTTAGTAAGCGAATCAGCGGAAATGTCGCTGGTGGGGCAGTAGACAAGGCGCATTCTCCCCTTGTCGATCGCGTCTTTTACGAAGAAGTAACGCAGCGAAATATGCTTCGTGCGATTGACGAAACCAGGCTTGTTGGCGATGGTAATTGCACTCTGGTTGTCGCACTGCAACGTGAACTGATTCGGCGTGACGAATTTTGCTTCGTCAAGTAACTCCTGCAGGTACAGACCTTCGCGAGTTGCAGCACAAGCGGCGATGAATTCTGCTTCAGCCGATGAAAGTGACACCAGTTCCTGTTTCGAGGAATTCCAGGAAATCGGACCAATCGGCTCGAGACGGAAAATATAACCCGTGCGTGACCGTCGATCTGACGTGTCGCCAGCGTGGTCTGTGTCAACGTACCCGCTGAGGTACTTTTTGTCGGTCAGCTTCCCAGCATTGAAAATCAATCCGAGTGTTGGTGTAGAGACGAAGTAGCGTAGCGCACGCTGTAAGTCGAGAGAGTGTTCTTCTTTCGGGCAGCGTAGAAACTGCGCAAGGTGACTTGCGACGTAGGCAAGATCAGGGCGACAGGTGACTGCTGCGAAAAGGAGACATCCCAGCTGCTGCTGATACAGTTGAAGACCAGCTGCTGACAAATTTTTCAGATTGGGAACGTGCCCAGTGAGTGTAGACCGATAAGGTGTAGCAACGAAATCCGTGGAAATGTTGAAACGCTTAGCGAGTGACTCCGCATACTTCGAAGCCGTGAGATGAATAGCGGAAGAAGTTCGCGAAACGTTTAACCCCAGAAATTGAGTTACTTTGGTGGAAATGGTTAAGTCAAGTGACTTCTTCAGATCGGCTTCGATACGATCTCCCAGCGAAGTAGACGAGCTGACGTAGAGGATGTCGTCCACGTAAGCCACTAACAACGCATAGCTCCCCTTGTCGTCTAGCCGGTACATCCCGGGATCGTGCGGCAGTTGTCGAAACCCAACCTCCGTCAGCTTCCTGTTCAAATGCTGTTGCCACAGTCGCGGTGCTTGTTTGATGCCATACAGTGATTTCTTGAGCTTGCAGACACTTGGAGGATTTGTCGGATATGTGTGCGGATATTCGACGTAGATTTCGGCATCGACGTCAGCGTACAGAAAGGCGTTGGAAACATCAATTTGTCGAAGTGGAAAATTCTTCGCGGCTGCTTCGCAAAGAACAAGTCGAACACTCGTATGTCGACTGACCGGGGCGAAGGTAAGGGTGTAGTCGATCCCATGAGTCTGATCAAAACCACGAACCACCCATCGTGCCTTGTGTTTCTCGTAAGTACCATCCGCTTTAGTCTTCACCCTGAAGACCCACTTACCGGTAAGAATATTTTTGTTTACCGTTTTTTCAATGGGTATAAGATCCCAAGTTCCCCTTTTCTCCAGGGCAGCCAGTTCGCGATCCATCGCTTCTCGCCATTTTTCGCGATGAGGCCCTGAGAGAGCTTGTCGGGCAGTTTTCGGCTCAAAATTTACTGTAGAACTGTGCTGTACCGCTGCTGCGAGTCCCAGAATTTGCAGTCCGGTCTGATAATGTGGATTATCGTCTGGACGACCTGCGAAATTGACAGAATCATTCTGGTCTCCACTTGCCCCCCCAATTTCGTCAGGGTTGACACGGATGCTGCTATCGGAAACCACCGGCATTGGTTGGCGTTGTTCATCCACGAGGTAAGTATGATGAACTTCGCGGACATCCTCAGGTGCCGCGTCAGCAAGAGGAATAAACTCCGGAATTCCAGATGACGTGACGGGGACAGGTGGGTCGGGAGCAGCTTCACGTGCACCGTCAGAGTCAGGTTCTTCGCTGGCAGCAATTTCGACATCGGCGTTAGCAAACGAACGAACACCGTGGAAAAGCGTGGCAGGGTTTTGCTGCATGGCAAGATGCTGTTCGAAGACGGGCAGCGTCAGATTCTCGTAGAAAATACAGTCGCGAGCAGGAACAAGAAGACGGCTGCGGTAATCCATGATATGCCAGGCAAAATATTGTTTTTCAATGCCGAGATGTAGTCCCCACTTAGCACGCTGATCGAACTTCCCGAGCGGAGCGGTAGGAGGACGGTACTGAACAACACACCCGAAAACACGAAGTAATTTAGTGGTACCCAACTTGCCCGTCCACAGCAAGTGGGGTGATGCGTTGTTGGGCAGGGCCGAGGACGAAAGAAGATTGTGCAACAGCGTTGCATGGTCCATGGCGAAAGGCCAGTAGAGTGGGCCGAGTTGAGCCTGGGCAAGAAGGGCTCGCATCTTCTCTTGCAGAGTCCTGTTGAGCCTCTCTGCTACGCCACTCTGCTGATGAGCGTGAGGCAACGAAAAAAGTCGTCTTATCCCGCGTTTTTGCAGATAGGCCGTGAACTCAGTACAGCGATACTCGCCGGCGCCGTCACACTGAAACGCCTTGAGCTTAGTATCAGACTCTCGTTCGGCAAGAGGAAGCCAGGTGCGAAAAGCTGTAAACGCAAGAAAACGGTTAGTCATGTTTCCAGTCCAAACGTAACGAGTAGAAGCGTCTGTAAATGTGATAACGTAGCGTTCGCCGTTGAAACCATCCTCAGGTAAGTTAAGTATATCACTGTAAACCTTATCCATCAGTTGATAATCGTCAGCTCCAGGGAAATGAGTCCAGAACGGCTCGTGCGGTAGGTTTGCCGCAGGGCAGATGGTGCAGGGTGCCGGGCGATTCACCGGCTTCAGTTCGAGACCGTTCGGTAAGAGTAACGAATTTTTGTCAAGCACTGCAGCCTTGATCGTGTTGTTTAGCGTAAACTGCGACGGATGACCAAGTCGTTTATGCCATGTTTCTCCCGTGGCTTTGTGACCTTGTGCGCGCAGATAGTACTCGGCGTTAGCGAAGAACGACAACAGAAGCTGATGACCATCGGAGCGGATCTGATCGAAAGCAGGTGCGACGTAACGAGTAAGATTTGGTGGTGGAACACGAACCTCAACATCCACGTACTCGCCTGGAGCAAGTACTAACTCGCCGCTTTCTTGATCGGATGCTGCAGGTACAGGTTCAACTCCAACGAGACGATCCGAGTCAAGAATCTCCATTTCAGCGACGCGTTGTTCAGCTTCAGCGAGAAGACGAGCATCGCGTTCAGCAGGTGTCTCGCCCCAAGTTGTTTCATCAGGTTCGTCAGCCCCCCATATGCCGTCATCAGTCGGCATGTTCGTCGGATCACCCCAACCTTCAACTGCAGCCATGTACTGCCGAGAGTTCTCAACATCATTCAAGCCTTGATCGTCAAAGGTCAACATGACGGCGGCAGCCGTGGTTGAAGACGTCGGGACAACTCCCTCACGTGGAACTGTATCGTCGGTGTAATCAATATCATCACGATGCTCCCAAGGACCAAGCGAGAGAATGTTCAAAACGAAAACACCGTTTTGCTCAACTGCCGTGCCAAGTTTCTTTTCACCGTATTTCAGAGTGAATTTTCCAGGTTCACCGAGAAGTATAATCCCGTTCTTCATGAGCTGTGCAGATGACATGAGGTTGAAGCCAAGCCGAGGGACCAGAAGAACTTCGTTCAGGTGAAGACTGAAGTCTTCTTCAACTGAGTCCAGAACAATACTTCCCATCCAGTGAGCTGTAAGTCGTTGGTTATTGGCGACCGTGACGACAACGGGATTCTCCAGACGACGTTGATTCACGATAAAACGCGTTTCTGACGAACACATGTGCTGACCGCAGCAACTGTCGAGGTACCAAGTATTGGGACCTGCAATGGTATGTGCAAGATTTGCATAGACCTCAGGTGGAATCGGTGTGTTGAGTTCGTTGTTGAACCGGTTGTGAATCCGCTCTTCAGCATCAGGATCATAAACCGTTGACACTGATGTCATGCAATTAATAACTGCTTTTGTTTGTGTCTTGGCAGGTGCAGTAGTCGGCTTCGCAGAGTTCAGCTTCGCAGTATTCTGCTTCTCAGCGTCCGGCTTCTCTTCTTCCGGCTTCTCTGCTTCACTTGAAGAATCTTTATTATGTTTCGAAGCAGACCGCTTCCAAGATGGTTTGTCTTTCGACCAGCAGGTATCAATAGTGTGTCCTGGTTTTCGACAAAAAGAACAAACGGGCTTGTGACGTGGATTAGAATAAAAACTGACTGTATTGTTTACCATCTTTTTCCCTCCTCGAGCGTTGTGCGGGTCCATATCCTGCTGCTCGGCGATGAGAGCGGCACAGAGTGCCCCCTCGGACAACTGTGCTTGCATCCGAAGTATAGAGCGACACTGTCGCCATTCTGGTCCAAGACCCGCAAGTAGCACCGTGTGGAACATAGCGTCGGGGAAGTACCCTCCACACTTCTGAAGTTGATCGCGCAGATTTCGAGCGCGGTTAATATACTGCGTCACCTTCTCGCCGTTTATCATCTGTATATTTGACAGCTGCGTCAAATTTTTACTCTGGTTGACAGTATCTTTTGCCATGTGAACCCCTTGCAGGTATAACCAAGCTGCTTCAGCGGGAGCGACACTGTTACGAAAAGAACGAATTCCGAGCTGTTCAGTCGGAGTCAGATTACGAACGAGAACTGTGTATGCAGTCAGCGACGCCCATCGAAATGTGGCTTGTTGAAGTGGTGACCCGTGTGATGGAAATGGTGCTGTGCCGTCATACAGCTGCCAGAACCCCGCGGTCTGAACAAGAAGCTCAAACTCAAAGCTCCAGGTATAAAAATCTTGACCATTAAAAGGCATTGTCGTTTTGATTTTTGTAGGATTTGCAGAAGCAGGAATATAACTTCCGGTACCGTCAGCTGATTGTAGCTGATAGAGTGATGGCGCTTGTGACCCTTGTTGTGTTTGTTGTCCTTGTCCAGCAGGACCAAAGGAGAAAGAGTTGTTCGACCCATCACTTCCTTGTGGCATCTGACCACGCTGATAACTGGAGCCATCAATGCTCATCGGAGTTGGAAACATCTGGTTAAGCGACAAAACGGCAGCGTTAACACGTTGTTGAAGATTTGCTGGTTGGTAAGCACCTTGATATTGGTAAGGTCCAGTCGGAACGAAGTTAGACTGTTGTCCCGGTTGACTTGAAGAACCAGGGACTGCAGCTGCAGCTGTTGAGGCTGCTGATGCTGCTGTCGCGGCGGCTGCTGTCGATGATGCCGCTGCTGTAGTTGTGTATACGGGCTGACTGCTCAATGGCATGCCGTACATCGGTTGCTGATATTGTTGTTGTTGTTGTTGTTGTTGCTGCAGATGTGAATTATCAGCAGCTGGAGACGCAGTTGGGCGTGATGGGCTCGTAACAGAAGAGCCATTGTTGGACCTTGGAGATCCAGACATAGTTGTAGAATAGGCAGATGGAAGCTGTTTTAATCCTAAGTTGCTCTCATACCATGTTAGAATCTGAACTGTTTGAATAGGATCGTAGTCTTAGGATAGTAGCTTCCTGTAGCAGTGGAAGACTTTTGTATGAGTGACTTGTAACAGGATCAAAGGTCTCTGAAATCAAGTATATTATAAAATGACAAGCATACAGAATATATAACTAGACTAAAGTACCTGTTCGCCTACTGTGCTGTATTTATTCGCGCTATTCCTGTTCTGAAAAGGTACGTGACTATTCGCGATACCTACAGCTACTGATGACGTCATCCTAAGGCGCGTAGCGCTTTGCTGACGTCAGTCTATCGGTACTTTTACTGTACGAATTCCTTGAAGTGCATAAGTCTCGACATTATCTCAACATATGCCATTACATAAGACCCCACAACCCATTTCAAGCACATTTAGGATAAGACCCCCGGGGCTTCTAACCGGGAGATCACGGTATTTTCCAGCCACCGGTCAACATTCTTCCGCTGACACTACACCTACCGAGATCCTGAGTACAAGTATTTTTACTCATTGTTAAGAGTGTTGTTAACTGGGTGGGTAGTTACCGTGACTGTCATCACCCAAATAAACGCCTCGTAAATTTTAATGGTACGGTAATATATTTCTACAACTGTCCTGAAGAAACCCAACAGGATCTTGACAAGAGGACTGGATGGGAGGGAGAGGAGGGGAGGGGGGAGGGGGGGGGGGGGGGGGGGGGGGGGGGGGAGAGTGCGGGCATATATCTGGGTTATTACGGTAACATTAAGGTGAACAGATGCTTGCGTGGCACAGCTTGGCATTCAAGCATAACCAGTTGTACCCGCTGCTTTGTAACCCCCATGCTGTGTGGCAATGTACGCCCTCGGGAGACACAGGGGCACAGCCAACACGGGAAGTAAAAGTGCATGATTCAGGACAAGGGTATGGTGTGATGAGAAGTCCACCCACATCAGCGACCAAGTCACACATGGAGAAAGGGCGGACGGTAGGGGGGTGAAAGAAAATTGCAAGACGGCGTGCCATGGAGCCACCAAGCACCCACATTGGGGACATAAAGCCCTCAACCCCTCTCGGCTGCTCTGACCACCACAAGCAGGCTCTCAGCGAACCGAGCAGCAGCAGCAGCCCATGCCAAAGCATGCCATCCCACACACCAGACTTCACTGCCTTGCCCAAAACATGCATGCATTGCCCCAAAACATGCATGCATTGCCCCAAAACATGCATGCATTGCCCCAAAACATGCATGCCTTGCCCCAAACATGCATGCCATGCATGCCTTGCCCCACCGCCTCGCACACAACTGGCTAGGCTCCTCGAGGGGCCTTCTCTCCCACACCCACCAACGACTGCATGCCATGCCATGGCCCACCTTCCAACCACCCTTTCACAGCCCTCACCACTACAGCCCTCACCCCCACAGCCCTCACCGGTAGCGTGAGTGGAGGGGGGTTGGCTAGAGCCACTTGGGCCAGAAGCCGTGCACCCAGTAGCCCTGCTTCGCGTGGTCCAGCTGCACCACCTGACGCACCGACGCCGCCGCCACGCCCATCGCCACAAACAGCAACACGCGCTGCGCCCACGCGCTGCGCATGCGCGGCGCCACGTGCGTGGCGAGGGCGACGAGCAGCCCCACGGTGGTGTAGAGCGCGCCGATGGTGAAGCCCTCCGCGCCGAACTGCGCGCCGCCGCCGCCGTAGAAGTAGGTGAAGCGGCCGGGGTGCTTGTGGTCGGGCACGAAGAGGGGCATGCCGCGGATGATGTTGAACATGCCGCCCGACACCGAGAAGAAGTACACGCACACGCCCACCACGCACCACGTCGCCGCCTCGTGCAACGGCGTGCGCGTCGTCACCAGCGCGCGCAGCACGAAGGGCGCGGCGACGACAGCGAGCACGGCGATCACGACGACCTGCGTGGACGACACTTTGGGCGGGCGCTCGATGGGCCCCACGTCCACGCCCCCCGCCGCCTGCAGGAACTTGGCGAAGCCGTCGGCCGTGGCGGGCGCGGACTGGAAGTCCATGTCCTGCCCGCGCGTGGACTTGGTGCCCGCGGGGAAGAAGCGCGTGGCGGGCAGCCCGTTGATGGCGAGCGCGTGGAAGACCTTCTCCGACTGGCCGTACTCCACGTCGCAGAAGAACACCTCGTCGCGCGGCACCGCGCCATCCGCGAGGAACTTGCTGGCGTACGCCTTGGCGAGCAGCGCGAACTCGCGGCGCAGCGCGGGCAGCTTGAGGTCGCCGTTGTCGTGCAGCTTGGCGGCGTCGAAGAAGAGCACCACGCCGTACGGGCGGGGCTCCGCCGCCTTAATGTACGCCGCGAAGCTCTCGTCCGTGATGCGGATCACGCCGTCCTTGGCGCGCCGCCGCAGCTCCCGCAGCTCGTCCACTCGCGAGTCGGCGAGGGCGAGCGGGAGACACGCGAGCAGCGCCAGGGCGGCCACAAGACACCACCGCGATGCCATGGCGCGACGAGGCTGCGAGAAGCAGCAGGGGGTAATGAGTGAATGGACCGATCACGTGTTAGGATGAATGAAGCTGGGTGGTGTGAGTCAGATCTGCCTGCTACTGGTGACTAAGGCGAAATTGAGGCGAGGGATAGGGCGCGTGAAAAAACCGAAAGATCAATCGAGTCTACAATCTTCTGCAACCTCAGGGATCGGTATGAGTGGCGATCGATTGCGAACTTGTCAGGCGGATTCGCTATGCGTGCGGAAGACAATAAAGGATCCATTTTCAGACGTGAACCTGTAAAAGGAATCGAATCTGAGGTCCAGAAGCCACCCCATACAACAGCGTGGCCCATTACCGTAACTGTGATGCAGCAATGCAGCACACTCTATGCTGTGGTGTTCACCTTGTCAAAATGTTATAGTGCTTACATTGTGTAGGCCCATAAAGGGTACAACCCAATTAGGTCATAAATAGTTCATTCATTCTCGTTCAGTATTCTGACATGGTTTCAGAGCAGGTCCTGTTCTAGGACCAGTTTTTTTTTTAGGGCCCACCACAGAGCGCTGCCCCACTAGTCGCGTCGCCCTGCCCTGCCTGACGCGTCGCCTTGCTGTCTAACGCGTCGCCCTGCCCTGCCCGTCGCGTCGCCCTGCCTGCTGTCGCGTCGCCCTGCCCTGTCAGTCGCACCGCCCTGCTGGCCGTCACATCGCCCTGCTGCCCACACGCCGCATTGCTGCCCGCACCGCCCTGCTGTGCGCCGCCCTGCTGCTCGCGCCGCCCTGCTACTGCTCGCCCTGCTGCGCGCAACCCTGCTGGCCGGCCGCCTGCTGCCCGCGCGCTGCCCTACTGGCAGCCGCACCGCTGCCAGCACCGCCCTGCGCGCGACGCCCTGCTGTGCGCCGCCCTGCTTGCCGGCGCCCTGCTGCCCGTACAGCACTGCTGCGCGTCGCTTTGCTGCTCGCGCCGCCCAGCTGCTGCCCGCCCTGCTGCGCGCAGCCCTGCTGGCCGGCGCCCTGCTCCCCGCGCGCCGCCCTACTGGCAGCCTCACCGCTGCCCGCACCGCCCTGCCCGCGCCGCCCTGCTGCTGCCCTCCCTGCTGTGTGCCGCCCTACTGGCTGCCGCCCTGCCCTACCCTGGCTGCGTGCGTCGCCTCTCCCTGCCCTGCGCGTTTCCCTAGTGCTCGCGCGCCGCCCTGCCTGCGTGCTGCCCTGCTGGTCGCAAGCCGCCCTGCTCTGCACGCTATGGCTTCTCTCAGTGTACTCACATTCGATCATAAAGGCCGTCCGATCCAGTTCGATACGTGGCTCGACGACTTACAGCTGTACCTACTGAGCGATTCTAGAGACAGCGTTTCGTTGTTTGACCACACGTCTGGAGCCTCTCTCGCCCCTCCCGCCACAGCTGACAGTGCGACTCGCTCACTGTGGCTTACCCTTGACGCTGCTGCTCGCTTAGCCGTTCGCAACCACCTACCGTTAGCCGAACGCGCTCACTTTGGCCAGCACAAGACTTCTAAGGCCCTGTACGACGTTGTAGTCGCTCGTTACTCCTCCCCTGCCACTGCTGCTCTCGGCCGCCTTATACTGTAATACCTGTTTCCTGAGCTGTCAGCCTTTGCCATAGTCGAGGACCTGGTTACCCACCTTCGCACTAACATCGCTCGCTACCGCGCTGCCCTCCCAGCCGAGTTCCTAGACAGGAACCCCCCCCCCGCGATGTGCATCACTCTCTACTTCATAGTCACCCGCCTCCCTGGCTCTCTTCGCGAAGTCAGGGACCACTTTCTCGCTCTTGATCCCACGGACCTCACTGTCGACCTGCTCGAGAAGCACCTCCTTGCAGCTGAGACTAGCGTAGTCGCTGTAGGTGCTGCTCGTGGCACTCCTCGCACACCCTTCTTTGAGGGGTGTTCCCCCTCCCCCCTTGCCCCCTCCTACGCTTCTTCTGCTGCTGTTGACATCCTTGGTGCTGAGGAAGTCGGGGCTGCTTTTGCTCTTAGTGGGAAGCACCGCAGCAACAAGGGCAAGGGTGGCAACAGTGGTGGCGGTGGCAGCGGGGGTGGTGGTGGTGGAGGCAGTGGAGGCAGTGGAGGTGGCGAAGGTGGTGGCAGCGGTGGGAGTGGTGGCGGGAGTGGAGGCTTCGGTGGCGGCGGTGGTGGCAGCGGTGGGGGTGGGGGTGGCGGTGGCGGCGGTAGTGGGAGTGGTGGCGGTGGCAGTGGTAGCGGTCGGGGTGGAGCTGTTCAGAGGAGAGGTTCTGGCGGTAGCCAGCGGCAGCAACAGCAGCGTCCGGGCGAGATCCCTACGCCTCAGCAGCTTCGTGAGTGGTTTGCTCAGCGTGGGGCGTCCGAGGGTAGTGTTCGCTACCCATATGTCATTCACACAGGTGACCGCGCTGGTCAGACATGCGGGAAGCTTCACACTCAGCACCGCTGCTTCTCCCGCCTTGACGACGCTTGGCGAGCAGAGTTTGGCGACGAGGCTGAGCGCCCCTCGCTGGCTAGAGTTGCTTAGGTCTGGAGTTGATATATTTGCTCTTGACAATGATGCTATCCTTGCTGCCATGTATGCCTTATCTGTTAGTGCTGAGGGTGGCTGTTACCTGTGTGTGCCGCCCGACCCAGGTATAGAGGCTTCTGCTCTAGGTGCTAGTGAGTCTGCTCTCCCTGGTATCGCGCCTGCTGAGGCCTTGCACACCTTCACGCTTGACTCAGGTGCTTCCCGCTGTTTCTTTCACGACAGTACCACCCTCACTCCACTCCCTGCACCTGTTCCGGTCAGACTGGCTGACCCCTAAGAAGGCCCAGTTCTTGCCCATTCCTCCACTGTTCTCCCGTGTCCGGCGCTTCTGTCAAGTCTTCACCTCCCCTTGTTCTCTACAAACTTGGTGAGTACCGATGCCCTCCAGGATGCGATGGTCACTACCACCACTCCTGGGGGTCAGCGTGTGTCAATCTGCACATGTACACGTACGGGCCGTCACCTGGCCACGCTCACCCGTCGGCCTGGGTCGAGTCTGTACACACTGACTACTGAGCCTCCTTAGGTAGTTGCGTCTGCACAGTTGTCCGCGTCAGGTCCGGTAGCAGCCCCCTGCTCGTGTCGCCTCCTGTCGCACCAGACTCTCCTGAGGCACCACCGCCTTGGTCAACCCTCCCTACCACGCCTTCGTGGCATGCACTCCCGCCTCCTTTCTTCTGGTCTTCCTAGGTCTCTGCCTCCCCTCCCGCCCTCGCCTGTCCCGCCCTGCCTTCCTTGCGTCGAGGGGCGGCAGCACGCCGCTCCTCACTCCTCCTCGTTTCCCCCGACGGCTGCTCCCCTGCAGACTCTCCACATGGACGTGTGGGGCCCAGCGCGCGTCAGTGGACAGGACCGCGAGCGCTACTTTCTGCTGGTTGTTGACGACTACACGCGGTACACCACGGTCTTCCCCTTGCGCATCAAGGGTGAGGTCCTTGATGTCTTGATCCCTTGGATCCGCGCATTCCGTCTCCAGCTCCGCGAGCGGTTCCACGAGGACCTTCCAATCCTGTGTCTGCACTCTGACAGAGGTGGTGAGTTCTCCTCTGACCTCTTGCAGGTTTTTTGTCGTTGGGAAGGCATCGTCCAGTCGTTCACGCTTCCGGCCTCCCCGCCGCAAAATGGGTTTGCTGCGTGCTGCATTGGCTTAGTCATGGAGGTGGCTCGTACCTCCATGATCCATGCGGGTGCTTCCCATTTTCTGTGGTCGTTTGCGGTCCGGTACACTGCGCATCAGCTCAACCTCTGGCCCCGTGTCTCCTTGCCGGAGACCTTGCCTACACTGCGTTGGACGGGCAAGGTTGGCGATGCGTCAGTGTTCCAGGTCTGGGGCTCTCGTGTCTTTGTCAGCGATACGTCCGTGGACAAGCTCTCCGCCCGCGCTATTCCCTGCGTCTTCCTTGGCTTTCCCCTTGACGCGCCTGGCTGCCAGTTTTACCACCCCACCTCACGCCATGTCCTCCCCTCTCAGGACGTCATGTTTGACGAGTCGGTTCCCTTTTACCGTCTCTTCCCCTACCGCACTGCCCCTCTTCCCCCCCCGCCGCTCTTCCTTGCTCCAGGTCCCCCTCCGGTAGACCCCCTCCCCCCTCAGGGTCCTGCTCCCTCAGGTGTGTCTCGGGTCGACCCACTCCCGGGGACTGTGCCTGTCGAGGTAGCTATAGACTCAGGTGGTGCTAGAGATGCTGCGTCTGGGGGTGTTGCGTCTTGGGGTGTTGAGCCTGAGAGTGCGGAGCCTGGGGGTGCTGAGTCTAAGGGTGCGGGGTCTGGGGGTGCTGAGCCTCAGGGTACTGCGTCTGCTGGAGGTCCTGCGAGTGCCTCGCCACGACTATCCCTCCAGCGGGAACCTCTCTTACCGCAGCAGCTGCGCGAGTGGTTTGCTCAGCGCACACGCCTTAGGAGTGGCGCTGCAGGAGTTGGAGCCTCTACCGCTGGAGGCACTGGAGCTGAAGGTGTTGGAGCTACTAGTCCTGGAGGTGCTCGTACTAGAGGTACCGTAGCTGCCGAAGCTGGTGGTCTTGAAGACTATGGAGCTGGAGACCCTGGAGCTGGAGGCATTGGCGCTGGAGGTGCTGGAGCTGGAGGAGCTAGAGCTGGAGACCCTGGAGCTGGAGGCACTAGCGCTGGAGGCACTAGAGCTCGAAGCACTGGAGTTGAAGGCGCTGGAGCTTCTAGTCCTGGAGGTGGTGGAGTTACTGCTGGAGCTAGAGGTACCGGAGGCGCTGGAGCTAGAGGCGCTAGAGCTGGAGACCCTGGAGCTGGAGATTCTGGCGCTGGGGTTGCTGGAGCTGGCGGTACTGGTACTGGAGGCACTGTGCAGCGGCGACCGTTTTTCGTTCCACCACAGCCGTCGTCTCTGCCGCCACCTGACTCGGTCCTTCGCCAGGTTCTTAGTCTCCCGTCTTCTACAGGCCTTCCTCCTAGCTTACTGAGTCCACCGTTTCACCAATCGTAGCCAGAGTTACAGCCAGACTCCCCATTGCCTGCTCCTTCTCCTTCCGCTGAGCAGACCGACTCTTTTACAGAGCATCGTGAGCCTGAGTCTCCTCCTGCCTCGCCTTTTCGCGTTGTTCGCACTGGTCGTCGTGTTCCTCGTCCGCGTCCTCCTCCTGTCCCAGGCACTCACATTATGACACTTCTTCCTTCCTCTGTTCCAATGCGAGTTCCCCTGCCGCCTCCTCCTGCGTCCTCTCTTCCTTCCGTTCCTTACCCTGAGTCTGACTTAGCTCATGATGCCAGTCCTACTGTCCCTCGTCTTCTAGCCACTGTTGACACTGACCCTTCGTTTGAGTCCACTACTGTGTCTGCCCTAGTTGCTGAGCTTGTTGAATTTGCTGCCGCTTTTCGTCTCAACTACGCCACTAGTCCTGTTGCTGAGTCTGAGTCTGACTGACCTCCATCCGTCGGGGGTGAGTGTGCTCTTTGCACGGACGATCTTGAGGACAGGCAGGAGGAATTTGAGTGTCTTGCAGCTGCTGTACCTCATCTTGTGGCCATGCTGCTCGCACCTGAGGGAGACTCGGATGCACCAGACATCCCGACCCCGCGCTCTTACGCAGAGGCAATTACGGGTCCCTACTCCTCTCAGTGGCAGACAGCCATGGACGCAAAGATGGCATCCTGGAAGTCCACAGGCACCTATGTCAACGCAATTCCCCCTCTTGGGGCGAACATAGTCGATGGGATGTGGATTTTCAGGGTTCTCCACCTCTCATCAAGGCTCGTTACGTTGCACGAGGCTTTAGTCAGCAACAGGGAGTTGTCTTCTTCCATACATTCTCCCATATACCCTGAAGATGACCACTCTTCAGGTTGTGCTGCACGTCGCCTCTCAGCGTGACTATGAGCTGCACTCTCTTGACTTCAGTACAGCTTTCTTACAGGGCAGCCTACACGATTAGATCTGGCTGCGCCGCCCATCTGGCTTCACTGGGTTGTTTCCTGCAGGTACCCAATGGAGCATCCGGCGGCCAGTCTACGGTCTCCGCCAGGTGCCTCGCGAGTGGCATGACAAGCTGAGGACGACGCTTGCAGCTCTTGGGTTTGCTCCTTCTACTGCTGACGCATCGCTGTTTCTGCGCACCGACACTTCGCTGCCGTCGTTCTACATCCTCGTGTACATCGACGACTTGGTCTTTGCCACTGCTGACACAGACGCACTGGCCCTTCTGAAGTCGGAGCTGTAGAAAAGACACACCTGCACTGACCTGGGTGAGCTGCGCAGCTATCTTGGCTTGCAGATCACCCGGGATAGAGCACGGTGCACCATCACCCTGACTAAGTCACACATGGTGCACCAGGTCCTTCAGCGCTTCAGCTTCCAATACTCCTTGCCACAGTCCACTCCTCTGCCTACCGGTCACTCGCTCTCAGCTCCACCTTCGGACGAGTCCGTAGAGCCGAGTGGCCCGTATCCAGAGCTTGTGGGTTGCCTCATGTACCTGATGACTTGCACTCGACCTGACCTTGCCTACCCTCTTAGCATCCTGGCACGCTACGTTGCGCCCGGGAGACACCGACCAAAGCACTGGGAGGCCGCTAAGAGGGCGTTGTGCTACTTGTGCACTACTTTGGGCATGGGGCTCGTGCTAGGAGGACGGAGTCCAGTTGTCCTCGCTGGACACGCAGACGCTTCTTGGGTTGACGACTTGGCTACGCAGCGATCGTCACATGGTTACACTTTCAGCCTTGGCTCCGGCTCTGTTCCTTGGCGGTCTACCCGCTCCTCTTCTGTTCTCAGTTCCAGTTGTGAGGCTGAGATCTACGTAGGGGCCATGGCTGCACAGGAGTTACGCCGGCTCACCTACCTGCTGACCGACTTGGGAGAGCAGCCTCGTTCTTCTCCAGTTCTGTACGTAGACAACAAGGCCATGATTGCCTTGTGTCAAGACCACAGACTGAAGCACAGAACGAAGCACATCGCTCTATGTTACTTCCTTTCTCGAGAGCTGCATCAGCGTGGCCAGCTTACGTGGCCACTTGGGCCAACACTGCTGATATATTCACCAAGGCACTTCAGTCTGGTGATCATCAGCGTTTCTGTACTATTTTAGGCCTTGTGCCTACTTTGCCTCACTTGATCACGGCGTGACTTTGCTTGTACTGTGATCTATATATATACCTGCATGCTTACACTTCCTAGTGTATGATCACTGTACTATTTGTTCTCTGTTATAAAACTCTGCATGTGAACTTGCTTTGTGGCCATTTGTTTGTGCTCAAAATGTGTGGTGATGACGTCGAGCTCCCTCGCTGGGCAGATGTGCTTAAGTCTAGGATTGCTATCTTTGACCTAGACTTTGATGCTTTTCTTTCTGCTATGTATACTTTGTCTGTTAGTGCTGAGGGTGACTGTTACTGGTGTGTGCCGCCTGACCCAGGTATAGCCACTGCTGCTCTAGGTGCTAGTGAGTCTGGTACTCTCCCTGGTACTGCGCCTGGTGAGGCCTTGCACACCTTCACGTTGGACTCAGGTGCCTCGCGTTGTTTCTTTCGTGACAGCACCACCCTCACTCCTCTCCCTGCACCTGTCCCGGTCAGACTGGCTGACCCCTCCGGGGGACCGGGAGTGGCCCAATCCTCCACTGTCCTCCCGTGTCCGGCGGTTCCGTCCGGCTCACTGTCAGGTCTTCACCTCCCCTCGTTCTCTACGAACTTGGTGAGTACCGCTGCCCTCCAGGATGCGATGGTCACTACCACCACTCCTGGGGGTCAGCGTGTGTCGATCTGCACGTGCACACGGACGGGGCTTCACCTGGCCACGTTCACTCGTCGGCCAGGGTTGAGTCTGTACACACTCGCTACCGAGCCTTCTCAGGTAGCTGCGTCTGCTCAGGTGTCCGAGTCAGGTCAGGTAGCCGCCTCTTGCTCGTGTCGCCTCCTGTCGCACCAGACTCTTCTGTGGCACCATCGCCTGGGTCACCCCTCTCTGCCACGCCTTCGTGGCAGGCACTCTCATCTTCTTGTCTCTGGTCTACCCAGGTCTCTGCCTCCCCTGCCGCCCTCGCCTGCCCCGCCCTGCCTTCCTTGCGTCGAGGGGCGGCAGCGCGCCGCTCCTCACTCCTCCTCGTTTCCCCCGACGACTGCTCCCCTGCAGACTCTCCACATGGACGTGTGGGGCCCAGCCCGCGTCAGTGGATAGAGCCGCGAGCGCTACTTTCTGCTGGTCGTTGACGACTACACATGGTACACCACGGTCTTCCCCTTGCGCAGCAAGGGTCAGATCGTTGATGTCTTGATCCCTTGGATCCGCACAGTCCGTCTCCAGCTCCGCGAGCGGTTCGGCCAGGACCTTCCTGTCCTGCGTCAGGGTGTGGAGTCTGGAGGTGCGGAGCCTCAGGGTGATGCTTCGTCAGGAGGTTCTGCTGGTGCTTCGCCGAGACTGTCTCCGCAGCCTTTGCGTGAGTGGTTTGCTCGATGTGCGCACCTTTGGAGTGGAGCTTCTGGAGCTGGAGGTGCTTGCGCAACTGGAGCTGGAGGTACTGGAGTTGCTGCTGGAGCTGGTGTTCCTGGAGGTACTGCGACCATTGGTCCTGGAGGTGCTCGTACCCGGGATACTGGAGCTGCCAAGACTGGTGGTGTTGAGGGTGCTGGAGCTGGAGACCTTACGGAGTCAGGCGCTGGTGGTGCTGGAGCTAGAGGCGCTGGCGTTGGAGGCACTGGCGCAGGAGGTGCTGGAGTTGGGAGCCCCGGTGTTGGAGGTGCTGGAGCTGGAGGAGCTGGAGTTGTTGACCCTGGTGGCGCTGTACGGCCGCGACCGTACTTCGTTCCCCTGCTTCAGCAGGTTGTTGGTAACCCGTCTTCTACTGGCCTTACTCCTCCCCTCCTATGTCCCCCGCCTGACCAGTCGCAGCCGCCGTTACAGCCGGCCTCTCCACTGCCTGCTCCTTCTCCCGACACTGAGCAGTCCAGCGGTCTTACAGAGCGTCGTGAGCCTGCATCTCGTCCTGTCTTGCCTGTTCGCACTACTTGTCGCGCTCCTCGTTCGCATCCTCCTCCTGTCCCCGGCACACACGCTATGACCCTTCGTCCTTCCTTTGTTCCCCTGCGTGCTCCTCTGCCTGCTCCTCCTGAGTCCTCTCTTCCTGCCGTCCCTGACCCTGAGTCTGATCGCACTCGTGCTGCCAGTCCCACTGTCTCTCGTCTCCTCGCCACTGCTGTCACTAACCCTTCGTTTGAGTCTGCTTCTGCGTCTGCTCTCGTTGCTGAGCTGCTTAACTTTGCTGCTGCTTGTCGTCTCAACTACGCCACTGCTCTTTTTGCTGAGTCTGCATCTGCCAGTCCTCCGTCCGTCGGGGGTGAGTGTGCTCTTAGCACGGACGTCCTTGAGGACAGGCAGGAGGACTTTGAGTGTCTTGCAGCTGCTGTATCTTGTATCGCTTTCATGCTGCTTGCCCCTGAGGGAGACCCGGATGCACCAGACATCTCGACCCCACGCTCTTACGTAGAGGCGATCACGGGTCCTTACTCCTCTCAGTGGCAGGCAGCCATGGATGCCGAGATGGCATCCTGGAAGTCCACAGGCACCTACATCAACGAGCTTCCCCCACCTGGGGCGAACATAGTCGATGGCATGTGGATCTTCAGGGTGAAGCGGCCGCCGGGTTCTCCGCCTGCCTTCAAGGCGCGTTACGTTGCTCGAGGCTTCAGTCAGGGACAGGGAGTTGACTACTTCCAGACCTTCTCCCCCACCCCGAAGATGACTAATCTTTGGGTGTTGCTGCACGTCGCTGCTCAGTGTGACTATGAGTTGCACTCTCTGGACTTCAGCACAGCTTTCCTGCAGGGCAGCCTGCACGAGGAGATTTGGCTGCACCGCCCACCTGGCTTCACTGAGTCTTTTCCTGCAGGTACCCAGTGGAGCCTTCGGCGGCCAGTCTACGGTCTCCGCCAGGTGCCTCGCGAGTGGCACGACACACTGAGGACTACACTTTCGGCTCTTGGGTTTGCTCCTTCTACTACTGACCCGTCGTTGTTACTACGCACTGACACCTCGCTGCCGCCGTTCTATGTCCTCGTCTACGTCGACGACCTCGTCTTTGCCACTGCTGACACTGAGGCACTGACCCTTGTGAAGTCGAAGCTGCAGAAGAGACACACCTGCACTGACCTGGGTGAACTGCGCAGCTATCTTGGCTTGCAGATCACCCGGGACAGAGCTGGGCGCACCATTACCCTGACTCAGTCACACATGGTGCACCAGGTCCTTCAGCGCTTCGGCCTCCAGTTCTCCTCACCACAGCCCACTCCTCTGTCTACCAGCCACTCGCTCTTTGCTCCACCTTCTGACGAGTCCGTAGAGCCGAGTGGTCCGTAACCAGAGCTTGTGGGTTGCCTCATGTACCTGATGACGTGCACACGACCTGACCTCGCGTACCCTCTCAGCCTCCTGGCTCGCTATGTGGCTCCCGGCAAGCACTGAAAGGTGCACTGGGATGCTGCGAAGAGGGTACTGCGTTACTTGTGCAGTACGTCGGGCATGGGGCTCATGCTTGGAGGACGGGGTCCAGTCGTCCTCACCGGTCACGTAGACGCTTCCAGGGTTGACGACTCAGCTACGCAGCGGTCGTCACAGGGTTACACTTTCAGCCTTGGCTCTGGCTCTGTTTCTTGGCGGTCTACCCGCTCGTCTTCGGTTCTCAGCTCTAGCTGTGAGGCTGAGATCTACGTCGGGGCCATGGCTGCACAGGAGCTACGCTGGCTCACCTACCTTCTGACTGACTTGGGAGAGCAGCCTCGTTCGCCTCCAGTTTTGTACGTAGACAACAAGGCCATGATTGCCTTGTATCAGGAGCACAGACTGGAGCACAGAACGAAGCACATCACTCTGCGATACTTCCTTGCTCGAGAGTTGCAGCAGCGTGGCCAGCTTCGTCTTGCATACGTGGCCACTAGGGCCAACACTGCTGATGTATTCACCAAGGCACTTCCGCCTGGTGATCATCAGCGCTTCTCTACTGTCTTAGGCCTTGTGCCTACTTTGCCTCACTTGCTTAATGCTTGACTTTGCTTGTACTGTGATCTATATATGTATATACCTGCATGCTTGCACTTGCTAGGATATAATCACTGTATTGTTTGTTCTCTTTATATCACTCTGCATGTGATCTGGCCTTGTGGCCCTTTGCTTGTGCTCGGACTGCGTGGTGGCTTTGTGATCCACCCTGAGCTTGCTTTGCATTTCTTGACTGGTCTTGTGACCTCTTGTTCTCCCCCACTTTGCCTATGGGGGTGTGTCAGAACATTATAGCTTTTACATTTGTGTAGGCTATAGTGGGGTAGCCCATAAGGGGTACAACCCAATTAGGGTTAGTACTTGTACCAAACTGTTTCATAGTTCATTCATACTCGTTCTTTCTCTTGATAGTGAGAACAAGATAAGTTGATAATAGCAAAGATATACAAAGCTTTTATATGATTACAAAGGAATATGAAAGGTTATACTTTAACTGTTTCTGCTGTTGCGGTTCGATACAGTGACGACTCGGGTAACTGCTTAGTATCGAGTTAGTTATGTGTCCTTGCTGTCGTACTGTAATTTTCGTCGAGTCGAAGGTCAGTGACCTTTGACCTTCGCGTAACCTCCAGCTGTTACGGTTGTTGACACGCGTGTTGTTTCGCTGTAGTCCGCTCCGTTTCGTGTCGATACTTCGGCTGAGGAGAGAGCGATTAGCTCTTGCTTGTTCGACTGCCATGAGATAGGGCCGATAGGTTCGAGTCGGTAGATGTAGCCAGTACGAGATCGCTTGTTGTCAGAATCTCCAGCATGATCGGCGTAGACGTGTCAGAGGTCCAGTGGTGATCCCCGATTGATCATGGGGAAGGGTTACAGGCTCGTTGTCCTGGGGGGGTTATGGGCGCGCTGACCCGCTACTTAAAAAGCCCTTTTATCCCAATGGTCTAGTGACTGGGATTTTTACATGGTATCAGAGCGAAGGTCTCAGGTTCGAATCCCAGTGTATGCACTTCGGGCATCCCAGTGCGGGGGGGTGTCAGAGGTCCATTGGTGATCCCCGATTGAAGATGGAGAAGGGTTACAGGCTCGTTGTCCTAGTGGGTTATAGGCGCACTGACCCGCTACTTAACAAGCCTTTTTATCCCAGTGGTCGAGTGACTGGGATTCTAACAAGACGTAGCCGACTTACTTAGGTGTCGTAGTTCCGGTCTTGTGGTAGGTTAGTCCGATCGTCGGGGTACTGACGAGGTAGTGAAGTGCGCGGTCGAGTTGTTCTGCTTCAGGCTTCTTGAGGTAGGTGGCGAGTTGACTAGCTGAGTAAGATAGATCCGGTCAGCAGGTAACGGCTGCAAAGAGTAGACAGCCTAGCTTTCGTTGGTAGTCGCGAATGCCGGCGGGTTTGAGTAGGGCGGAGACTTCGTGATTTCCGTCGGTGTAGCGGTATGGCGTGGTGATGGTAGCTGGAGTAAGTCCGAATCGTTTAGCGATGGTGTCCGTGTATTTTTCGGCGCTGAGGTAGATTGCGTTGCCGCCGTCTTGTATATTGAGTCCCAGGTACTGTGTCACGGAAGTCGCGAGGGTGGGTGTCAGATCCCGCTGCAGCTCCCCTTCAAACCAGGTCGTTATGTCATCGGTGGGGCCTATGTAGAGAAGGTCGTCTACGTAGACGATGAGTAGGATAAAGTTGGTCCCTTTAGTTAGTCGGTACATCCCTTGGTCGTGCGGAAGTTGGCAGAATCCGATGCGGACTAGGCGGGCGTGAAGATGCTGCTGCCACAGTCTTGGGGCTTGTTTGATTCCGTACAGCGACTTTTGCAGCTGACAAACTTGGTTGGGGTCTGCATTAGACCCATGTGGGTGTTCGATGAAGATCTCAGCATCGACAGGGGCGTAAAGGAATGCGTTGGCAACGTCGATTTGTCGAAGTTTCTTCCGGTTCATGGCGGCTATCGCGAGGAGAATCCGCAGTGAGGTATGTCGACAAACTGGTGCGAATGTTTCCGTGAAGTCTCATCCATGCTCTTGGTCAATGCCACGCACGATCCAGCGTGCCTTGAATTTGTCGATTGTTCCGTCGGCTTTTGTTTTCACGCGGAAAACCCATTTTCCCGTGAGAATGGTCTTGTTGCGTGCCACTCCGATAGGCACGACTTTCCAGGTGTTGCGTTCTTGCAGAGCCTTTAACTCTCTGTCCATGGCTTCACGCCATTTTTACCTGTGTTCCCCCCCCAGAGCCTGCTGAATGTTGGCAGGCTTCTTAGGTGGTGCTGCTCCGTGGACAGCGGTGACGAGTCCTAGTATCTGCAATCCACTCTGTGTGTAGCGGGGGAGATTTGCGTCCTCGGGATAAGCTGCTTCATCTCCCGCTTCTGGATCTGGGAGGAAGTTGGGTCCTATGCGTTCGGAGACGTTGGTGTCGACCGGTTGGGGTGTAACGTAACTGGTGTCGGCGAAGTCGAAGTAGGTTTCGGCGTTGACACTTTCGCGAGGGTTGTCGTCGTCCATGGGGATGTCCACTGAGCAATGCGGAAGAGGTCCGGCTTCCTCCGAAGCGCCGTCCACGTTCTGCTCGTCCCTGTCAGCTTTGTCTTCTGCTGAAGCGAAAGCTCGGTTGCCACGGAAGCCGCCCGTGAGGTCTCGGTTTGCTGCCAGGTTGTCCAGGTACGTTTGAAGTATGAGTCGCTCGTAGAAAATGACATCGCGTGCTGCTACTGTTTCCTTCAAGTGGATGTCGAAAATCTTCCATGCGTTGTACTGCTTTTCGATGCCCAGGTGTAGCCCCCACTGTGCGCGTTGGGAAAACCTTCCGGCTGTCGCAGTGTGCGGTCGGTATTGTACCATGCACCCAAAAACTCGTAACATTTTTGTGTTGCCCAGTTTTCCTATCCACAACAGGTGCGGTGATGCATTGTTCGGGAGTGGATGACGAGAGCAAGTTGTGCAGCATGACAGCGTGGTCCATCGCCTCAGGCCACTGGTGGTTGGGCAGCCGCATGCCACGCAACAGTTTGCGCATGGTGTTCTGGAGAGTTTTGTTCATCCGTTCTGCCACGCCTTGCTGTTGATGGGCATAGGGAAGCGAGATGAGTCGCTTGATGCCTCGTTCTGCGAGGTACTGCTTGAACCTTTGTGACTGATATTCTCCTCCCCCGTCTGTCTGGAAGCTTTTGAGCTTTGCTCCTGATTCTCGTTCTGCCACAGGTAGCCAGGCGACGAAGGCTTCGAAGGCCATGTCGCGCCTTGGGAGGTCAAGGTGCCAGACGTATCGGGTCGCGGCGTCGATGAAAGTAATTACCTAGTTATATGCTCCCTGACCTTGTTCGGGAGTATACAGGATGTCGCTGTATACTTTCTCCAGTGGTGCGTAGGCTGTTGAATTGTAATTGTATACATTATTCTGTAACTGCCTGTAGTGTAGACTTAGTGTAGTTATATCCCTTGTTGTTGTGGTGCACCTTCTTCCTTTGCATGTTCTTTCCTATTTGTACCCTCGCTCAATATTGAATTCACCCCCTCTTTCTTCCACTTGCCTTGCTCTACTCTCTCGACACTCACGCTAGTACCTTGAACCCTAGCCATGGTTCCCAACTCTAACTAGCTACTTTCGACATGGTATTAAGAGCAACAATTTCCTACGGACCTTTACATAATGGGCCCACCACACTTCCGTCATGGCTTCGTCCCGCGTTCTGCCCGTGGCGAACGCGCCATTTACCGTGGCGAACGCGCCAGCAGTGCGCAGCCTGTCACGCACCCCATCACACAGCAACACGCACAGCCGCGCGGAGCAGCAGCGTGCACGCCTGCGCGCGTAGCAGTCGCCTGCGCGAGTAGCAGCAGTACGCACAGGAGTGCGCACAGCAGCAGTGGCGAACGCAAGTACATGTGCACGTGCACGCGCAGCAGCAGACACACGTGCAGCCTCTGCCGTAGCCGCTACGCCCCATCTCTCTCCCTGCCGCGCCTGCTGGCATGGGGGGGGGAGGGTGAAGGGGTGACGGGGGTGACCAGCAAACCGCCACCAGCTGCCCTCCTCTCTTCCTTTCTCTCCTTGCAGCACTCGTTGCTGTGGGCGGTGGGGGGGAGGGGGAGGGAGAAGAGTAAGGGGGTGGCGTGAAAGTCCAGCAACAGCACTTCCTCCTCTCCTCTCCTCACTCCAGCAGCAGCTCCACTCGCCCTGCCTTGTGGGGGGGAAGTTCAGGGGGGGGGGGGGGGGGGGGGGGGAGTGGGAGAGGTTTGAGGGGGTTGGGGGGAGTCGTGGGCCCAGCAGCGCCATTCGCCAGTGAGCCCGTTGCTCCAGTAGCCCGAGGGTCAGTTGCTCTAGCCGTACGAGCGGGATGCTTCAGGCGTACGAGCCCGTTACCCCAGTAGCCCGTGAGCCAGTAGCTCCAGTTGTCAGTGTGCTAGCCGCTTTAGCCGCCGCCCCCACCTCCTCTCCTCTTTCTCGCTCTCCCTCCTCATATCCTTCTGCTTGGTGTACCCCTTCTGGGGGTGTTTCTGCACATGGTTCTTCACTATAGGCAGTTAGGGGGTGTGTTGAATTGTAATTGTATACATTATTCTGTAACTGCCTGTAGTGTAGGCTTGTTGTGGTGCACCTTCTTCCTTTGCATGTTCTTTCCTATTTGTACCCTCGCTCAATATTGAATTCACCCCCTCTTTCTTCCATTTGCCTTGCTCTACTCTCTCGACACTCACGCTACTACCTTGAACCCTAGCCATGGTTCCCAACTCTAACTAGCTACTTTCGACATAGGCTGGCGCGCTTGGATTGTGGTGAGAAACAAACGGTTGATGAGGTAAGTCGGCTTCGGGGCAAGTAAAACAGGTTCCTCGGACTCGTTGAAGTTCTCTGCCGTCGGGTAGAAGTAAGGAGTCTTTGTCGAGTACTGCCGCCTTGATCGTGTTGTTTAACGTTGTGTTGCTTGGATGTCCCAATATTTCGTGCCACAGTGATTCACTTGCACGATGTTTTGGTGAGCGCCTGTACAGGTCGGAGTTGGAGTAAAATCCCGCGGTGAGGTTGGCGCTTCTGTGAACTTCGCGTGGAGTGGGAGTTAACTCCTGCGCAGGAGTCGGTGGACTATCGTCGATGAGAACTGGTGCCGTAGGTGTTGCTGCTGTTGCCGATGTTGTCTCTGATGCTGTCGATGTTGTTTCATCTTGTCGGATTGTTGCTCATGCCCTTGTTCTTTCATCTTCAGGTATGGTATGTGAATACCAGAATCCTGCAGGACTGAAGTCGGGGTCGAGATCGAGTGGATGTGTCCAAGAAATGAAGTTGACGATGGCGTCGCTATCGGCGGTTCCTTGGTCCGGAACAAAATCAAGAACGAAGACGTTATTCTTCAAGACTGCCTTGCCAATGTAGAGTCCGCCCTTACCATGGAATAACTTGAACTCCTGAGTGGTGCTGTCTGTCAGACTTATATGCCTTAGCCTATGTAGGCTGTAGTGGGGTAGACACTAAGGGGTACAGCTTTCATATTTGTATCTTACACTTTCCTAGTTCAATCATTCCTCATTTCTTAACATGGTATAGAGCAGGTTCCCTAGTGGGAACGCTTCCTTGGGCCCACCACCACTGAATTTTTTTTTCTGACCGGAGCGCCAGTCGCTCCTGCCCGAGGCGCGCCTTGTGGGCCGCCCTTCTGTTGAGCTCTCTTAGAGGCTCCCCTCACGGCCCCTAGTGCCGCCCCTAACGGCCCCGTCGCCGCCCTTCCAGGCCCCTCGCGGCCCCTAGCGGCCCCGTCGCCGCCCCTACGCGGCCCCGTCGCCGCCCCTACGCGGCCCCGTCGCCGCCCCTACGCGGCCTCGTCGCCGCCCCTAGCGGCCCCGTCGCCGCCCTTCCAGGCCCCTCGCGGCCCCTAGCGGCCCCGTCGCCGCCCCTACGCGGCCCCGTCGCCGCCCCTACGCGGCCCCGTCGCCGCCCCTACGCGGCCCCGTCGCCGCCTCTAGCGGCCCCGTCGCCGCCCCTACGCGGCCTCGTCGCCGCCCCACGTGGCCCCGTCGCCGCCCCTACGCGGCCTCGTCGCCGCCCCTAGCGGCCCAGTCGCCGCCTCCCTCCCTATGCGGCCCCGTCGCCGCCCCTAGCGGCCTCGTAGCCGCCCCTCCGCGGCCTCGTCGCCGCCCCTAGCGGCCCCGTCGCCGCCTCGCTCCCTACGCAGCCCAGTAGCCGCCCCTAGCGGCCCCGTCGCTGCTCCCCTCCCTAAGCGGCCCCGACGCCGCCTCTCCCGGCCCCTTCACCGCCGAGCCGCCCAGCAGCTGAGCCGCCCAACCGCCCAGCAGCCGAGCCGCCGAGCCGCCGAGCCGCCCGGCAACCGAGCCGCCGAGCCGCCCGACAGCCGAGCCGCCCAGCAGCCGAGCCGCCGAGCCGCCCAGCAGCCGAGCCGCCGAGCCGCCTGACAGCCGAGCCGCCCAGCAGCCGAGCCGCCGAGCCGCCCGCCAGCCGAGCCGCCCAGCCGCTGAGCCGCCGAGCCGCCCTGCTGTCGAGCCGCTACTGTTCCTACCGGCGCGCCCCGGCCCTACTTCCTCGGACTGGTGAGATCACTCTCTGTTAGGCCACTGCAGTCATGGCTACCCCCAGTGTCCTTACCTTTGATGCTGAGGGTCGTGCTGTTGACTTTGAGGTCTGGGTCGATGACCTTCAGCTTTTCCTACAGTGCGATAGGGCAGACGGACTCTCCCTGTTCGATCTCACCTCTGGTGCCTCTCCTGCCCCGCCTGCTACTGCTGACAGCACGGTTCGCTCACAGTGGGCCACACGCGATGCTGGTGCCCGTCTTGCTATGCGTCGCCACTTACCGACCACTGAGCGTGCGCACTTTAGTCAGTACAAGAGTGCTCAGACCTTGTACGACGCTGTAGTTGCGCGCTACTCTTCCCCTGCCACTGCTGCGCTTAGCCGCCTCGTGCTGCCGTACCTGTTCCCTGACCTTGCTGCCTTTCCCACCGTCGCTGACCTCATTACACACCTTCGCACTAGTGACACTCGCTACCGCGCTGCGCTTCCTGCTGAGTTCTGTGCCAAGAACCCCCCCCCCATGTACATCACCCTCTACTACATAGTCACCCGGCTCCCTGACTCCCTTCGCTTAGTCAGGGACCACTTCCTCTCAGTTTGCCCCACCACACTCACCGTTGACCTCCTCGAGGAGCGCCTCCTAGCAGCAGAGACGAGCATAGTCGCTGTAGGAGCCTCTCGTGGTGACCCTCGCACCCCCGTCTTTGAGGGGTGTTCCCCCTCCCCCCTCTTGCCCTCTGTTGCTTCTGCTGCTGCGGCCGACCTCGGTGGTTTCGAGTCGGTCGGCGCTGCGTCTGCCCCTAGCGGGAGACGCCGCACCGGCAGGGGCAAGGGGGGCAAGGGCGCTGGTGGGGCTGGCGGGGGCGGTGGAGGTGGTGGTGGAGGCAGTGGAGGGGGTGGGGGTGGTGGTGGGAGTGGTGGCGGGGGTGGAGGTGTCGGCAGCAGCAGTGGAGGCGGAGGAGGCGGCGGCGGTGGCGGAGGGAGCGGAGGCGGCGGAGGTGGCGGAGGCGGCGGAGGTGGCGGAGGCGGCAGAGGCAGCGGAGGAGCTGGTCGCGGCTTTGCGCAGAGGAGTGGCTCCGGTGGTGGTCAGCGCCAGCAGCAGCAGCGCAGTCGTGAGACCCCGTCCCCCCAGCAGCTTCGTGAGTGGTACGCTGGGCGTCAGCGAGGTGGGGGTACTGGTCCCTACACCTACGTCCTCCGTACCGGCGACCACGCTGGTGAGCAGTGCGGGGGCCCGCACTCCACCCAGCGATGCTTCGGCCGCCTGACGGACGCGTGGCGTCACCAGTTCCCTGACGCCACTGAGATCCCTCGCTGGGGAGAGCTGTCTCGGGCGGGGGTTGCTATCTTTGATCTTGATTATGATGCTATTCTTGCTTCCATGTATGCTATGTCTACTAGTGATGAGGGTGATTGTTACCTGTGTCTTCCGCCTGACCCGGGCATTGAGGCTGCTGCTCTAGGTGCTGGTGAGACTGCTGCTCCAGGTGCTGGTGAGTCTGCTCTCTCAGGTACCACGTCGGCTCAGGCCTTCCACACCTTCACCCTTGACTCGGGTGCTTCCCGCTCCTTCTTTCGAGACCGCACCATGCTTACGCCGCTTAGTCGGCCGGTTGCGGTCTCCCTGGCGGACCCCTCTGGGGGTCCTGTCCTTGCTAGCTTCTCCACTGTCTTACCGTGCCCGGCAGCCCCCTCTGGCACCCTGTCAGGTCTCTACCTCCCCTCGTTCTCTACGAACTTGGTGAGTGGAGCTGATCTACAGGATCAAGGGGTTGACCAGTTCACTCCTGCGAGTCAGCGGGTGACCCACTGCACGTGTGCTCGGACGGGCCGACACTTGGCCACGTTTACCCGTCGGCCGGGGTCGAGCCTGTACACACTGACTACTGAGTCTCCTCCGGTTACTGAGTCTGGTCAGGTAGCTGCGTCGAGTCAGGTGTTTGCTGCAGCGTCCAGGTCTGGTCCTGAGTCCGCGCCCTGCTCGTGTCGTCTCCTGTCCCACCAGACTCTCCTCTGGCACCACCGCCTTGGTCACCCCTCCCTGCCTCGTCTCCGAGGCATGGCCTCCCGTGTCCTTGTCTCTGGTCTTCCCCGGTCCCTACCTCCCCTACCTCAGGGGCCTGCCCCTACCTGCGTCCCCTGCGTCGAGGGGCGACAGCGCGCCGCCCCTCACTCCTCCGAGTTTCCTCCGACAGAGGCTCCACTGCAGACTCTTCACATGGACGTGTGGGGCCCCGCCCGCGTCCGTGGCCAGGGTCACGAGCGTTACTTCCTGTTGGTGGTTGACGACTACTCGCGTTACACCACGGTGTTCCCCTTGCGCAGCAAGGGTGACGTCACTGAGGTGTTGATCGACTGGATCCGCGCAGCTCGTCTCCAGCTCAGAGAGAGTTTCGGCTCGGACTTTCCTGTTCTGCGTCTGCACTCAGACAGAGGCGGGGAGTTTTCCTCTGCCCGTCTGGGAGGTTTCTGTCGTGCCAGACCTTCACGCTTCCGGCCTCTCCACAGCAAAATGGGATTGCTGAGCGCCGCATTGGCATGGTCATGGACGTCGCTCGTACGTCCATGATCCATACGACTGCCCCCCATTTTCTGTGGCCGTTTGTGGTTCAGTACGCAGCGCATCAGCTCAACCTTCAGCCCCGGGTCTCCTTGCCAGAGACCTCCCCCACCTTGCGGTGGACCGGGAAGGTTGGCGATGCGTCTGCGTTTCGGGTCTGGGGATCTCGGGCGTTTGTCCGCGACTTGTCTGCGGACAAGCTGTCCCCCCGCGCTGTTCCCTGCGTCTTCCCTGGCTTCCCCCCTGACGCACCTGCGTGGCAGTTTTACCACCCCACCTCGCGCCGTGTTCTGTCCTCCCAGGACGTCACCTTTGACGAGTCGGTGCCTTACTACCGTCTCTTTCCCTACCGCACTGCGCCCCTCCCCCCGCCGACACTCTTCCTTGCGCCAGGTCCTCCCCCGGTAGACCCCCTCCCCCCTCAGGGTCCTGCCCCGTCAGGTGTGTCCCAGGTAGACGCAGTCGAGCCTGTCGAGGTAGCTGTTGACTCTGGTACTGCTAGAGGTGCTGAGCCTGCGGGTGCCGGGTCTGGGGGTGCCGGGTCTGGGGGTGCTGAGTCCGGGGGTGCTGAGCCTGGGGGTGCTGAGTCTGGGGGTGCTGAGCCTGGGGGTGCGGAGCCTGGGGGTGCTGAGCCTTGGGGTGCGGAGCCTGGGGGTGCTCGGTCTGCTCGTGTGGCCTCTCGCGGTGCTTCGTCGAGGCGGGAGCTACTCTCTCCGCAGGAGCTGCGCGAGTGGTTTGCCCGGCGCTGGAGCCGTGCTGCTGGAGCTGGAGGTACTTCTGTTGCTGCTGGTCCCGGAGGTGCTCGTACTGGCGGTACTGGAGCTGCTGGGACTACAGGTGCTGCTGGGGCTGCTGGAGTTGGTCCTGCTGGAGGTACTGCTGGAGTTGGTGCTACTGGGGCTGCTAGAGCTGCTGGAGCTGGAGCTACTGGGGGTGTTGGCGCTGCCGGTACTGGAGCTGCCGGTCCTGCTGGGGCTGGAGCTGCTGGAGCTACTGGAGCTGGAGCTGCTGGGGGTGTTGGCGCTGGTGCGTCTGAGGGTGCTGGAGTTGGCGCTGTTGGAGCTCGAGGTGCTACTGGCGCTGGTGCTGCCGCTGGGGGTACTGGTGCTGTCCCTGCTGGTTCTGGAGGCGCTGCGCGGCCGAGGCCGTACTTCGTTCCGCTCCTCGAGCAGGTTCTTGGTCTCCCGCCCTCTCCTGGTCCTGCTCCTCCCTTAGAGTGTCCACAGCCTGTCCAGTCGCAGTCACAGTTACAGCCTGCCTCCCCCCTACCTGCTCCTTCTCCCTACACTGGTCCTACTGGAGGTCTTGCTGAGCGTCGTGAGCCTGCGTCTCGTCCTGCGTCGCCTGTTCGTGCTGCTCGCACTAGTCGTCGTGCTCTGCGTCCGCGTCCTCCTGCGGTCCCCGGCACACACCAGATGGCACTGCGTCCTTCCACTGCTCTTCTGCGTGTCCCGTTGCCGTCTCCTCCAGAGTCCTCTCTTCCTGTTCTTGCTGACCCGGAGTCTGACTCTCTTCGTGCTGCCAGTCCTACAGTCACGCGTCTCCTGGCTACTGTTGTCACTGACCCTTCTTTTGAGTCCACTGCTGCGTCGGCCCTAGTTGCTGAGCTTGTCGATTTTGCTGCTCGCTGTCGTCTGGACTACGCTACTAGTCTTGTTGCTGCGTCTGCGTCTGTCTCTCCTCCGTCCGTCGGGGGTGAGTGTGCTCTTAGCACGGACGTCCTTGAGGACAGGCAGGAGGAGTTCCAGTGTTTTGCTACTGCTTTACCTCATCTCGTGTCCACGCTGCTTGCCCCTGAGGGAGACCCGGATGCACCAGACATCCCGACCCCGCGCTTTTACGCAGAGGCGATAGAGGGTCCCTACTCCTCTCAGTGGCAGGCAGCCATGGATGCAGAGATGGCTTCCTGGAAGTCCACAGGCACCTACGTCGACGAGGTTCCTCCACCTGGGGCGAACATCGTCAGTGGCATGTGGATTTTCAGGGTGAAGCGGCCGCCGGGTTCTCCGCCTGTCTTCAAGGCGCGTTACGTGGCTCGAGGCTTCAGTCAGCGGCAGGGAGTTGACTACTTTCAGACCTTCTCTCCCACCCCGAAGATGACCACTCTTCGGGTGCTGCTGCACGTTGCCGCTCAGCGTGACTACGAGCTTCACTCTCTTCACTTCAGCACAGCTTTCCTTCAGGGCAGCCTGCACGAGGAGATCTGGCTGCGCCGCCCACCTGGCTTCACTGGGTCGTTTCCTCCTGGTACCCAGTGGAGCCTCCGGCGGCCAGTCTACGGTCTCCGCCAGGCGCCCCGTGAGTGGCACGACACACTGAGGACTACTCTTGCGGCTCTTGGGTTTGCTCCTTCTACAGCCGACCCGTCGCTGTTTCTGCGCACCGACACCTCTTTGCCGCCGTTCTACATCCTCGTGTACGTTGACGACTTGGTCTTTGCCACTGCTGACACTGCTGGACTCGCCCACGTGAAGTCCGAGCTGCAGAAGAGACACACGTGCACAGACCTGGGTGAACTGCGCAGCTATCTTGGCTTGCAGATCACCCGGGACAGAGCACGCCGCACCATTACCTTGACTCAGTCACACATGGTGCAGCAGGTCCTTCAGCGCTTCGACTTCACGTACTCCTCGCCTCAGGCCACTCCTCTGTCTACTCGCCACTCGCTCTCAGCTCTGCCTTCGGATGAGTCCGTAGAGCCGAGTGGCCCGTACCCAGAGCTTGTTGGCTGCCTCATGTACCTGATGACTTGCACTCGACCTGACCTAGCATACCCTCTGAGCATTCTGGCACGCTATGTTGCTCCTGGAGACACCAACCAGAGCACATGGCTGCAGCGAAGAGGGTGTTGCGCTACTTGTGCAGTACTTCAGGCTTGGGGCTAGTGCTTGGAGGGCGGAGTCCAGTGGTCCTCACTGGTCACGCAGACGCGTCTTGGGTTGACGACCTGGCTACGCAGCGGTCGTCACAGGGTTACACCTTCAGCCTAGGTTCCGGCTCGGTTTCGTGGCGGTCTACTCGCTCGTCTTCTGTTCTCAGCTCCAGCTGTGAGGCTGAGATCTACGCCGGGGCCATGGCTGCGCAGGAGTTACGCTGGCTCACCTACTTGCTGACTGACCTGGGAGAGCCGCCTCGTTCTCCTCCAGTTCTGTACGTAGACAACAAGGCCATGCTGGCCTTGTGTCGGGAGCACAGACTGGAGCACCGAACGAAGCACATTGCTCTTTGCTACTTCCTTGCTCGTGAGCTGCAGCAGCGTGGTCAGCTGCGCCTTGCTTACGTGGCCTCTCAGGCCAACACTGCTGATATCTTTACCAAGGCACTTCAGCCTTGTGATCATCAGCGCTTCTGTACTATGCTAGGTCTTGTGCCTACTTGGCCTCACTTGCTTACCTCTTGACTTTGCTTGTACTGTGATCTCTATATACCTGCACTTGCTTGTTTACCTTTATATATGAACTTGCATGTGAACTGGCCTTGTGGCCTTTGAACCTGTGCTCAGACTCTGTGGTGACGTTGTGATCCACCCTGAGCTTGCTTTGCTTTGCTTTGCTTGACTGGTCTTGTGACCCCTAGTTCTCCCCCACTTTGCCTATGGGGGTGTGTCAGACTTATATGCCTTAGCCTATGTAGGCTGTAGTGGGGTAGACACTAAGGGGTACAGCTTTCATATTTGTATCTTACACTTTCCTAGTTCAATCATTCCTCATTTCTTAACACTGTCTGCTTCGAGATGAATGCCCTTCGCCATTAATTGACTGACGTTGAGTAAGTTGTAGCCGAGTCCTTCTGCAATTAGAACCTTTGACATTTGTAAAATAACGTTAGTTTCTCGAGACTGAAGTTGCACGATCCCTTGTCGTCGTGTGTGCAGGTTCTGGTTGTTGGCGACGGTGATTACAACTTCGCGCTGAAGTTGATGTTCCTATTGAACGAAGCGACTCGAGGAGCACATGTGCTCTCTGCAGCAGCTGTCCAAGAACCAAGTGTCTTTCCCGGACAGCTTGATCTGGGCGATGGCTAAATATGTCGGGTTGGGCTCCAGTGATTCGCGGCGAGGAGTGCGTTCCTCCAGTTGTTCTTCTGGTGAGTAGAACGGTGGTGATCCGGTGATGCAGGAGTCTGTCGTTCTTGTCATACAGCTTACGATGTTTCTTGTGCCTTGCGCAGGTTTTGTAGTTGATGGCGTTGAAGACTGTACTTGATTGGTGGGATGCGCCTACATAGAAGTTACTTGACTGCTTGAGGGCCGAAGTTGACGTTGCGGTGACGTCGACTGCTGCTGATTCGGGTAGTGTGTGCGCGGATGTCCGGACGTTTTGCAGAGGTGACAGAACGGTGGGACATACTGTTGGTTGTTTTGTCGATTGTTGTTGTTGTTGTAGCGCCGTTGAGTGTGAAACGCGAATTCTGGTGCTAACGCTTTCTTCTTGTGTCGTTCTTCGTGCAGGTCCATATCATGCTGTTCAGCGTGAATTTTGGCGCAAAGTGCTGCTTCGGAGATTTTCCCGTGAGCTCGAAGATGTGCTCGAGTAGAGCGCCAATGAGGACCGAGGCCAGCGATGATGACTGTTACGAAGGCTTCTTCGGATATCGATCCTCCGCATCGAAGGAGTCTGTCGCGCAGTCCACGACAACGGCTGATATACGCCATTCCCTTTTCGCCGGGTTTCATTTCCACTGTTGTCAGCTGTGCCATGAGACGACTTTGGTTAACACTGTCTGTTGCTTCATACAGGTTCTTAAGATGGTCGTACGCCAGCTCGGCGGGGTTGCCATATCATCGATAAGACTGAATGTTTTGTTGCTTGTTTGGCGTTATGTTTCGAAGAAGTACCGTCTACGCTATCAGTGACTGATATGTATACTGCTGCTTGTCATATTGTGTCCCATGCGTTGGGTATGGCAGGGACCCGTTGAAGAATCCAAGTATTTGCGCGCCCTCCATCATCAGCTCGAATTCGAATGACCATGTATAGAAGTCTTTCCTGTCGAAAGGTGTTGATGTCCGCGGTTTTAAGACATTTGCGAATTGTGATTGAACCTGAAGCGCGTCCAATGTCTTCTCTTATCCAGGTGAAGACTGTTGGTGTGGCGCGAAGCTGATGGAGCCACGTTGAGGTTCGTACGGAGCAAAGGTAGGTTGCTGCTGATTTCCGCGTGCATAGGATGAACCGTCAAGGCTCATTGGAGTAGCCTTGTTGTTGTTGTCACTGTTGTTTGATTGCGCAGGAGCTGCTTGCTGGTGTTGCTCGTAGAAGGACATGAAGGAGAAGAACTTCTCCATCATGTTTGGGTCGAAGCCTGCTGCTTGATTCCTGGGAGTTTCGGTCGACTCCGCGGCTGGTCTTGTTACTGTGCCTTCCTCTGTCTGTAGGCCAGAGGCTGGAGGTGGAGTAGGAGTAGTGCCGAGAGATCCGTTAGAGGAGCTCCTCTCCTTCTGTGTTGCCATGTCTTGTGTTGTCGTAGGAGTTTTGGAAATCGATCTTGCCTTGGAGGCTCTCATACCATGTTGGGCTGAAAAATAGCCCTTATTATCTTTTTCAAGGCTAAAATCTCTTGTAGTAAGAGTGTTGAAGTTTGCGGAAGCGTTAATAAAGATTTACTTGAACCACCTTGCACTAGTATGTGAGAACAAGATACCGTAATACCCCGGATAGTAGCGCATATGCGCTTATAATAAATTAATTTTTTTTAGGGGGGGCGCTTGTAATTGAGTAACGGCCATAAGCGCCGGCGCTTTTATAAAGGCAAAAATGAATTTCTCTGTAAAGGATATCATTCTGAAGCCGTGAATAAGGCAAATACAACACTGTACCATGCACGGAATGACGTCGAAACTTGCCGCGGTTCGATTTCCCACCGCACAAAACCCGTCCCAATGCAACGCACCTGCCAGCGCTAATGCAAAACCTGCCGTGCGGCCCAATCAGGTTGGCATGCGCTGCCAGGCAGGAGCATCTCGGCATAACCATCCAGAACGTGATGGAATCTGCCGTGCCAGCGCAGCATGGATGGTGCCCCCAACCCTCCTCTGCGGGTTGGGGCAGGGGTGTACTCGTCTCTCATCGACGAGGACCCCGAGCCGCAAACCAGAAGGGGTCCCCTTCAATCTCCCATTTCAACACCCAGGGTTGCAGTTTTTGATTCAGTCTTCTTTTTCTCGCCCGCCTGGCTGCGGAAGCCATGGCGGAATTCACAGGCACTCATTTTCTCTTCAAGAAAAAACCTTCTAGTAGGCCCGCATACCGTGTTACAGCTGACGGGTGGTATAGCCGCATACCTCCAGACCCTCCAGAGCCACCACAGCCTCCTGCGCCGCCTGCTCCTCCGACTCCTCCAGTGCCTCCGACTCCCCCTGCTCCTCCTGTTCCTCCTGTTCCTCCGTGTCCGGTGGCCCCTCACATCGACAACCACCGCGTGCTCACGCTCCTGCTCCCATCGGCGTTCGACGAGTATATGCCGGAACCGGATTATGATAAGGGCCCTGATGTTGACGTACCCGCTCCAGCGCCAGCACCACGTTGGGGCCAGCCAGAACATTTCATGTGGGACGAATCTGCAGTCGGCGCTGACGACGACGTGCAAGACGCCGAGGAAGATTGGCGTGCTGAGGGCGACGCCGGCGCCGAGGGTGGCACTGAGGCTGACACCGAGGCCGCTACTGAGGCCGGCACTGCTGAGGATGTGTTTCCCGAGGGTGCGCCGGGCGGTGACGACGACGACGGCGTCGAATACTGGTCACGCGATGGCCTCCCCGAGAAACTCCCGATACCAACTTATCCTCCACGTAATCGAAAGCGACCTCACCCTTCTTCACAGAACCGTGATTCTCGCCCCCCCTCTCCCAGGCACAAGCCCAACGACCACAAGCGTCAGGCCTATACTGCCGCCGAGAAGTTGAAGTGGGTCGCGCAGCTGGATGTGGCGGTGTCGGTGCGCGCTCTGGCTCGCGAGAGTGGCATCCACCGCAAGTGCCTCGCCAACTGGAAGCGTGCCGCTGATTTCCTCAAGGAAGCCCACTCTGCCAGGTGCCGCATGCACGGTCGCGGCAGGGCGTCATGGTACCGCCCGATGGAGATTAAGGTGTATGAGCGACTGCTCGACTGGCGACGCAAGGGAACCGCGGTGTCCGTCGGCCGCCTGCAGGAGTGGTCCCGGGGGTTCATGAAGATTGTCTACCCCCTCGTGAAGTGGAAAGGGAGCCAACGGTGGTCGGACCGGTTCCGTCGGCGGTGGAATCTCAGCGTGCGAATGAAGGCCCTGTTGCGGCCCTGTCGCAGCTCTGCCCCGGCCCTGCCCCGGCCCTGTTGCAGCCCTGCCCCAGCCCTCGCCCCGGCCCTGTCCCGGCCCTGCCCCGGCCCTGCCCCGACTCTACCCCGGCCCTGCTCCTGCACTGCCGCGGCCCGGCCCCGGCCCTGCCCTGGACCTGTCGCGGCCCGGCCCCGGCCCTGCCCCGGACCTGTCGCAACCCTGCCCCGACCCTCCCCCGGCCCTGCCCCGGCCTAGCCCCTGGTAAGAGCATCGCCGGGCCGAGTCGCGCTGCCGAGCCGCACCGCTCTGCCGAGCCGCCCTGCCGAGCCGCCCTGCCGAGCCGCGCTGCCCTGCCTAGCCGCGTCGCTTAGCCGAGTTGCACTGCTGCTGCTGCTAGCCTGTTGCTGCTCCTGTCATGGCTAGTCCTAGTGTTCTTACCTTTGATGCTGAGGGTCGAGCGGTTGACTTCGATGTCTGGCTAGATGATCTGCAGCTTTTCCTACAGTGCGATAGCAAGGATGGTCTCTCAGTGTTCGATCTCACGTCTGGCGCCTCTACTGCCCATGCTGCTGATGCTGACAGTACTGTTCGCTCGCAGTGGCTCACGCGCGATGCTGCTGCCCGCCTTGCTGTGCGTAGTCACCTACCGTCTACTGAGCGCGCGCACTTTAGTCAGTACAAGAGTGCTAAGACTCTGTACGACGCTGTAGTTGCACGCTACTCTTCCCCTGCCATTGCTGCGCTTAGCCGCCTCATGCTTCCGTACCTGTTCCCTGACCTCGCCGCTTTTGCCACAGTCACTGACCTCATTACACACCTCCGCACTAGTGACACTCGCTACCGCGCTGCACTTCCTGCTGAGTTCTGCGCAAAGAACCCCCCCCCCCCATGTACATCACCCTCTACTACCTAGTCACCCGACTCCCTGACACTCTTCGCTCGGTCAGGGATCACTTCCTCTCTCTTTGCCCTACCACCCTCACCGTTGACCTCCTCGAGGAGCGCCTCCTTGCAGCAGAGACTAGTATTACCAGTGTAGGAGCCTCTCGTGGTGACCCCCGTACCCCTTTCTTTGAGGGGTGCTCCCCCGTTCCTCTTTTGCCCTCCGTTGCCTCTGCTGCTGCTGTAGACCTTGTTGGCACCGAGTCGGTCAGCGCTGCGTCTGCTCCTAGTGAGAGGCGCCGCAACAGCAAGGGCAAGCGGGGCAAGGGCGCTGGAGGAGGTGGTGGGGGAGGCGGTAGTGGCGGTGGAGGCGGAGGAGGGGGTGGGGGTGGGGGTGGTGGCAGAGGTGGGGGCTTCGGTGGCGGCGGTGGAGGTGGAGGCGGCGGTGGCGGTGGCGGTTGGGGTGGAGGAGGCGGAGGCGGCGGCGGCGGAGGTGGAGCTAGTACAGGCGGAGCTGTGCAGCAGGGACCCCAGCACCAGTCACGCTCTCGTGAGACCCCGTCGCCCCAGCAGCTTCGTGAGTGGTACGCAGGGCGCCAGGGGTCTGGGGGTGCTGGTCCCTGTGCCTACGTCCTGCGCACAGGCAACCGCACTGGAGAGCAGTGTGGTGGCCAGCACGCCACCCAGCGCTGCTTCGGTCGCCTGACAGACGCCTGGCCTACCCAGTTCCCTGACGCCACTGAGATCCCTCGCTGGGGTGATCTGCTCAAGTCGGGTGTAGCTATCTTTGATCTTGACTTTGATGCTATTCTTGCTGCCATGTATGCTGTGTCTATTAGTGCTGAGGGTGACTGTTACGTGTGTGTTCCGCCTGACCCAGGCATTGAGGCTGCTGCTCTAGGTGCTCGTGAGTCTGCTGCTCCAGGTGCTAGTGAGTCTGCTGCTCTAGGTGCTGGTGAGTCTGCTCTCTCAGGTACCGCGTCGGCTCAGGTCTTGCACACCTTCACCCTCGACTCGGGTGCTTCCCGCTCCTTCTTTCGAGACCGCACCACCCTTACGCCGCTCAGTCGGCCGGTTGCGGTCTCCCTGGCAGACCCCTCTGGGGGTCCTATTCTTGCTCGCTACTCCACTGTCCTCCCGTGTTCGGCGGCCCCGTCCGGCTCCCTGTCTGGTCTCTACCTCCCCTCGTTCTCTACAAACTTGGTGAGTGGTGCTGACCTTCAGAATGCCGGGGTTGACCAGTTCACTCCTGCGAGTCGGCGAGTGACCCACTGCACGTGTGCTCAGACGGGCCGCCACTTGGCCACGTTTACCCGTCGACCGGGGTTGAGCCTGTACACACTGACCACAGAGTCTCCTCCGGTTGCTGCGTCTGGTCAGGTAGCTGCGTCGAGTCAGGTGTTTCCTCCAGCGTCTCGGTCAGGTCCTGAGTCTGCCCCCTGCTCGTGTCGCCTCCTGTCCCACCAGACCCTCCTCTGGCACCACCGCCTTGGTCACCCCTCCTTGCCTCGTCTCCGAGGCATGGCCTCCCGTGTCCTTGTCTCTGGTCTCCCCCGGTCCCTCCCTCCCCTTCCCCCGGGGCCTGCCCCTACCTGCGTTCCCTGCGTCGAGGGGCGGCAGCGCGCCGCTCCTCACTCCTCCGAGTTTCCCCCGACAGAGGCTCCGCTGCAGACTCTCCACATGGACGTGTGGGGCCCAGCCCGCGTCCGTGGACAGGGTCACGAGCGTTACTTCCTGCTGGTGGTTGACGACTACTCGCGTTACACCACAGTCTTCCCCTTGCGCAGCAAGGGTGAGGTCACTGAGGTGTTGATCGACTGGATCCGCGTTGCTCGTCTCCAGCTCAGAGAGCGTTTCGGCTCGGACTTTCCTGTTCTGCGTCTGCACTCCGACAGAGGCGGAGAGTTTTCCTCCGACCTTCTGCGAGCCTTCTGTCGTGCGGAGAGCATTCGCCAGACGTTCACGCTTCCGGCCTCTCCACAGCAAAATGGGATTGCTGAGCGCCGCATTGGCATGGTCATGGATGTCGCTCGTACGTCCATGATCCATGCGGCTGCTCCCCATTTTCTGTGGCCGTTCGCGGTTCAGTACGCGGCGCATCAGATCAACCTTCAGCCCCGGGTCTCCATTCCGGAGACCTCCCCTACTCTGCGGTGGACGGGGAAGGTTGGTGATGCGTCTGCGTTCCGTGTCTGGGGATCTCGAGCTTTCGTCCGAGACTTGTCTGCGGACAAGCTGTCCTCCCGTGCAGTTCCTTGCGTCTTCCTCGGCTTTCCCCCTGACGCGCCTGGCTGGCAGTTTTACCACCCCACCTCGCGTCGTGTTCTGTCCTCCCAGGACGTAACGTTTGACGAGTCGGTTCCGTACTACCGTCTCTTCCCCTACCGCACTGCCCCCCTCCCCCCCCCGCCGCTCTTCCTCGCGCCCGGTCCCCCCCCGATAGACCCCCTCCCCCCTCAGGGTCCTGCCCCCTCAGGTGTGTCCCAGGTAGATGCAGTCGAGCCTGTCGAGGTAGCTGTTGACTCTGGTGCTTCTGGGGGTGCTGAGCCTGAGCGTGCGGAGCCTGGGGGTGCTGGGTCTGGGGGTGCTGAGCCTGAGCGTGCGGAGCCTGGGGGTGCTGCTTCTGGGGGTGCTGGGCCTGAGCGTGCGGAGACTAGGGGTGCTGAGCCTGGGGTTGCTGAGAGTGGGGGTGCGGAGCCTGCCGGTGCTGGACCTGGAGGTCCTTCGGGTGCTTTGTCCCGGCGGGAGCTTCCCTCTCCAGAGGAGCTGCGCGAGTGGTTTGCTCGGCGCTGGAGCCGTGCTGCTGGAGCTGGAGGTGCTGCCGGTGCTGGAGGTTCTGCTGCTGCTGGAGGTACTGGAGCTGGAGGTGCTGCTGGAGCCGGTGCTGGAGGTTCTGCTTCTGTTGGGGGTGCTGGAGCCACGGGTCCCGGAGGTGCTCGTACTGGAGGTACTGGAGCTGCTGGGCCTGGTGGTGCTCCTGGTGCTGGAGCTACTGGTGGAGTTGGAGCTGGTGGTGCCGCTGGAGTGGGTGCTACTGGAGGTACTGGAGCCGGAGCTGCTGTGTCTGCCGGTGGTCCTGCTGGAGCTGGAGCTGCTGGAGGTACTGGAGCTGGTGGTGCTGCTGGAGTTGGAGCTGACGCTGGGGGTGCTGGTGTTGTCCCTGCTGGTTCTGGAGGTGCTGCGCGGCCGCGTCCGTACTTCGTTCCGCTCCTTGAGCAGGTTCTTGGTCTTCCGCCTTCTTCTAGTCCTGCTCCTTCCTTAGAGTGTCCACCGCCTGTCCAGTCCGAGTCACAGTTACAGCTGGCCTCCCCTCTCCCTGCTCCTTCTCCCTACGCTGGTCCTACTGGAGGTCTTGCTGAGCGTCATGAGCCTAAGTCGCGTCCTGCGTCACCTGTTCGTACTGCTCGCACTAGTCGTCGTGTTCCACGTCAGCGTCCTCCTGCGGTCCCGGGCACGCATCAGATGGCACTGCGTCCTTCCACTGCGCCACAGCGTGTCCCTTTGCCATCTCCTCCAGAGTCCTCTCTTCCTGCTCTTGCTGACCCGGCGTCTGACTCCCTTCGTGCTGCAAGTCCTACTGTCACGCGTTTCCTAGCCACTGCTGTCACTGACCCTTCCTTTGAGTCCGCTGCTGCGTCTGCCTTAGTTGCCGAGCTTGTCGACTTCGCTGCTCACTGTCGTCTAGACTACGCCGCTAGTCTTGTTGCTGAGTCTGCGTCTGTCTGTCCTCCGTCTGTCGGGGGTGAGTGTGCTCTCAGCACGGACGTCCTTGAGGACAGGCAGGAGGAGTTCCAGTGTTTTGCAGCTGCTTTACCTCATCTCGTGTCTTTGCTGCTTGCCCCTGAGGGAGACCCGGATGCACCAGACATCCCGACCCCGCGCTCTTACGCAGAGGCGATAGAGGGTCCCTACTCCTCTCAGTGGCAGGCAGCCATGGACGCAGAGATGGCTTCCTGGAAGTCCACAAGCACCTACGTCGACGAGGTTCCCCCACCTGGGGCGAACATCGTCAGTGGCATGTGGATTTTCAGGGTGAAGCGGCCGCCGGGTTCTCCGCCTGTCTTCAAGGCACGTTACGTGGCTCGAGGCTTCAGTCAGCGGCAGGGAGTTGACTACTTTCAGACCTTCTCCCCGACCCCGAAGATGACCACTCTTCGGGTTCTGCTGCATGTCGCAGCTCAGCGTGACTACGAGCTTCACTCCCTTGACTTCAGCACTGCTTTCCTACAGGGCAGCCTGCACGAGGAGACCTGGCTGCGCCGCCCACCTGGCTTCACTGGGTCGTTTCCTCCTGGTACCCAGTGGAGCCTCCGACGGCCAGTCTACGGTCTCCGCCAGGCACCCCGTGAGTGGCACGACACACTGAGGACTACGCTTGCAGCTCTTGGGTTTGCTCCTTCTACTGCTGACCCGTCGCTGTTTCTTCGCACCGACACCTCGCTGCCGCCGTTCTACATCCTCGTGTACGTTGACGACTTGGTCTTTGCTACGGCTGACACTGCTGGACTTGCCCACGTGAAGTCCGAGCTGCAGAAGAGACACACGTGCACAGACCTGGGTGAACTGCGCAGCTATCTTGGCTTGCAGATCACCCGGGACAGAGCACGACGCACCATTACCCTTACTCAGTCACACATGGTGCAGCAGGTCCTTCAACGCTTCGACTTCACGTACTCCTCGCCTCAGGCCACTCCTCTGTCTACTCGCCACTCGCTTTCAGCTCTGCCTTCGGATGAGTCCGTAGAGCCGAGTGGCCCGTACCCAGAGCTTGTTGGCTGCCTCATGTACCTGATGACCTGCACTCGACCTGACCTGGCATACCCTCTTAGCATCTTGGCTCGCTATGTTGCTCCTGTGAGACACACGTGCAGATCTCCTCGTGCAGGCTGCCCTGCAAGAAAGCAGTGCTGAAGTCAAGAGAGTGTAGCTCGTAGTCACGGTGAGCAGCTACGTGCAGCAGTACCCGAAGAGTGGTCATCTTCGGGGTGGGAGAGAAGGTCTGAAAGTAGTCAACTCCCTGCCGCTGACTGAAGCCTCGAGCCACGTAACGCGCCTTGAAGACAGGCGGAGAACCCGGCGGCCGCTTCACCCTGAAAATCCACATGCCACTGACGATGTTCGCCCCAGGAGGGGGAACAGCGTCAACGTAGGTGCCTGTGAACTTCCAGGAAGCCATCTCTGCGTCCATAGCTGCCTGCCACTGAGAGGAGTAGGGACCCTCTATCGCCTCCGCGTAAGAGCGCGGAGTCGGGATGTCAAGTGCATCCGGGTCTCCCTCAGGGGTAAGCAGTACGGACACGAGATGAGGTGAAGCAGCGGCCAAGCACTGGAACTCCTCCTGCCTGTCCTCAAGGACGTCCGTGCCAAGGGCACACTCACCCCCGACGGACGGAGGACAGACAGACTCAGACTCAGCAACAAGACTGGCGACGTAGTCTAGGCGACAGCGAGCAGCAAAGTCGACGAGCTCAGCAACTAGGGCAGACGCAGCAGTGGACTCAAAGGAAGGGTCAGTGACAACAGTAGCAAGGAGACGCGTGACAGTAGGACTGGCAGCACGAAGAGAGTCCGACTCCGGGTCGGCAAGAGCAGGAAGAGAAGACTCAGGAGGAGAAGGCAAAGGGGCACGCAGAGGAGCAGTGGACGGACGCAGAGACATCCGGTGCGTGCCAGGGACAGGAGGAGGACGCTGACGCGAACCGCGACCACTAGTGCGAGCAGCACGGACAGGCGACGCAGGGCGAGACGCAGGCTCACGACGCTCAGCAAGACCTCCAGTAGGACCAGTGTAGGGAGACGGAGCAGGCAGTGGGGAGGCCGGCTGTAACTGTAACTGCGACGGGACAGGCTGTGGACACTCTAAGGGAGGAGGAGGACCAGTAGAAGACGGGAGACCAAGAACCTGCTGAAGGAGCGGAACGAAGTACGGCCGAGGCCGCGCGGCGACTCCAGACACAGCAGGGACAGCACCAGCACCCCCTGTGGCAGCACCAGCACCAGTAGCAGCTCCAGCTCTAGTACCCCCAGCAGCACCAGCAGTACCCCCAGCAGGACCGCCTCCAGGACCGACAGCAGTAGCCTCCGCGCCAACACCCGCAGCAGCTCCAGCTCCAGAAGTACCCGCAGGTCCAGCAGCTCCAGTACGCCCAGTACGAGCACCTCCGGGACCCGTGGCACCAGCTCCCTCAGTAGCAACAGAAACTCCAGTACCCGCAGCTCCTCCAGCTCCAGCAGCTCGCCTCCAGCGCCGGGCAAACCACTCACGCAGCTCCTGTGGAGAGAGTGGCTCCCGGCGAGAAGAAGCACCCGGAGAACCGCCAGGCACAGCACCAGTAGGCCCAGCTCCCTCAGGCTCCGCACCCCCAGGCTCAGCACCTCCAGGCGTAGCACCCCCAGGCTCAGCACCCCAAGACGCAGCACCCCCAGACTCAGCACCCCCAGGCTCAGCACCCCCAGTCGTAGTACCCTCAGGCTCAGCACCCCCAGGCGTAGCACCCACACGCTCAGCACCCCCAGAGTCAGCACTCCCAGGCTCAGCACCCTCAGCAGCACCAGAGTCACCAGCGACCTCGACAGGCTCAACAGCGTCTACCTGGGACACACCTGAAGGGGCAGGACCCTGAGGGGGGAGGGGGTCTACCGGGGGGGGACCTGGTACCAGGAAGAGCGGTGGCGGGGGGAGGGACGGAGTGCGGTAGGGGAAGAGGCGGTAGTAGGGGACCGACTCGTCGAACGTGACGTCCTGGGAGGACAGAACACGGCGAGAGGTGGGGTGGTAGAACTGCCACCCTGGGGCGTCAGGGGGAAAACCCAGGAAGACGCAAGGAGCAGCACGAGGGGACAGCTTGTCCGCAGACAAGTCGCGGACAAACGCCCGAGATCCCCAGACACGGAACGCAGACGCATCGCCAACCTTCCCCGTCCACAGCAAGGCTGGGGAGGTCTCCGGCATGGAGACCCTGGGCTGAAGGTTGATCTGATGCGCCGCGTACCGAACCGCAAACGGCCACAGAAAATGGGGGGCAGCCGCATGCATCATGGACGTACGGGCGACGTCCATGACCATGCCAATGCGGCGCTCAGCAATCCCATTTTGCTGTGGAGAGTCCGGAAGCGTGAAGGTCTGGCGGATGCCTCGTGCACGACAGTAGGCTCGCAGAAGGCCAGAGGAGAACTCTCCTCCTCTGTCAGAGTGCAGACGCAGAACAGGAAAGTCCGAGCCGAAGCTCCGCCTGAGCTGGAGACGAGCTGCGCGGATCCAGTCGATCAACACCGCAGTGACATCACCCTTGCTGCGCAAGGGGAAGACTGTGGTGTAACGCGAGTAGTCGTCAACCACCAGCAGGAAGTAGCGCTCGTGACCCTGTCCACGGACGCGGGCCGGGCCCCACACGTCCATGTGAAGCGTCTGCAGTGGGGCCTCTGTCGGAGGAAACTGGGAGGAGTGAGGGGTAGCCCGCTGTCGTCCCTCGACACAGGGGACGCAGGTAGGGCCAGGCCCCGGAGGAAGCGGAGGGAGGGACCGGGGAAGACCAGAGACAAGGACACGGGAGGCCATGCTCCGGAGACGAAGCAGGGAGGGGTGACCAAGGCGGTGGCGCCAGAGGAGAGTCTCGTGAGACAGGAGGCGACACGAGCAGGGGGCAGACTCAGGACCAGACCTGGACGCTGCAGCAAACACCTGACCCGACGCAGCTACCTGACCAGACGCAGGGACCGGAGGAAACGCAGTGGTCAGTGTGTACAGGCTCGACCCCGGCCGACGTGTAAACGTGGCCAGGTGTCGGCCTGTCCGAGCGTCCGTGCAGTGGGTCACCCGCTGACTCGCAGGAGTGAACTGGTGAACCCCCGCATCCTGTAGGTCAGCACCACTCACCAAGTTCGTAGAGAACGAGGGGAGGTAAAGACCAGACAGGGTGCCAGAGGGGGCCGCCGGACACGGGAGGACAGTGGAGAAGTGAGCAAGGACAGGACCCCCAGAGGGGTCTGCCAGAGAGACCGCAACTGGCCGGCCAAGCGGCGTGAGTGTGGTGCGGTCTCGAAAGAAGGAGCGAGAAGCCCCCGAGTCAAGGGTAAAGGTGTGGGAGGCCGAAGCCGACGCAGAACCTGAGAGAGCAGACTCACCAGTACTTGAGGGAGCAGACGCACCTAGAGCAGCAGCCTCTCTAGCACCTAGAGCAGCAGCCTCACCAGGACCTAGAGCAGCAGTCTCAATGCCCGGGTCGGGCGGAAAACACCGGTAACAGTCACCCTCATCACTAATAGTCACAGTATACATGGCAGCAAGAATAGCATCAAAGTCAAGGTCAAAGACAGCTACACCCGCCCTAGACAGCTCACCCCAGCGGGGGATCTCAGTGGCCTCAGGGAACTGGTGACGCCAAGCGTCCGGCAGGCGGCCAAAGCAGCGCTGGGTGGAGTGCGCACCCCCGCACTGCTCACCCGCGCGGTCGCCGGTGCGCAGGACGTAGGTGCACGGACCAGTACCCCCACCCCTCTGGCGTGCAGTGTACCACTCACGGAGCTGCTGAGGGGAGGGGACGTCACGAGTGCGCTGCTGCTGCTGCTGCTGCTGATGGCGCTGACCACCACCGGAGCTGACCCTCTGCGCAGCGCCACCCCGACCAGCTCCACCTCCTCCGCCGCCTCCTCCTCCACCGCCGCCACCTCCGCTCCCTCCGCCACCGCCGCTGCCGCCTGCGCCTCCACTGCCGCCACCTACACCTCCACCCCCGCCACCACCCCCACCGCCACCCCCACCTCCTCCACCGCCTCCACCGCCGCCTCCACCGCCCCTGCTAGCTCCTCCAGCGCCCCTGCCCCCCTTGCCCCTGCCAGGGCGGCGTCTCCCGCTAGGGGTAGACGCTGCCCCAACCGACTCCAAACCAGCGAGGTCGGCCGCAGCAGCAGAGGCAACAGAGGGCAAAAGAGGGGAGGGGGAACACCCCTCAAAGATGGGGGTGCGAGGGTCACCACGAGAGGCTCCTACAGCGACTATGCTCTTTTCTGCTGCTAGGAGGGCCTTCTCGAGGAGGTCAACGGTGAGAGTGGTGGGACAAACCGAGAGGAAGTGGTCCCTGACTACGCGAAGGGAGTCAGGGAGACGGGTGACTATGTAGTAGAGGGTGATGTACATGGGGGGGGGGTTCTTGGCGCAGAACTCAGCAGGAAGCGCAGCGCGGTAGCGAGTGTCACTAGTGCGGAGGTGCGTAATGAGGTCAGCGACTGTGGGAAAGGCAGCAAGGTCAGGGAAGAGGTACGGTAGCATGAGGCGGCTCAGTGCAGCAGTGGCAGGGGAGGAGTAGCATGCAACTACAGCGTCGTACAAGGTCTGAGCACTCTTGTACTGGCTAAAGTGCGCACGCTCAGAGGTAGGTAGGTGGCGACGCACAGCAAGACGTGCAGCAGCATCGCGCGTGGCCCACTGTGAGCGAACAGTGGCGTCAGCATCAGCAGCGGGGGCAGGAGAGGCACCAGAAGTGAGGTCAAAGAGGGAGAGGCCGTCTGCTCTGTCGCACTGTAAGAAAAGCTGCAGGTCATCTATCCAGACGTCAAAGTCAATGGCCCGACCCTCAGCGTCAAAAGCGAGGACACTAGGGGTAGCCATGACAGCAGTAGACTAGCAGTGCAAACAGTAGGGTGAGGGCAGTGCTGTGAGAGAGGCGCTGCTCTTACCGGACAGGGCGGTTCGGGCGGCTCGGCTGCAGGGCGGCTCGGCGACTCGACGGCTGGGCGGCTCGGCTGCTGGGCGGCTCGGCGGCTCGGCGGCTCGGCGGCTGGGCGGCTCGGCGGCGGGGCGGCTCGGCTGCTGGGCGGCTCGGCTGCTGGGTGTATCGGCGGCAGGGCGGCTCGGCTGCTGGGCGGCTCGGCTGCTGGGCGGCTCGGCGGCTGGGCGGCTCGGCTGCTGGGCGGCTCGGCGGCTGGGCGGCTCGGTTGCTGGGCGGCTCGGCGGCTCAGCGGCTGGGCTGCTCGGTTGCTGGGCGGCTCGGCGGGTGGGCTGCTCGTAGGAGTAGGCGCGGGGGCCGTAGGAGCAGGCGCCGGGGCCGTAGGAGCAGGGGCCGGAGGCCGCTAGGGCGGCGGATCGGGGCCGCGAAGGCGGCGGATCGGGGCCGCGAGGGCGGCGGAGTAGGGGCCGCGAGCGCGGCGGAGAAGGGGCCGCGAGGGCGGCGGATCGGGGCCGCGAGGGCGGCGAATCGGGGCCGCGAGGGCGGCGGAGTAGGGGCCGCGAGGGCGGCGGATCGGGGCCGCGAAGGGCGGCGGATCGGGGCCGCGAGGGCGGCGGAGCGGGGCCGCGAGGGCGGCGGATCGGGGCCGCGAAGGGCGGCAGATCGGGGCCGCGAGGGCGGCGGAGCGGGGCCGCGAGGGCGGCGGATAGGGGCCGCGAGCGCGGCGGAGAAGGGGCCGCGAGGGCGGCGGAGTAGGGGCCGCGAAGGGCGGCGGATAGAGCCGCGAGGGCGGCTCGAAGGGGCCGCGAGGGCGGCGCTAAGGGGCCGCTAGGGCGGCGCGAGAGAGGGGAGCGCGACTCGGGCAGGGGCTGAGTGCGCTCCGGGCAGGAAAAAAAAACGGTGGGCCCTAGGAACAGTTCCCACGGGGGAACCTGCTCGATACCATGAGAAGAAACAAGGAATGAATCAACTATGAATGAATTGAGTACAAGTAATAACCCTAATTGGGTTGTACCCCTTATGGGCTACCCCACTATTGCCTACACAATATGCATGAGCTATAATGTTCTGACAGTTGACTCATTCTGACTGTGTGTGTTGGCAGGGAATCATTATTTGCCAACTGGCGCGGCGCGAGATTCTCAATTTCAGCCCTGTATAGTTTCGACTCGACTCAAATTGCAAGAATGTGATCTACAATTTGGTGTAAGTACGCATTTCATAAATGTCATAATATAAGCGCCGGCGCTTATAAAAATCCTCGATTATAAGCGCACCCTTAAAAAAACAGTGTTTTTTTATACCCCCAGGGGCTCTTCTATCCAGGGGCTGACGGGTATTTCAGTTTTTGGGCTGTGGCGAGAGGATCAATTTAATGAAATTCGTTTTTTTTCGCAGCACACAGCCAAACCTCGCCTTTCCCCTGGTGGGAGTTCGAAAGTCCCAAATTGCAGCTGCACATTTTTAAAGTTTGCAAGCTACGCAACATAAAGTTTTAAAAACTTGCCCCGCGCTGCTTGAAATATTATATTTTTTAAACACATTGATGTTTTTTCAAAATTGTGTATTGTGAAAGCGAAGCTGCCTGTACCGAATATTTGGCAGCGTCAAAGCGCGCTAAACGCCCTTCTCCAACTACAAAAACCGTGTGTTGGAGTTCATTCCCTCCACCCACGTTTCTCGTTTTCCAACGGCTCAATCAACATCCCCACCACCCACCCCGGACCAACTACAAGACCACAGCTGCTTGGACGGACAACTCCATAGCTAGTAATATTTGCATGTACTAGCATGTGTTTAAGAACGATGCATATGTTGTAATAAGCCAATTGCAATGAGAACGACGCCAAATTATAAGGACAAGAAAGCAAGCTTTCTCATTTTAACTCGTCTTTATCTCTGCCATGGATATATTACATTCTGACCTCAGCAGCAGGTGCAGCAGTGAGTGGGGTGAACATTAACCAGACAGCAAGCGAATAGCCTGGCCCTGCTATAAACCATGCAATAAACTACATGCGAGCTGCGCTTGCCTTGGTACATTCATGGCCCACCTAGCCCTAGCAGCACATTGGCCTAGCCTTAGACCTGAATACTTGCAGCTGGTGCACAGGGTGCTGCAGGGGTTTACGAGGACTCGGGCATGGAGCGGATGATGTCAGAGTCACCTGCCACACAGGGGAGCAGCACACCACGTCAGCTCTGGAGGGCACATCAAACAGGCGGACGGCAGGAGCACAAGGGACCCACAAACAGAACGACCCAGCGTTTGTGATGCTGAGAGCACAACGTACCAGCGTCTGTGATGCTGAGAGCCGAGACCCGGAAGAACTTGCCACACGCCGTGCCGAGATCCACGTTGTCTGCAGAATCGGTGGGAACGTGATGAGAGAGGGGTGCAAGTGAGAAGCGAGCGAGCTCATGAAAAGCAATACGGCAGTGGTGAGCAAGCCCAAAAGGCTCTGCTACCCATGACTTGCTATTCATTATTGCCGAATTGTGCTGCACTTACTGCCCGAGTAGTGGTGCACTTACTGCCCGAGTAGTGGTGCACTTACTGCCCGAGTAGTGGTGCACTTACTGCCCGAGTAGTGGTGCACGCCCGTCTTGGAGAGCATGGCGTAGTACTCGATCTCCGACTTGCGCAGCGGCGGGCAGTTGTTGCCGATGATCACCAGCTTCGCTGCACGCACGCACACCACACCACACCACACCACGCACGCGCACACACATAACAGCAGCGCGATTAAGAGACGTACTACGGCCAGAGGGGAGGCAGAGAGCGGGGAGGGGAGGTGATTGTGGGTCATGGCGCTTAGCCGCAGCTGCTCGTGGCACCCGTGTCGCTCATCTATTCCTTCGCATCCGAGTCAACCCTCGCAAATGCGCAGTGAGTATGCGGCGGAGCGCAGCGAACTAACTCGAACAGGCTCGAATTCAGTGACAAGCCTGACCATGCGCTCTGACAGGAAGGTGCGCGCTATCGGAAGCTAACGACAGACTTCACAACGCCAAGCCCACCTCACCGCCCCGCCCGCACTGGACGCCCGCTGCATTCCACGAGGAACACCGCGCCCCCCTAAAACCGCACCTCCCCAAAAAACCGCCTCTTTCCTTCAAACCGCTGCTCCCCTCTAAATTCGCTTCTCCCTTCAAACCGCTGCTCCCCCCTAAGAATCGCTTCTCTCCGTTCAAACCGTTTTCCCCTCTTAAAGCTGCTTCTCAACCCTGAAAAGACTTCTCCCCTCTGCCTTTCTTCATGCTGATCTCGCAGTAAGAAGCTTCCTGAACGCTAGCCGCACCCCCCTGTTGTAATCTCCCCCGCCCCACCGCTCCTCGACCCACTCTCCCTAGCAACTCGCGGCTGCCATCCACTGCCGTCAGCAGCCGCCCACTCGGCGCGCTACCGTCCGCTCCACGCGACAGCGCCGCTCCAACCCACGTGGCCCGCCTGCCCGTCACACGAGTCGCTGACTACCCCTGCACGCAGGTCGGCTACACGGTGGTGCACGCCCGCCCACGACCAGCCCACCAAATGGCCCCTTCCCCCAATCTTGCGAATCCACGTGGCATAACCACGATCGACCACTAACCGCTAACTGTGAGTGTGCGTCCGCGATGGCACACGGCTTGAGAGCCTAACCCCGAACAGAACCTAGCAGTCGCCCCGCGCTGATGGCAGACGAGACAGTCGAAAGAAGAGCGAGGGGAGGCAGGGCTGGCAGCACTCACACTTGCCGGAGCGCAGGCTCTTGAGCACGGTCTTGTAGCCCAGCGTGTACTTGCCGCTCTTCATCACCAGCGTCAGCCGGCTGTTAATGTTCTCCTGCGCCTTCTTCTGCTCCCCGCGCGCCAGCCATCAGGGAGGGGAGGGGGGGGGGGAAGAGGGGGAGGGAGGGAGGGGGGGGAGTGGGGGCCGGGGGGCAACGGCGCGTCTATGAGCGGCAGCGGCGAGTGGGCAAGCAAGTGGCGGAGAACATGGGAGAGAGGGCGACATGAGCGCAGCACTGGTGTGGCGCGAGTGGAGCAACGCATGTGCGACACCGGTGCCGCGTGCGGGCTACTCTACTAGTCGACTTACAGTCTTCTTTGCGGGAGCCATGACGACTGCTGCGAATGACGATGACACGAAGCAGCTGCACACAAGTAAGCAGACACGCAAGCATGGATGCAAGCACAGACGAGAGCACAGAAAATATTGAAACAGACGTACGCCTACGGCGTGGATCGATCGACAGCGCTACCCTAGACTGGCACACACGAAACCCCTTCGTCGGACTTGGGCACACTACACCGCGTCATAAGTTCAGACACAACGGTTTTCCATGGTGCGCGGTCTAATTGCACAAATTAGTACTCAAAACGGCGGGACGGCGCGAATGCGGGACTGAGAACTGCGGGGATAAGGGTGGATGGGCTGGAAGGGTAATTGTGTAACTCCTGAAAATTTTCGAGCAAACTCTTTAAAACGGATGAAAGGACCGATATTAAGGCACAGTTACAGCGACGGATAAACTCTAGAGGTCGAACAACGTGAGAGCGCTCACCACGGATTGGGCACAGGAGATCAGTGAGGTGCCAAAAAGGAGCAATAGTAAGCGACTGAGGGCGTGTTATTGCTGGGAGGGAGAGGCAACAGCAAGGAGAGGATCTAGCAGGAAGAGGCAGAGATGGAACGAGGGGAGGGGAAAGGCGAAACAGGGAGTTGAGATTGAGGTTACTGGGGTACGCGGTGGGGTTGGTCTATGCCAAGATCGCAAAGGGCCGGGAAAACGCGGAGCCCCAATTGTCAACCAACAAAAGCCTCCAAACGCCATCATTGGTGAAACTAGCATACATTTGTACAATAAAAAGAAACAGCCTTTACATTGCTCATACCACAAACAGTGAGATTAGAAAGATTCTTAAATGCGCCATAATTAGAGGAATTATCAAGTTTTTTTTTTTCCTGAAGCGTAATGCATTGCGTATAGACCGAACTCTTGTACAGCTCGCATTGCCTTCTCACATCACGCTCTTAAGAGTGTTGGAATTGGAAACAAGTAATCTAACGCTTCTGCAGTGTTCGAAGTATCGACACGAGAATGGAGCAGACTACAGCGAAACAACACGCGAGTCGATAATCGTAACAGCTGGAGGTTACGCGAAGGTTAAAGGTCGCTGACCTTTGATTCGACGAAAAATACAGTACGACAGCAAAGACACATAACTGACTCGATACTGAGCAGTTTGTCAGAGGTCCACTGGAGATCCCCGATTGATCCTAGGGAAGGGTTACAGGCTCGTTGTCCTGGGGGGTTATGGGCGCTCTGACCCGCTACTGAAACAAGCCCTTTTATCCCAGTGGTCTAGTGGTTGGGATTCTGACATGGTATCAGAGCGAAGGTCTCGGGTTCGAATCCCAGTGTGTGCTCTTCGGGCATCCCAGTGCGGGGGGGTGTCAGAGGTCCACTGGAGATCCCCGATTGATCCTAGGGAAGGGTTACAGGCTCGTTGTCCTGGGGGGTTATGGGCGCTCTGACCAAGGGCGATTTTTCAGCCCAACATGGTATCAGAGCAAACAAGGCAAGATCGATTTCAAAAACTCATACGACAAAACAAGACATGAAAATACAGAAGGAGAGAAGCTCCTCTAATGGATCTCTCGGCACTACTCCTACTCCACCTCCAGCCTCTAGCCTACAGACAGAGGAAGGCACAGCAACAAGACCAGCTACGGAGTCGACCGAAACTCCCGGAAATCAAACAGCAGGCTTTGACCCAAGCATGATGGAGAAGTTCTTCTCCTTCATGTCCTTCTACGAGCAACACTAGCAAGCAGCTCCTGTGCAATCAAACAACAGTGACAACAATAACAGGGCTACTCCAATGAGCCTTGACGGTTCATCGTATGCGTGCGGAAATCAGCAGCAACCCACCCTTGCTCCGTACGAACCTCAACGTGGCTCCATCATCTTCGCGCCACACCCACAGTCTTCACCTGGACAAGAGAAGACATTGGACGCACTTCAAGTTCATTCACAATTCGCACATGTGTTAAAACTGCTGACATCAACACCTTTCGACGGAAAGGACTTCGATACCTGGTCATTTGAATTCGAGCTGATGATGGAGGGCGCGCAAATACTTGGATTCTTCGACGGGTCCCTGCCATACCCAACGCATGGGACACAATATGACAAGCAGCAGTATACATATCAGACGCTGATGGCGTACACGATACTTCTTCGAAACATAACGCCAAACTGTCAAACTTATATGCTATAGTCTGTTTAGGCTGTAGTGGGGCAGTTCATATGGGGTACAACACTTTTAGGTTTCCTACTTGTACCCACCTGCTTGCTAGTGTCAGAATCCCAACCACTAGACCATTGGGATAAAAGGGCTTGTTAAGTAGCGGGTCAGTGCGCCCATAACCCCCCAGGACAACGTGCCTGTAACCCTTCCCTAGGATCAATCAGGGATCACCAGTGGACCTCTGACACCCCCCCGCACTGGGATGCCCGAAGTGCACACACTGGGATTCGAACCCGAGACCTTCGCTCTGATACTATGTCAGAATCCCAACCACTACACCATTGGGATAAAAGGGCTTGTTAAGTAGCGGGTCAGTGCGCCCATAACCCCCCAAGACAACGTGCCTGTAACCCTTCCCTAGGATCAATCGGGGATCACCAGTGGACCTCTGACAGCTAGTTCAATCATTCATTCGTTCACTATTCTGACATGGTATTCTGAGCAGGTTCCCTAGTGGGAACGTTTTTTTTCCTGCCCTGCTCGAAGCGCGCCTCGCGCCCTGCCCTAGTACGGCCCGTCACGGCCCAGCCTTCGCTGGCCCGTCGCGGCCCTGCCTTCGCTGGCCTGTCGCGGCCCTACCTTCCCCGCCCGTTGCTGGCCCGTCCCGGCCCGTCGCCACCAGTCGCTGGCCCGTAGCCGCTCGTCGCGGCCCTGCTTTCGCCGCCCACTACGGCCCTGCCCTGCAGCCGCCCTGTCATGGCCCTGCCTTTCGCCGCCCGTCGCTGGCCCGTCCCGGCCCGTCGCCGGCCCGTCCCGGCCCGTTGCCGCCCGTCGCCGGCCCGTCGCCGCCCGTCGCTGGCCCGTCGCCGCTCGTCGCGGCCCTGCCTTTGCCGCCCTGTCGCGGCCCTGCCCTGCTGCCACCCCAGTTGCGGTCCTGCCTTCGCCGCCCGTCGCAGCCCTGTCCTGCAGCCGCCCTATCGCGACCCTGCCCTGCTGCCGCCCGAGTCGCGGCCCTGACCTAAACAGCCAGCTGCGGCCCTGCACCCGCCCCTGGTAAGCACCCGCGCCGCTCTGCCGCGCCGCGCCGCCAGGAGCTGAGCCGCGCCGCCTGGCCGAGCCACGCCGCCCAGCCGAGCCGTGCCGCCCAGCTGAGCCGCGCCGCCCAGCCGAGCCGCGCCGCCCTGCCGAGCCGCGCCGCCCTACAGAGCAGCGCCGCCCTACTGGCCCGCACTGCTCTGCCTGCGCTGCTCCTACTGCTACTGCTTCTTCTGCTGCCACTGCTGCTCCTACTGCTACTGCCACTATGGCTAGCCCTACTGTTCTTACCTTTGATGCTGAGGGGCGTGCAGTTGACTTTGACGTGTGGGTTGACGATCTGCAGCTCTTTCTTCAGTGTGACTCAAGGGACGGGGTATCCCTTTTCGATCACACGTCCGGTGTCTCTACTGCACCTGCTGCCACTGCTGACAGTACGGTTCGCTCGCAGTGGACCACTCGTGACGATGTTGCTCGCCTTGCTGTTCGTAGTCACCTGCCGTCTGCTGAGCGCGCGCACTTTGGCCAGTACAAGACTACTCAGTCTTTGTATGACGTTGTAGTAGCACGATACTCCTCCCCTGTCACTGCTGCCCTCAGCCGCCTCATGCTACCGTACCTGTTCCCTGACCTTGCCGCTTTTGCCACAGTCGCTGACCTCATTACTCACCTCCGCACTAGCGACGCCCGCTACCGCGCTGCGCTTCCCACTGAGTTCTGTGCCAAACCCCCCCCCCCATGTACATCACCCTTTACTACCTAGTCACACGCCTCCCTGACTCCCTTGTTTCAGTTAGGGACCACTTTCTCTCCCTTTGCCCTACCGAGCTCACCATCGACATGCTAGAGGAGCGCCTCACTGCAGCTGAGAAGAGTATCTTAGCTGTAGGTGCTTCTCGCGGCGACCCTCGCGCCCCTTTCTTTGAGGGGTGTTCCCCCGTCCCCCTTCTCCCCTCTGTTGCTTCTGCTGCTGCTGTCGACCTCGTTGGCACTGCGGAGGTCGGGGCTGCGTCTGCTCCTAGTGGGAGGCGCCGCAACAGCAAGGGCAAGGGGGGCAAGGGTGGTGGAGGGGACGGTGGGGGCAGCGGTGGAGGCGGTGGAGGAGGCGGAGGGGGTGGCGGTGGAGGTGGGGGTGGTGGTGGGAGTGGGGGCTTCGGTGGCGGTGGTGGGGGTAGTGGAGGCAGCGGCATCGGTGGTGGAGGCAGCGGCAGCGGTGGTGGAGGTGGCAGCGGCGGTGGTGCTGGTCGAGGTGCAGCCGTGCAGCGTGGAGGCCTTGGTGGTAGCCAGCGCCAGCAGCAGCCGCGTTCCCGTGAGACCCCGTCGGCCCAGCAACTTCGTGAGTGGTACTCTGGGCGTGGGAGGTCTGGGGGTGTTGGTCCCTGCACTTACGTTCTTCGCATCGGCGGGCGCCGTGGGGAGACGTGCGGGCTGCCACACACTGCGCAGCGCTGCTTCGGTCGCCTGACTGACGCCTGGCGCGCCCAGTTTCCTGACGCTATTGAGCTCCCTCGCTGGGGTGATCTGCTTAGGCAGAATGTTGCTATCTTTGATCTTGATTTCGATGCTATCCTTGCTGCCATGTATGCTGTGACTGATAGTGCTGAGGGTGACTGCTACCTGTGTGTTCCCCCCGACCCGAGCATTGAGGCTGCTGCTCTAGGTGCTAGTGAGTCTGCTGCTTCAGGTACTAGTGCGTCTGCTGCTCCAGGTACTAGTGCGTCTGCTGCTCCAGGTACTAGTGAGTCTGCTGCTCCCGGTGCTGGTGAGTCTGCTCTCTCTGGTATTGCACCTACTGAGGCCTTGCACACTTTCACACTTGACTCTGGTGCTTCGCGCTCTTTCTTTCGCGACAGCACCACACTCACCCCGCTCAGTCGGCTGTCGCAGTCTCACTGGCTGACCCCTCTGGGGGCCCGGTCCTTGCTCACTCTTCCACGGTTCTACCGTGTCCTGCAGCCCCGTCGGGCTTGCTGTCGGGACTCCACCTCCCCTCGTTCTCTACGAACTTGGTGAGTGGAGCTGACCTCCAGGACGCGTGGGTTGACCAGTTCACCCCTGGAGGTCAGCGTGTGACCCACTGCACTTGCTCTCGGACGGGCCGCCACCTGGCCACGTTCACCCGTCGGCCAGGGTCGAGTCTATACACACTGACTACTGCGTCTCCTCCGGTTACTGCATATGGTCAGGTAGCCGCGTCTAGTCAGGTGACTGCTGCCACGTCCAGGTCTAGTCCAGAGTCGGCCCCCTACTCGTGTCGTCCTCTGTCACACGAGACTCTCCTTTGGCACCACCGCCTTCGTCACCCCTCCCTACCTCGTCTTCGAGGTATGGCCTCCCGTACCCTTGTCTCTGGTCTCCCCAGGTCCCTTTTCTTCCTCCGGGGCCTGCCCCTACCTGTGTTCCTTGTGTGGAGGGCCGGCAGCGCGCCGCTCCTCATTCTGTGAAGAATTAAACAGGAATGAATGAACTAGGAAAGTGTGAGATACAAATATGAAACCTGTACCCCTTAGTGTCTACCCCACTACAGCCTACATAGGCTAATGCATATACATCTGACACACCCCCATAGGCAAAGTGGGGGAGAACTAGGGGTCACAAGACCAGTCAAGCAAAGCAAAGCTCAGGGTGGATCACAATGTCACCACACAGTCTGAGCACCGGTTCAAAGGCCACAAGGCCAGTTCACATGCAAGTTCATATATAAAGGTAAACAAGCAAGTGCAGGTATATATAGATCACAGTACAAGGAAAGTCAAGAGGTAAGCAAGTGAGGCCAAGTAGGCACAAGACCTAGCATAGTACAGAAGCGCTGATGATCACAAGGCTGAAGTGCCTTGGTAAAGATATCAGCAGTGTTGGCCTGAGAGGCCACGTAAGCAAGGCGCAGCTGACCACGCTGCTGCAGCTCACGAGCAAGGAAGTAGCGAAGAGCAATGTGCTTCGTTCTGTGCTCCAGTCTGTGCTCCCGACACAAGGCCAGCATAGCCTTGTTGTCTACGTACAGAACTGGAGGAGAACGAGGCGGCTCTCCCAGGTCAGTCAGTAAGTAGGTGAGCCAGCGTAACTCCTGTGCAGCCATGGCCCCTGCGTAGATCTCAGCCTCACAGCTGGAGCTGAGAACAGAAGACGAGCGAGTAGACCGCCACGAAACAGAGCCGGAACCAAGGCTGAAGGTGTAACCCTGTGACGACCGCTGAGTAGCCAGGTCGTCAACCCAAGACGCGTCTGCGTGACCAGTGAGGACCACTGGACTCCGCCCTCCAAGCACTAGCCCCAAGCCCGAAGTACTGCACAAGTAGCGCAACACCCTCTTCGCTGCAGCCATGTGCTCTGGTCGGTGTCTCCCAGGAGCAACATAGCGTGCCAAGATGCTCAGAGGGTATGCTAGGTCAGGTCGAGTGCAGGTCATCAGGTACATGAGGCAGCCAACAAGCTCTGGGTACGGGCCACTCGGCTCTACGGACTCATCCGAAGGCAGAGCTGAGAGCGAGTGGCGAGTAGACAGAGGAGTGGCCTGAGGCGAGGAGTACGTGAAGTCGAAGCGCTGAAGGACCTGCTGCACCATGTGTGACTGAGTCAGGGTAATGGTGCGCCGTGCTCTGTCCCGGGTGATCTGCAAGCCAAGATAGCTGCGCAGTTCACCCAGGTCTGTGCACGTGTGTCTCTTCTGCAGCTCGGACTTCACGTGGGCGAGTCCAGCAGTGTTAGCTGTAGCAAACACCAAGTCGTCGACGTACACGAGGATGTAGAACGGCGGCAGCAAAGTGTCGGTGCGAAGAAACAGCGACGGGTCAGCAGTGGAAGGAGCAAACCCAAGAGCCGCAAGCGTAGTCCTCAGTGTGTCGTGCCACTCACGTGGCGCCTGGCGGAGACCGTAGACTGGCCGCCGGAGGCTCCACTGGGTACCAGGAGGAAACGACCCAGTGAAGCCAGGTGGGCGGCGCAGCCAGATCTCCTCGTGCAGACTGCCCTGTAGGAAAGCAGTGCTGAAGTCAAGGGAGTGAAGCTCGTAGTCACGCTGAGCAGCAACATGCAGCAGAACCCGAAGAGTGGTCATCTTCGGGGTCGGGGAGAAGGTCTGAAAGTAGTCAACTCCCTGCCGCTGACTGAAGCCTCGAGCCACGTAACGCGTCTTGAAGACAGGCGGAGAACCCGGCGGCCGCTTCACCCTGAAAATCCACATGCCACTGACGATGTTCGCCCCAGGTGGGGGAACGTCGTCGACGTAGGTGCCTGTGGACTTCCAGGAAGCCATCTCTGCGTCCATGGCTGCCTGCCACTGAGAGGAGTAAGGACCCTCTATCGCCTCTGCGTAAGAGCGCGGGGTCGGGATGTCTGGTGCATCCGGGTCTCCCTCAGGGGCAAGCAGCGTGGACACGAGATGAGGTAAAGCAGCAGCAAAACACTGGAACTCCTCCTGTCGGTCCTCAAGGACGTCCGTGCTAAGAGCACACTCACCCCCGACGGACGGAGGACAGACAGACGCAGACTCAGCAACAAGACTAGCGGCGTAGTCTAGACGACAGTGAGCAGCGAAGTCGACAAGCTCGGTAACTAAGGCAGACGCAGCAGTGGACTCAAAGGAAGGGTCAGTGACAACAGTGGCTAGGAAACGCGTGACAGTAGGACTGGCAGCACAAAGGGAGTCAGACGCCGGGTCAGCAAGAGCAGGAAGAGAGGACTCTGGAGGAGACGGCAAAGGGACACGCTGTGGCGCAGTGGAAGGACGCAGTGCCATCTGATGCGTGCCCGGGACTGCAGGAGGACGCGGACGTGGAACACGACGACTAGTGCGAGCAGTGCAAACAGGCGACGCAGGACGCGACTCAGGCTCACGACGCTCAGCAAGACCTCCAGTAGGACCAGCGTAGGGAGAAGGAGCAGGCAGAGGGGAGACCAGCTGTAACTGTGACTCGGACTGGACAGGCGGAGGACACTCGAAGGAAGGAGCAGGACTAGAAGAAGGCGGAAGACCAAGAACCTGCTCAAGGAGCGGAACGAAGTACGGCCGCGGCCGCGCAGCACCTCCAGACTCAGCAGGGACAACACCAGTACCCCCAGCGTCAGCTCCAACTCCAGCAGCACCACCAGCTCCAATACCTCTAGCAGCTCCAGCTCCAGCAGGACCACCAGCAGACACAGCCGCTCCGGCTCCAGTACCTCCAGTAGCACCCACTCCAGCAGCACCACCAGCTCCAGCTCCACCAGTAGCTCCAGCACCAGGAGCACCACCAGGCCCAGCAGCTCCAGTACCTCCAGTACGAGCACCTCCGGGACCCGTGGCTCCAGCACCCCCAGCAGAAGCAGAACCTCCAGTACCGGCTCCAGCAGCACCTCCAGCTCCAGAACCTCCAGCAGCAGTAGAACCTCCAGTACCGGCAGCACCTCCAGCTCCAGCAGCACGGCTCCAGCGGCGAGCAAACCACTCGCGCAGCTCCTGTGGAGAGGGAAGCTCCCGCCGGGACAAAGCACCCGAAGGACCGCCAGGTCCAGCACCGACAGGCTCCACACCCCCAATCCCAGCAGCCCCAGGCTCAGCACCCCCAGAAGCAGCACCCCCAGGCCCCGCACGCTCAGGCTCAGCACCCCCAGACCCAGCACCCCCAGGCTCCGCACGCTCAGGCTCAGCACCCCCAGATGCACCAGAGTCAGCAGCTACCTCGACAGACTCGACTACATCTATCTGGGACACACCTGAGGGGGCAGGACCCTGAGGGGGGAGGGGGTCTACCGGGGGGGGACCGGGAGCGAGGAAGAGCGGCGGGGGGGGGAGGGGGGCAGTGCGGTAGGGGAAGAGACGGTAGTACGGAACCGACTCGTCAAACGTGACGTCCTGGGAGGACAGAACACGACGCGAGGTGGGGTGGTAAAACTGCCAACCAGGCGCGTCAGGGGGAAAGCCGAGGAAGACGCAAGGAACAGCACGGGAGGACAGCTTCTCCGCAGACAAGTCTCGGACGAAAGCTCGAGATCCCCAGACACGGAACGCAGACGCATCACCAACCTTCCCCGTCCACCGCAGAGTAGGGGAGGTCTCCGGTAGGGAGACCCGGGGCTGAAGGTTGATCTGATGCGCCGCGTACTGAACCGCGAACGGCCACAGAAAATGGGGAGCAGCCGCACGGATCATGGACGTACGAGCGACATCCATGACCATGCCAATGCGGCGCTCAGCAATCCCATTTTGCTGTGGAGAGGCCGGAAGCGTGAACGTCTGGCGGATGCCCTCCGCACGACAGAAGGATCGCAGAAGGTCGGAGGAAAACTCTCTGCCTCTGTCAGAGTGCAGACGCAGAACAGGAAAGTCCGAGCCGAAACGCTCTCTGAGCTGGAGACGAGCAACGCGGATCCAGTCGATCAACACCTCAGTGACCGCATCCTTGCTGCGCAAGGGGAAGACAGGGGTGTAACGCGAGAAGTCGTCAACCACCAGCAGGAAGTAACGCTCGTGACCCTGTCCACGGACTCAAGCTGGGCCCCACACGTCCATGTGAAGAGTCTGCAGCGGAGCCTCTGTCGGGGGAAACTCGGAGGAGTGAGGAGCGGCGCGCTGCCGCCCCTCGACGCAGGGAACGCAGGTAGGGGCAGGTCCCGGGGGAAGGGGAGGGAGGGACCGGGGGATACCAGAGACAAGGACACGGGAGGCCATGCCTCGGAGACGAGGCAAGGAGGGGTGACCAAGGCGGTGGTGCCAGAGGAGGGTCTGGTGGGACAGGAGGCGACACGAGCAGGGGGCAGACTCAGGACCTGACCGAGACGCTGCAGCAAACACCTGACTCGACGCAGCTACCTGACCAGACGCAGCAACCGGAGGAGACTCTGTGGTCAGTGTGTACAGGCTCGACCCCTGTCGACGGGTAAACGAGGCCAAGTGGCGGACCGTCTGAGCACACGTGCAGTGGGTCACTCGCTGACCTGCAGGAGTGAACTGGTCAACTCCGGCATCCTGAAGGTCAGCACCACTCACCAAGTTCGTGGAGAACGAGGGGAGGTAGAGACCAGACAGGGAGCCAGACGGGGCCGCCGGACACGGGAGGACAGTGGAGTAGCGAGCAAGGACAGGACCCCCAGAGGGGTCTGCCAGGGAGACCGCAACCGGCCGACTGAGCGGCGTAAGGGTGGTGCGGTCTCGAAAGAAGGAGCGGGAAGCACCCGAGTCGAGGGTGAAGGTGTGAAAGACCTGAGCCGACTCGGTACCTGAGAGAGCAGACTCACCAGCACCTAGAGTAGCAGACTCACGAGTACCTGGAGCAGCAGACTCACTAGCACCTAGAGCAGCAGCCTCAATACCAGGGTCAGGCGGAACACACACGTAACAGTCACCCTCAGCACTAATAGACACAGCATACATGGCAGCAAGAATAGCATCAAAGTCAAGATCAAAGATAGCTACACCCGACTTGAGCAGATCACCCCAGCGAGGGATCTCAGTGGCGTCAGGGAACTGGGTAGGCCAGGCGTCTGTCAGGCGACCGAAGCAGCGCTGGGTGGCGTGCTGGCCACCACACTGCTCTCCAGTGCGGTTGCCTGTGCGCAGGACGTAGGCACAGGGACCAGCACCCCCAGACCCCTGGCGCCCTGCGTACCACTCACGAAGCTGCTGGGGCGACGGGGTCTCACGAGAGCGTGACTGGTGCTGGGGTCCCTGCTGCACAGCTCCGCCTGTACTAGCTCCACCTCCGCCGCCGTCGCCTCCGCCTCCTCCACCCCAACCGCCACCGCCACCGCCGCCTCCACCTCCACCGCCGCCACCGAAGCCCCCACCTCTGCCACCACCCCCACCCCCACCCCCTCCTCCGCCTCCACCGCCACTACCGCCTCCCCCACCACCTCCTCCAGCGCCCTTGCCCCGCTTGCCCTTGCTGATGCGGCGCCTCTCACTAGGAGCAGACGCAGCGCTGACCGACTCGGTGCCAACAAGGTCTACAGCAGCAGCAGAGGCAACGGAGGGCAAAAGAGGAACGGGGGAGCACCCCTCAAAGAAAGGGGTACGGGGGTCACCACGAGAGGCGCCTACAGCGGTGATACTAGTCTCTGCTGCAAGGAGGCGCTCCTAGAGGAGGTCGACAGTGAGGGTGGTAGGGCAAAGAGAGAGGAAGTGGTCCCTGACCGAGCGGAGAGTGTCAGGGAGTCGAGTGACTAGGTAGTAGAGGGTGATGTACATGGGGGGGGGGGGTTCTGGGCGCAGAACTCAGCAGGAAGCGCAGCGCGGTAGCGAGTGTCACTAGTGCGGAGGTGCGTAATGAGGTCAGTGACTGTGGCAAAGGCAGCGAGGTCAGGGAACAGGTACGGTAGCATGAGGCGGCTAAGCGCAGCAGTGGCAGGGGAAGAGTAGCGTGCAACTACTGCGTCGTACAGAGTCTTAGCACTCTTGTACTGACTAAAGTGCGCGCGCTCAGTAGACGGTAGGTGACTACGCACAGCAAGGCGGGCAGCAGCATCGCGCGTGAGCCACTGCGAGCGAACGGTACTGTCAGCATCAGCAGCAGGGGCAGTAGAGGCGCCCGATGTAAGATCAAACAGGGAGAGACCATCCTTGCTATCGCACTGAAGGAAAAGCTGCAGATCATCTAGCCAGACATCAAAGTCAACCGCTCGACCCTCAGCATCAAAGGTGAGAAGACTAGGACTAGCCATGATAGGAGCAGCAGCAGACTAGCAGCGGCAGCAGTGCAACTGAGCGAGGCAGGACAGTGCGACTCGGCAGGGCGACTCGGCAAAGCAGTGCGGCTCGGCCGCGCGGCTCGGCCCGGCTAGGCTCTTACCAGGGGCGGAGCCGACATGTCCGGGACTGGGTCGAGGCCGGGACAGGGCCGGGACAGGGTCGGGGCCGAGCAGGGTCCGGGACGGGGCAGCAACGGGGCCGGGACAGGGTCAGGGCCGGGGCAGGTCCGGGACAGGGTCGGGGCCGAGCAGGGTCCGGGACGGGGCAGCAACGGGGCCGGGACAGGGTCGGGGCCGGGGCAGGTCCGGGACGGGGTCGGGGCCAAGGCAGGTCCGGGACGGAGTCGAGGCCGGGGCAGGTCCGGGACGGGGCCGAGACGGGGCCGGGGTAGGGCCGGGACGGGGCCTTTTAGGGGCGGCGTAGGGGCCGCGTCAGGTACGGGGCCGGGTCGGGCCGTTTAGGGGCCGCGTAGGAGCCGCGTAGGGGCGGAGTAGGGGCCGCGGAGGGGCCGCGTCAGGGACGGGGCCGTGTCAGGTATGGGGCCGCGTAGGGGCCGCGTCAGGTACGGGGCCGGGTCAGGCCGTGTAGGGGCGGCGTAGGGGCCGCTGAGGGGCCGCGTAGGGGGCCGCGCAGGGGGCCGCGTAGGGGCCGGGTAGGGGCCGCGTAGGGGCCGCGTAGGGGCCGGGTAGGGGCCGCGTAGGGGCCGCGTAGGGGCCGCGTAGGGGCCGCGTAGGGGCCGCGTAGGGGCCGCGTAGGGGCCGGGTAGGGGCGGGGCCGCGTCAGGGACGGGGCCGCGTCAGGTACGGGGCCGCGACGGGGCCGTTTAGGGGCGGCGTAGGGATCGCGTAGGGGCCGCGTAGGGGCCGTTAGGGGCCGCTAGGGGGGCCGCGAAAAATTTTTTTAGGGCAGGGCGCGAGACGCGCTTCGGGCAGCTAAAAAAAAAGTTGCTTATGGTGGGCCCTTAGGAAGGAACGGTCCCATGAGGGAACCCGCTCTATACCATGTGAAGAATTAAACAGGAATGAATGAACTAGGAAAGTGTGAGATACAAATATGAAACCTGTACCCCTTAGTGTCTACCCCACTACAGCCTACATAGGCTAAGGCATATACATCTGACACACTCCTCCGAGTTCCCTCCGATAGAGGCTCCCCTGCAGACTCTTCACATGGACGTGTGGGGCCCAGCCCGCGTCCGTGGACAGGGTCACGAGCGTTACTTCCTGCTGGTCGTTGACGACTACTCGCGTTACACCACAGTCTTCCCCTTGCGCCGCAAGGGTGAGGTCACTGAGGTGTTGATCGACTGGATCCGCGGTGCCCGTCGCCAGCTCAGCGAGAGTTTCGGCTCGGACCTTCCTGTTCTGCGTCTGCACTCAGACAGAGGTGGAGAGTTTTCCTCCGACCTTCTAAGGGCCTTCTGTCATGCGGAGGGCATCCGCCAGACGTTCACGCTTCCGGCCTCCCCACAGCAAAATGGGATTGCTTAGCGCCGCATTGGCATGGTCATGGATGTCGCTCGTACGTCCATGATCCATGCGGCTGCTCCCAATTTTCTGTGGCCGTTCGCGGTTCAGTACGCAGCGCATCAGATCAACCTTCAGCCTCGTGTCTCCTTGCTGGAGACCACACCTACTCTGCGGTGGACGGGGAAGGTTGGCGATGCGTCTGTGTTCCGTGTCTGGGGATCTAGAGCTTTTGTCCGCGATGCTTATGCGGACAAGCTGTCCTCCCGTGCCGTTCCCTGCGTCTTCCTTGGCTTCCCCCCTGACGCACCTGGGTGGCAGTTTTACCACCCCACCTTGCGTCGTGTTCTGTCCTCTCAGGACGTCACGTTTGATGAGTCGGTATCTTACTACCGTCTCTTTCCCTACCGCACAGCCTCTCTCCCCCCCCCCCACCACTCTTCCTTGCACCAGGTGCTCCTCCGGTAGACCCCCTCCCCCCTCAGGGTCCTGCCCCCTCAGGTGTGTCCCAGGTAGACCCTGTCGAGCCTGTCAAGGTAGCTGTCGACTCTGGTACTGCTAGGGGTGCTGAGCCTGCGGGTGCGGGGCCTGGGGGTGCTGAGCCTGGGGTTGCTGAGTCTGAGGGTGCGGAGCCTGGGGGTGCTGAGCCTGAGCGTGTGGAGCCTGGGGGTGCTGAGCCTGGGGGTACTGAGTCTGGGGGTGCTGAGCTTCGGGGTGCTGAGCCTGAGCGTGCTAAGTCTGGAGGTTCTCAGGGTGTCCCGTCACGGCGGGAGCCCCTCTCTCCGCAGCAGCTTCGTGAGTGGTACGCTCGGTGCTGTAGCCGTGCTGCTGGAGGTGCTGCTGGTGCTGGAGTTGCTGGAGGTGCTGCTGGTGCTGGAGCTGCTGGAGCCGCTGGTCCTTGAGGTGCTGGTACTGGAGGTTCTGGCACTGTTGGAGGTCCTACTGGTGTTGGAGCCGCTGGAGGTGCTTCTGGAGCTGGAGCTGCTGGAGGTGCTGGAGTTGCTGGAGCCGCTGGTCCAGGAGGTGCTGGTGCTGGAGGTACTGGCGCTGTTGGAGGTCCTGCTGGTGTTGGAGCTGCTGGAGGTGCTGGAGCAGCTGGTCCCGGAGGTGCTCGTACTGGCGGTACTGGAGCTGCTGGGGCTGGTGGTGCTGCAGGAGTTGGAGGTGTGGGTGCTGGAGCTGTTGCTCATGGAGGTGCTGCTGGAGCTGGACCTGCTGGAGGTGCTGGAGCTGGTGGTGCTGCGGGAGTTGTAGCTGGAGACCCTGGAGCTGAGGGTACTGGTGCTGTCTCTGCTGTTTCTGGAGGTGCTGCGCGGCCGCGACCGTACTACGTTCCGCTCCTTCAGCAGGTTCTTCGTCTCCCGCCTTCTCCTAGTCCTACTCCTCCTTTACTGAGTCCACCGCCTGTCCAGTCACCGTCGTAGTTACAGCCCGCCTCTCCACTGCCTGGTTCTTCTCCTTACTCTGGACCGACTAGAGGTCTCACGGAGCGTCGTGAGCCTGAGTCTCGTCCTGCGTCGCCTGAGTCTCGTCCTGAGTCGCCTGTTCGCCCTGTTCGCATTGGTCGTCGTGTTCCACGTCCGCGTCCTCCTCCTGTCCCCGGCACTCACTCTATGACTCTGCGTCCTTCCTCTGCTCCACAGCGTGTCCCTCTGCCGTCTCCTCCTGCGTCCTCTCTTCCTGCACTTGCTGACCCGGAGTCTGACTCCCTTCGTACTGCTAGTCCTACTGTCACGCATCTCCTGGCCACTGTTATCACTGACCCTTCCTTTGAGTCCACTGCTGCGTCTGCCTTAGTTGCTGAGCTTGTCGACTTTGCTGCTCACTGTCGTCTAGACTACGCCGCTAGTCTTGTTGTTGAGTCTGCGTCTGTCTATCCTCCGTCCGTCGGGGGTGAGTGTGCTCTTGGCACGGACGTCCTTGAGGACAGACAGGAGGAGTTTGAGTGCTTTGCCGCTGCTGTACCTCATCTCGTGTCCATGCTGCTTGCCCCTGAGGGAGACCCGGATGCACCAGACATCCCGATCCCGCGCTCTTACGCAGAGGCGATAGAGGGTCCTTAATCCTCTCAGTGGCATGCAGTCATGGATGCCGAGATGGCATCCTGGAAGTCCACAGGCACCTACGTCGACGAGGTTCCCCCACCTGGGGCGAACATCGTCAGTGGCATGTGGATCTTCAGGGTTCTCCGCCTCTCTTCAAGGCGCGTTACATTGCACGAGGCTTCAGTCAGCGACAGGGAGTTGACTTCTTCCAGACCTTCTCCCGTACCCTGAAGATGACCACTCTTCGGGTGCTGCTGCACGTCGCCGCTCAGCGTGACTACGAGCTACACTCGCTTGACTTCAGCACAGCCTTCCTACAGGGCAGCCTGCACGAGGAGATCTGGCTGCGCCGCCCACCTGGCTTCACTGGGTCGTTTCCTGCTGGTACCCAGTGGAGCCTCTGGCGGCCAGTCTACGGTCTCCGCCAGGCACCACGTGAGTGGCACGACACACTGAGGATGACTCTTTCTGCTCTTGGTTTTGCTCCTTCCACTGCTGACCCATCGCTGTTTCTACGCACCGACGCCACTCTGCCGCCGTTCTACGTTCTTGTGTACGTAGACGACTTGGTCTTTGCTACTGCTGACACTGAGGCACTCGCCCACGTGAAGTCAGAGCTGCAAAAGAGACACACATGCACAGACCTGGGTGAGCTGACAAGCTATCTTGGCTTGCGGATCACCCGGGACAAAGCACAGCGCACCATTACCCTGACTCAGTCACACATGGTGTAGTAGGTCCTTCAGTGTTTCGGCTTCACTTACTCCTCGCCACAGTCCACTCCTCTGCCTACTGGTCACTCGCTCTCAGCTCCACCTTCGGACGAGTCCGTAGAGCCGAGTGGCCCGTATCCAGAGCTTGTGGGCTGCCTCATGTACCCGATGAATTGCACACGACCTAACCTTGCATACCCTCTCAGCCTTCTGGCTCGCTACGTGGCTCCCGGTAGGCACCGCAAGGTGCACTGGGATGCTGCGAAGAGGGTGTTGCGCTACTTGTGCAGTATGTCGGGCATGGGGCTCGTGCTTGGAGGACGGTCTCGAGTTGTCCTCACTGGTCACGCAGACGCTTCCTGGGTTGACGACTTGGCTACGCAGCGGTCATCACAGGGCTACACCTTCAGCCTTGGCTTCGGTTCTGTCTCGTGGCGGTCTACTCGCTCATCTTCTGTTCTCAGCTCTAGTTGTGAGGCTGAGATCTATGCTGGGGCCATGGCTGCACAGGAGTTACGTTGGCTCACCTACCTGCTAACCGACTTGGGAGAGGCGCCTCGTTCTCCTCCAGTTCTGTACGTCGATAACAAGGCAATGCTTGCCTTGTGTCAGGAGCACAGACTAGAGCACAGAACAAAACACATTGCTCTGCGCTACTTCCTTGCTCGAGAGTTGCAGCAGCGTGGTCAGCTTCGTCTTGCTTACGTGGGCTCTCGGGCCAACACTGCTGATGTTTTCACCAAGGCACTTCAGCCTTGTGATCATCAGCGTTTCAGTACTGTTCTAGGCCTTGTACCTACTGTGCCTCACTTGCTTACTTCTTGACTCTACTTGTACTGTGATCTCTATACATATACCTGCATGCTTACACTTGCTAAGTTGTGATCATTGTATTGCTTGTTCTCCTTTATATAACTCTGCATGTGAACTGGCCTTGTGGCCATTTGCTTGTGCTCAGAATGTGTGGTGACTTGGTGATCCACCCTGAGCTTGCTTTGCCTTTCTTGACCGGTCTTGTGACCTCTTGTTCTCCCCCACTTTGCCTATGGGGGTGTGTCAAACTTATATGCTATAGTCTGTTTAGGCTGTAGTGGGGCAGTTCATATGGGGTACAACACTTTTAGGTTTCCTACTTGTACCCACCTGCTTGCTAGTTCAATCATTCATTCGTTCAATATTCTGACACAAACGAGCAGCAGAACATTCGGTCTTATCGAGGATATGGCAACTCCGCCGAGCTAGCGTACGACCACCTGAAGAACCTGTATCAAGCAACAGACAGTGTTAACCAAAGTCGTCTCATGGCACAGCTGACAACAGTGGAAATGAAACCTGGCGAAAAGGGAATGGCGTATATCAGCCGTTGTCGTGGACTGCGCGACAGACTCCTTCGATGCGGAGGATCGATATCCGAAGAAGCCTTCGTAACAGTCATCATCGCTGGCCTCGGTCCTCATTGGCGCTCTACTCGAGCACACCTTCGAGCTCACGGGAAAATCTCAGAAGCAACACTTTGTGCCGAAATTCACGCTGAACAGCAAGATATGGACCTGCACGAAGAACGACACAAGAAGAAAGCGTTAGCAACAAAATTCACGTTTCACATTCAACGACGCTACAAGAACAACAACAACCGACAAAACAACCGTCAGATTCAACAATATGTCCCACCGTTCCGTCACCTCTGCAAGACGCCCAGACATCCGTGCACACACTACCCGAATCAGCAGCAGACGACGTCGCCGCAACGTCAACTTCGACCCTCAAGCAGTCAAGTAACTTCTACGTAGGCGCATCCCACGTCTTCAACGCCATCAACGACAAACCCTGCACAAGGCACAAGAAACGTCATAAACTGTATGACAAGAACGACAGACTCCTGCATCACCGGATCACCACCGTTCTACTCACCAGAAGAACAACTCGACGAGCACACTCTTCGCCGCGAGTCACTGGAGCCCAACCCGACGTATGCAGCCATCGCCCAGAGCGAGCCGTCCGGGAAAGACACTTGGTTCTTGGACAGCTGCTGTGGACAACACATGTGCTCCTCAGGTCGCTTCGTTCAACAGGAACATCAACTTCAGCGCGAAGTTGTAATCACCGTCGCCAACAACCAGAACCTGCACACACGACGACAAGGGATCGTGCAACTTCAGTCTCGAGAAACTAACATTATTTTACAAATGTCAAAGGTTTTAATTGCAGAAGGACTCGGCTACAACTTACTCAGCGTCAGTCAACTGATGGCAAAGGGCATTCATCTCGAAGCAGATAGCACCACCCAGGAGTTCAAGCTATTCCACGGAAAGGGCAGACTCTACATTGGCAAGGCAGTCTTGAAGAATAACGTATTCGTTCTTGATTTCGTCCTGGACCAAGGTACCGCCGACAGTGACACCATCATCAATTTCACCTCTTGGACACATCCACCAGATCTCGACCCCGAATTAATCCTGGAGGATTTTGGTATTCACATACCATACCTGAAGCAGAAAGGACAAGGGCAGTAGCAACAATCCGGTAAGAAGAAACAACATCGACAGCAGCAGAGACAACATCAGCAACAGCAGCAACACCTACGGCACCAATCGCATGTCAGAAAATATAATTATATGTTCTGTTATATAACTGCCTGTAGGGTTTACTGTAGTGTAGCTCCTATTGTTTGGTGGTGCACCTTTCTTCATTTTGCTATATGTACCTTGTGTGCTATAGTGAAACCACTCATTCCATCATTCCTCTCATCACTCTCCTTTTCAATTCTCTCGACACTCAACTCTCTCGACACTCACTAGCCATGGCTCCTAAGTCACGCTAGGATTCTAACATGGTATTAAGAGCAATAGTTCCCAGGACCTCACATTGATGGGCCCACCACCTAATGCCCTGCTAGCCTAGGCCCCTGCCTGTCACCCCTTGGCGTCGCCCCTAGCCCCTAGACTCGGCCCCTTGGCCCCGTCGCCCCTAGCTCGGCCCCTCGGCCCCGCTGGCCCCGTCGATTCCGTCGCCCGCGCCCGGCCCGTACCTAGCCCGCGATCGGCCCGTACCTAGCCCGCGCCCGGCCCCGTCTCGCGCCCGCTCCGGCCCGTACCTAGCCCGCGATCGGCCCGTTCCTAGCCCCGCGCCCGGCCCGTACCTAGCCCGCGACAGGCCCGTACCTAGCCCGCGCCCGGCCACGTCTTACGCCTGCGCCCGGCCCCGTCTCTTGCCTGCGCCCGGCCCGTACCTAGCCCGCGCCCGGCCCCGTCTGTCGCCAGCGCCTGGCCCCGTACCTAGCCCGCGGCCGGCCCGTATCACGCCCGCGCCCGGCCCCGTACTTAGCCCGTGCCCGGCCCAGTACCTAGCCCGCGCCCGGCCCCGTTCCGCGCCCAGCGCCCGGCCCCGTACCTGTCCAGCGCGCGGCCCTGTTTAGTGCCCGGCCCCGTACCTGCCCAGCGCCCGGCCCCGAACCTGCCCAGCGCCCGGCCCTGTACCTGCCAACGCCCGGCCCCGTACCTGCCCAGCGCCCGGCCCCGTACCTGCCCAGCGCCCGGCCCCGTACCTGCCCAGCGCCCGGCCCTGTACCTGCCCGGCGCCCGGCCCCGTACCTGCCCAGAGCCCGGCCCCGTACCTGCCCAGCGCCCGGCCCCGTACCTGCCCAGTGCCTGGCCCCGTACCTGCCCAGCGCTCGGCCCCGTTCCTGCCCAGTGCCTGGCCCCGTACTTGCCCAGCGCCCGGCCCCGTACCTGCCCAGCGCCCGGCCCCGTACCTGCCCAGCGCCCGGCCCTGTACTTGCCCAGCGCCCGGCCCCGTACCTGCCCAGAGCCCGGCCCCGTACCTGCCCAGCGCCCGGCCCCGTACCTGCCCAGCGCCTGGCCCCGTACCTGCCCAGCGCCCGGCCCCATTCCTGCCCAGTGCCCGGCCCCGTACCTGCCCAGCGCCCGGCCTCGTACCTGCCCAGCGCCCAGCCCCGTACCTGCCCAACGCCCGGCCCCGTACCTGCCCAGAGCCCGGCCCCGTACCTGCCCAGCGCCCGGCCCCGTACCTGCCCAGCGCCCGGCCCCGTACCTGCCCAGCGCCCGGCCCCGTACCTGCCCAGCGCCCGGCCCCGTACCTGCCCAGCGCCCGGCCCTGTACCTGCCCAGCGCCCAGCCCCGTACCTGCCCAGCGCCCGGCCCCGTACCTGCCCAGCGCCCGGCCCCGTACCTGCCCAGCGCCCGGCCCCGTTCCTGCCCAGTGCCCGGCCCCGTACCTGCCCAGTGCCCGGCCCCGTACCTGCCCAGCGCCCGGCCCCGTCCCTAGCCCAGCACCCGGCCCCATACCTGCCCAGCGCCCGGCCCCGTCCCTAGCCATGGCCCCGTCGCCCCTAGCCATGGCCCCTCGCAACCTGCCGCCCCTAACCGCGGCCCCGGTGCCCTGTTGCAACATGGTGGGTGAGGGGGTGGCAAGAGGGGGTTCCTCCTGCCCGTACAACCCAATTAGGGTTAGTACTTGTACCCAACTCTTTGCTAGTTCATTCATTCTCGTTCATTCTCTTGGCATGGTTTCAGAGCAGGTCCTCCGCTAGGACAAAAAAAAAAAAAAAAATCCTTAAGCCCACCACTACCCTGCTCATAGGCCCGTCGCCCCTAGGCCCGTCGACCCTAGCCTACGCGCCCGGCCCGTCGACCCTAGCCTACGCGCCCGGCCCGTCGACCCTAGCCTACGCGCGCCCGGCCCGTCGCCCCTAGCCTACGCGCGCCCGGTCCGTCGACCCTAGCCTACGTGGCCCGTCGACCCCTAGCTCTAGGCCCATCGACCCCTAGCCCAGCGCCTGGCCCCGTCCTTAGCCCGCGCCCGGCCCGTCGACACCCAGCCACGCGCCCGGCCCCGTAGCCACCTAGCCTACGCGCGCCCGGCCCGTCGACCCTAGCCTACGCGCCCGGCCCGTCGCCCCTAGCCTACGCGCGCCCGGCCCGTCGACCCTAGCCTACACGCCCGGCCCGTCGCCCCTAGCCTACGCGCCCCCGGCCTGTCGACCCAAGCCTACGCGCCCGACCCGTCGACCCTAGCCTACGCGCGCCCGGCCCGTCGCCCCTAGCATACGCGCGCCCGGTCCGTCGACCCTAGCCTACGCGGCCCGTCGACCCCTAGCCCTAGGCCCGTCGACCCCTAGCCCAGCGCCCGGCCCCATCCTTAGCCCGCGCCCAGCCCGTCGACACCCAGCCCCGCGCCCGGCCCCGTCGGCCCCTGGCTCAGCGCCTGGCCCCGTCGACCCCTAGCCCGCGCCCGGCCCCGTCGCCACCTAGCCCGCGCCCGGCCCCCCTCGTCGACCCCTAGCTACGTGCCCAGCCCCCCCCCCCCCCCCCCTCCCCGTCGACCCCTAGTCCGTGCCCGGCCCCGTCGGCCCCTAGCCCCGCGCCCAGCCCCGTCCCTAGCCCGCGCCCGGCCCCGTCGTCCCCTAGCCCCGCGCCCGGCCCCGTCGACCCCTAGCCCGCGCCCGGCCCCGTCACAACCTAGCCCGCGCCCAGCCCCTCGGCCCCTTAGCCCCATTATCACTGCTGCTACTGCTACAGCTGCTACTGTTACTCCTGCGTGCTGCACAGCTATGGCTTTGCTTTGGGTTCTTGCGTTTGATCATGAGGGTAGACCGGTTCAGTTTGACACGTGGCTTGATGACTTGCAGCTGTACCTACTGAGCGATTCTAAGGACAGTGTCTCGCTGTTTGACCTAGCGTCAGGCGCTGCTATTGCCCCTCCCGCCACAGCTGACAGTTCGACTCGCTCACAGTGGCTTACTCGCGACGCTGCTGCCCGCTTAGCCATTCGCAACCACCTGCCATTAGCTGAATGCGCTCACTTTGGACAGCACAGGACAGCGAAGGCACTGTACGACGCTGTAGTCGCTCGCTACTCCTCCCCTGCCACTGCAGCTCTAGGCCGCCTCCTTCTGCCCTACCTGTTCCCCGAGCTGTCCGCCTTTGCCACAGGCGAGGACCTGGTTGCCCACCTTCGCGCTAGTGGCGCTCGCTACAGTGCTGCCGTTCCTGCTAAGTTCCTTGACAGGAACCCGCCCCCGATGTACATCACTCTCTACTTTATAGTCACCCGCCTCCCTGACTCTCATCGCTCTGTCAGGGACCACTTCCTCTCTCTTGACCCCACCTCCCTCACTGTTGACCTCCTCGAGCAGCATCTCCTCGCAGCTGAGACTAGTGCAGTTGTTGTAGGTGCTGCTCGTGGCACTCCGTGCCCGCCCTTCTTTGAGGGGTGTTCCCCCTCCCCCCTTGCCCCCTCCTATGCCTCTGCTGCTGCTGCAGATCTCTCTGTTCCTAAGGACGTCGGGGCTGCTTCTGCTAGTGCGAAGTGCCGCAACAGCAAGGGCAAGGGTGGCCGGGGTGGTGGTGGTGGCAGCGGTGGTGGTGGAGGTGGCAGCGGGAGTGGTGGTGGGGGCAGCAGTGGAGGTGGTGGCGGCGGTGGGACAGTTGGCGGGAGTGGGGGCTCTGGTGGCGGTAGTGGAGGCAGCGGTGGGAGTGGCGGCAGTGGAGGCGGTGGGACTGGTGGCGGTGGGACTGGCACTCGGCGTGTCGGTTCTGGGGGTGGCCAGCGTCAGCAGCAGCAGCGTCGGAGCGAGACCCCGTCTCCCCGGCAGCTTTGTGAGTGGTTTCTGCGTGGGGCATCTGGGGGTAGTTGCCCGTATGTCATTCGCACGGGTGACTGTGCTGGTCAGACTTGCGGGCGGCTCCACACTCAGCACCGCTGCTTCTCCCGCCTCGACGACGCTTAGCGTGCTGAGTTTGGTGACGACGTCGAGCTCCCTCGCTGGGCAGATCTGCTTAAGTCTAGGATTGCTATCTTTGACCTAGACTCTGATGCTATTCTTTCTGCTATGTATGCTTTGTCTGTTAGTGCTGAGGGTGACTGTTACCGGTGTGTGCCGCCTGATCCAGGTATAGCCGCTGCTGCTCTAGGTGCTAGTGAGTCTGGTACTCTCCCTGGTACTGCGCCTGCTGAGGCCTTGCACACCTTCACGTTGGACTCGGGCGCCTCGCGCTGTTTCTTTCGTGACAGCACCACCCTCACTCCTCTTCCTGCACCTGTCCCGGTGCGACTGGTTGACCCCTCCGGGGGACCGGTCGTGGCCCATTCCTCCACTTTCCTCCCGTGTCCGGCGGTTCCGTCCGGCTCACTGTCAGGTCTTCACCTCCCCTCGTTCTCTACGAACTTGGTGAGTACCGCTGCCCTCCAGGATGCGATGGTCACTACCACCACTCCTGGTGGTCAGCGTGTGTCGATCTGCACGTGCACACGGACGGGCCGTCACCTGGCCACGTTCACTCGTCGGCCAGGGTCGAGTCTGTACACCCTCGCTACCGAGCCTTCTCAGGTAGCTGCGTCTGAGCAGGTGTCTGCGTCAGGTCAGGTAGCCGCCTCTTGCTCGTGTCGCCTCCTGTCGCACCAGACTCTTCTGTGGCACCACCGCCTGGGTCATCCCTCTCTGCCACGCCTTCGTGGCATGCACTCTCGTCTTCTTGTCTCTGGTCTACCCAGGTCTCTGCCTTCCCTCCCGCCCTCGCCTGCCCCGCCCTGCCTTCCTTGCGTCGAGGGGCGGCAGCACGCCGCTCCTCACTCCTCCTCGTTTCCCCCGACGACTGCTCCCCTGCAGACTCTCCACATGGACCTGTGGGGCCCAGCCCGCGTCAGTGGACAGAGCCGCGAGCGCTACTTTCTGCTGGTCGTTGACGACTACACGCGGTACACCACGGTCTTCCCCTTGCGCAACAAGGGCCAGGTCGTTGATGTCTTGATCCCTTGGATCCGCACAGTCCGTCTCCAGCTTCGCGAGCGGTTTGGCCAGGACCTTCCTGTCATACGTCTGCACTCTGATAGAGGTGGTGATATCTCCTCTAGCCTCTTGCGGGAATTTTGTCGTAGGGAGGGCATACTCCAGTCGTTCACGCTTCCAGAATCCCCTCAGCAAAATGGGATTGCTGAGTGCCGCATTGGCTTAGTCATGGAGGTTGCTCGTACCTCCATGATCCATGCGGCTGCTCCCCATTTTCTTTGGCCGTTTGCGGTCCGGTATGCTGCACATCAGCTCAACTTCAGGCCCCGTGTTTCCTTGCCGGAGACCTCGCCCACACTGTGTTGGACGGGGGAGGTTGGCGATGCGTCGGTGTTCCGGGTGTGGGGATATCGTGCCTTTGTTCGCGATACGTCCGCGGACAAGCTCTCCCCCCATGCTATCCCCTGCGTCTTCCTTGGCTTTGTCCCTGACACGCCTGGCTGGCAATTTTACCACCCCACCTCTCGCCGTGTCCTCCCGTCTCAGGACGTCACGTTCGACGAGTCGGTTCCCTTCTACCGTCTCTTCCCCTACCGCTCTGCCCCTCCCCCGCCCCCGCCGCTCTTCCTTGCTCCCGGTCCCCCTCCGGTAGACCCCCTCCCGCCCCAGGGTCCTGCTCCCTCAGGTGTGTCTCAGGTAGACCCTCTCCTTGGTCCTACGCCTGTTCAGGTAGCTGTCGGCTCAGGTGCTGCTCGAGGTGGTGCGTCTGGGGGTGCTGCGTTTGGGGGTGCGGAGCCTGGGGGTGCGGAGTCTGAGGGTGCTGAGACTGGGGGTGCTGAGCCTGGGGGTGTTGGGACTGGGGGTGGTGAGCCTGGGGGTGTTGAGCCTGGGGGTGCTGCGTCGGAGGTTGCGGAGTCTGGAGGTGCTGAGCCTCACGGTGCTGGTTCGTCTGGAGGTACTGCTGGTGCTTCACCGAGACTGTCTCCGCAGCAGCTGCGTGAGTGGTTTGTTCGACGCGCACGCCTTCGGAGTGGAGTTATCGGAGCTGGAGGTGCTGGAGCTGCTGGAGCTGGAGGTGTTGTAGTTGCTGCTGAAGCTTGTGTTACTGGAGGTACTGCGGCCACTGGTCCTGGAGGTGCTCGTACCCGGGGTACTGAAGCTGCCGGGACTGGTGGTGTTGAGGGTGCTGGAGCTGGAGACCCTACGGAGTGTGGAGCTACTGGTGCTGGCGGCTTTGGCGCTGGTGGCGCTGGAGCTGGAGGAGCTGGAGTTGGAGGCACTGGCGCAGGAGACGCTGGAGTTGGAGGCTCTGGTGTTGGAGGTGCTGGAGCAGGAGGAGCTGGAGCCGTTGACCTTGGTGGCACTGTGCGGCCGCGCCCGTACTTCGTTCCCCTGCTTCAGCAGGTTCTTGGTACCCCGTCTTCTACGAGCCTTACTCCTCCCCTCTTGTGTCCCCCGCCTAACAAGTCGCAGCCGCTGTTACAGCTGACCTCTCCACTGCCTGCTCCTTCTCCTTAGACTGAGCAGTCCGGCGGTCTTACAGAGCGTTGTGAGCCTGCGTCTCGTCCTGTCTCGCCTGTTCGCACTACTCGTCGTGTTCCTCGTTCGCGTCCTCCTCCTGTCCCCGGCACACACGCTATGGCACTCCGCCCTTCCTCTGTTCCACTGCGTGTTCCTCTGCCTGCTCCTCCTGAGTCCTCTCTTCCTGAGGTCCCTGACCCTGAGTCTGACCGCGCTCGTGCTGCGAGTCCCACTATCGCTCGTCTCCTCGCCACTGCTGTCACTGACCCTTCCTTTGAGTCTGCTGCTGCGTCTGCTCTCGTTGCTGAGCTGCTTGACTTTGCTGCTGCCTGTCGTCTAGACTACGCCACTGCTCTTGTTGCTGATTCTGAGTCTGCCAGTCCTCCGTCCATCGGGGGTGAGTGTGCTCTTGGCACGGACGTCCTTGAGGACAGGCAGGAGGACTTTGAGTGTCTTGCAGCTGATGTACCTCGTTTCGCTTCCATGCTGCTTGCCCTTGAGGGAGACCCGGATGCACCAGACATCCCGACCCTGCGCTCTTATGCAGAGGCGAGTACGGGTCCTTACTCCTCTCAGTGGCAGGCAGCCATGGATGCCGAGATGGCATCCTGGAAGTCCACAGGCACCTACGTTGACGAGGTTCCCCCACCTAGGACGAACATAGTCGATGGCATGTGGATTTCCAGGGTGAAGCGGCCGTCGGGGTCTCCGCCTGCCTTCAAGGCACGTTACGTTGCTCGAGGCTTCAGTCAGCGACACGGAGTTGACTACTTCCAGACCTTCTCCCCCACCCCGAAGATGACTACTCTTCGGGTGTTGCTGCACGTCGCTGCTCAGTATGACTATGAGTTGCACTCTCTGGACTTCAGCAGAGCTTTCCTGCAGGGCAGCCTGCACGAGGAGATCTGGTTGCGCCGACCACTTGGTTTAACTGGGACGTTTCCTACAGGTACCCAGTGGAGCCTCCGCCAGCCAGTCTACGGTCTCCGCCAGGCGCCTCGCGAGTGGCACGACACACTGAGGACTACACTTGCGGCTCTTGGGTTTGCTCCTTCTACTGCGGACCCGTCGCTGTTTCTACGCACTCACACCTCGCTGCCGCCGTTCTACGTCCTCGTGTACGTCGACGACCTCGTCTTTGCCACTGCTGACACTGAGGCACTGACCCTTGTGAAGTCCGAGCTGCAGAAGAGACACACCTGCACTGACCTGGGTGAACTGCGCAGCTATCTTGGCCTGCAGATCACGTGGGACAGAGCACGGCGCACCATCACCCTAACTCAGTCACACATGGTCCACCAGGTCCTTCAGCGCTTCGGCTTCCAGTTCTCCTCGCCACAGCCCACTCCTCTGTCTACCAACCACTCGCTCTCAGCTCCACCTTCGGACGAGTCCGTAGAGCCGATTGGTCCGTACCCAGAGCTTGTGGGTTGCCTCATGTACCTGATGACGTGCACACGACCTGACCTCGCGTACCCTCTCAGCCTTCTGGCTCGCTACGTAGCTCCCGGCAGGCACTGGAAGGTGCACTGGGATGCTGCGAAGAGGGTACTGCGCTACTTGTGCAGTTCGTATGGCATGGGGCTCGTGCTTGGAGGACGGGGTCCAGTTGTCCTCACCGGTCACGCAGACGCCTCCTGGGTTGACGACTCAGCTACGCAGCATTCGTCATTGGGTTACACCTTCAGCCTCGGTTCCGGCTCTGTTTCCTGGCGGTCTACCCGCTCGTCTTCGGTTCTCAGCTCCAGTTGTGAGGCTGAGATCTACGCCGGGGCCATGGCTGCTCAGGAGCTACGCTGGCTCACCTACCTGCTGACTGACTTGGGAGAGCAGCCTCGTTCGCCTCCAGTTCTGTACGTAGACAACAAGGCCATGATTGCCTTGTGTCAGGAGCACAGACTGGAGCACAGAACGAAGCACATCGCTCTGCGATACTTCCTTGCTCGAGAGTTGCAGCAGCGTGGCCAGCTTCGTCTTGCGTACGTGGCCACTTGGGCCAACACTGCTGATATATTCACCAAGGCACTTCCGCCTGGTGATCATCAGCGCTTCTGTACCGTGTTAGGCCTTGTGCCTACTTTGCCTCACTTGCTTACTGCTTGACTCTGCTTGTACTGTGAAATATATATATATACCTGCATGCTTGCAATTGCTAGGATATGATCACTGTATTGTTTGTTCTCTTTATATCACTGTGCATGTGAACTGGCCTTGTGGCCCTTTGCTTGTGCTCGGACTGTGTGGTGACTTTGTGATCCACCCTGAGCTTGCTTTGCGTTTCTTGACTGGTCTTGTGACCACTTGTTCTCCCCCACTTTGCCTATGGGGGTGTGTTAGAACATTATAGCTTTTACATTTGTGTAGGTTATAGTGGGGTAGCCCATAGAGGATACAACCCAATTAGGGTTAGTACTTGTACCCAACTCTTTGCTAGTTCATTCTTTCTCGTTCATTCTCTTGACAGTACTAACCCTAATTGGGTTGTACCCCTTATGGGCTACTCCACTATAGCCTACACAATATAAGCATTATAACATTTTGACATGTATCTCCACCTTTCTAGTCGACCTCTTGCTCGCCAAATCTCCTCGCTAGTCTCCTAAGCCAAAACCCTAAGTTCCTAGCCTACTCCTACTTTAACATCGCCCTACATCGGAGCCGATCGTCGAGACCGAGAAGATTCTGAGCCATCGGATTCATCACCCTACAGACATCAAGAGGATCGAATTCCTCGTTCACTGGAAGGACCGCACCCCAACCGAAGATAGCTGGGTGCCCCTGGTCAACATTGAGAATCACCCTGCCCTGCAAGTATACCTTAGGAGCCGGGGTTTTCGCGATATACATGCACTCGCGTAGCGGAGGGGGCCTCTTGAGGGGAGGGGGGTAGTGTAAGGATTTTTTCGGCATTCTTTACCGCGTGCTTCAACACCGTGTACAAGACCAGCCGTTGTTCGCCCGTTACTGCTAACGGGGCTTCGCCAACATTCGCGCACACTGTTCACCAAACCATGCACCGCTGGCCCGGCCGTGTCGGCCTCCGCTTCGGGACTAGCCCGAAGCTCGATGCCAGCCTAGCAATAGCTAGCTCGCACGCACCACGTTACGATTTGCATGTGCTCACATGCCTTCGCTCATATTTTGACAACCTAGTGCAATCCTCGCTATCTCGTTTACATTGCACCCATTACAGAACCCCATCTGGAATAGACGAGGATTCTTGTCAGCAAATACGCCATAAGGGCGTGCCATAAGCTCGATCTCATTTTTTCAACGGACATACGCCGACAGACAGGCCAGCACAGCACGGCACACGGATCGGTGCTCTCGCGCGGCACACCCCACCTCGTGGCCATGGACGCGCTGAAGACGGCGGCGCCGTCGCAGCTGCTGGCGGAGCGCGGCGCCACGCTCGTCGTCATCCACCCGGGCTCGCTCACCCTCCGCATCGGCCTCGCGTCGTCCGCCGCCCCGCTCGCCATTCCGCACGTCATAGCGCGGCTCGTGTCGCCAAAGGGGGGGCTAGCGCGGGGAGTGGCGGAGAACGGGAATAACGCAGAGCGGGGAGGCGAGGCCGCGGCCCGCGCGGACGAGCAAGTCGGGGTGAGATGTGCGGGCGGGCGAAAAGGGGGGGCGATTGGATGGGGGAGACGAATGGATGGGTGTGCGCAGGAAGCAGCGGTAGGCGGGGAGGTGGAGGGCGGAGGAGAGGGGTGGGCGCGGAAGGCGGCGGAGCGGATGAGCGGTGAGAGCGGCGCCAAGGAGCTGTCCGCCGCCATGAAGGAGCGGCGCGACGCGCTGAGAGCCACGCTGGCTGAAATAGGGTTTCCGCCTCTGGCGGACGGGAGGGGACGGCGGGGGGAAGAAGGGCATGGGGAGGAGAGCGAGGAGGAGGGAAGGAGGTGGGTGGGGGGAGGGGGCGTGGAGGTGGACGACTCGAGCTTCGCGTGGACGCAGGTGGCGGAGAGGGGCGGGGGGGGAGGGGGGGGAAGGCGATGAGGAGGAGAAGGGAGGGTGTGAGATGTCTGCGAAGCAGTTGAGTGGCAGTGAGGCGGATGAGGGCAGGGGGCAAGGCGAGGGGCAGGCAGCGGGAAAAGAAGGCGTGGGTGGGGAGCGGGCGGTGGGCAGGGCGGAGGAGAGCGAGGCAGGGGCGAGTGAGGTGTGCGCGCAGGCGAGGAGCAAGGTGACGAGCAGCGCGCAGGCACGTGGCGCAGATGCGGGCGCGCAGGGGAGGGCGAGAATGGCATGCGGTGGCACGTGCGGGCAAGTGCATACAGGGGAGGAGCATGAAGGGAAGGAGAAAAGAGGTGAGGGAGAAGAAGATGAGAGGGCAGAAGATGAGGTGAAAGAAGTGGATTGTGAGGGAGGGGATGGCAAGGTTACGAGAAGGGGGGACGATGGGATGGGTGGAGGCAACAGCGGGGAGGCAGGTATGGATGGGGAAGAGGGTGGGCAGGAGGGTGGGAAGGAGGAAGGGAAGGAGGGTGGGAAGGAGGATGGGAAGGAGGGGGAGGAGGGTGGGAAGGAGGGGGAGGAGCAAGGGAGGAGCAGTGGGGTGGAGAGAGAGGAGTCAAAGGAGGGTGTGATGGAAGCAGGTGCGAGTGGCATGGGTGAAGAGGGGGGAGTGAGCGAGGTCCATGCAGCGGATGGTGCGTGTGCGACACGAAGGGAGGCTACGGGTAGAGGAGAGGACACGGGGGATGGGGGAAGAAAGGGCGGAGAGGGGAGGGCAGTGAGGAGAGAGGAGGCGGTTGCGGGTGAAGGGGAGGGCGAGGGCATGGTGGGTGGGGAGCGAGTGGTGGGGACGAGTGGTGGCGTGCATGGGAAGAGCAGCAGTGCGGCACAGAAAGGGGTGGAAAGGGGGAAGGGGATGGAGAAAGGGGTGGAAAGGGGGAAGGGGATGGCGAAAGGGGCAGAGGATTATTTGGCTGTGGTGGCAGGGAGCGGGGGAGCAAGAGAGAGCCAAGAGGCAGAGCGGGGCGCGGAGGAGGGAGTGGACAGGCAGGCGGTGGGGCAGGGCGAGGCAGTGAAGGGTGCAGTGGATGGAGGGGCGGTGAACGCAGGGGCTCAAGTGGGGGTGAAGCAGGAGGAGAGAGAGGGGGTGAAGGAGGGGGACGACAAGGCGCTCACATCCCCCCGGCTCCCGCCGACTCCCCCCCCTGCAGCGCACAGCAGGCAGCGTGTGCGACCACGGTACCGCCCCGTGGTGGTGGGCCAGGCGGCGCTGGCCATCCCTGGGGGGGCGCCGTACAGGGTGCGACGGCCCATGGCACGCGGGCACCTGAACGCCAGCCACGCGTACCCGCTGCAGCACGTGCTGGACGACCTCAGCGCCATCTGGGACTCCGCCCTCGCCCGCCTCTGCCCTCTCCCCCATCCTCAAGCTGCCACTGCTGCTGCCCCTCAGGATCGCGCGGGCAAGGACGGGCAGCAGTGGGAGTGGGATGGCGAGGAGGGGGTGGAGCGGCGGCGGCAGCGACAGCAGTGGCAGCAGCAGGTGGGGGCGGTGATAGTGGTGCCGGAGAGCATGGAGGGGCGCGAGGTGAAGGAGCTGGTGGGCGTGGCGCTGAGGCACCTGCGCCTGGCGTCCGTGGTGGTGCACCAGCAGGCCGTGGCCGCCGCCTTTGGCAGCGCGGCGCCGTCGGCGTGTGTGGTGGACGTGGGCGCGCACACGGTGAGCGTGGCATGCGTGGAGGAGGGCAGCGTGCGCGCGGCGTCACGCGTGGTGGTGCCGGTGGGGTCGGAGGACGCGGGGCTCTGCCTGCTGTGGGCCGCCAACGAGATGCTGGGCGGCCGCCGCCCCCGCACTCCCACGTCCGTGGATGGGGCGGGCGGGGGAGGCAGGAGTGGAGGAGAGAAGCGCAAGGGTCGAGATTTGGAGAGTGTGGACTCGAAGGAGAGCGATGAGGGGGAGCGGCAGGAGGAGGTGGGGGAGAGGGAGAGTGGCGAGGGCATCAGGCGGTCGCTGCGCGTGGCGAAGAGAGTGCGGGGCGAGGGGAGTGGCGGGGGGGAGGGGGGGGGCAGCAGAGAGAAGGGTGCGCAGGAAAGTAGAGACGCAGGTGGAGGTGGCGCTGTGGACGAGGGCGCAGACAGGGTTGAGTTTTGGGAGGAGGGGGAGTGGCTGTGGCCGTACCCAGGCTTTGACCCATGGGCGGATGCACAGGAGTGGGTGCAGCTGCAGGCGGTGAAGGAGGCGCACTGCTCGCTGGAGGTGGAGGAGCAGGGCGGCGAGGATGCATTCGACGGCCAGGCAAGCTCCTTGAGGTGCTGCCGGGTGCACTTCACTCAGCGCTCACCTGCCTCGCCACTGGCAGTGCGCCATGCGGTGCCGCTGCCGCGAGCAGCCATGCGGGCAGCAGCGGAGATGCTCTTCCGCCCCGCCCTCATGCTCTCGCCGCTCTCCCACGCGCACTCGCCCGTTACCCCGTGGCCGTGGCCGCCCGCCCACCTGCGTGTGGACCACCAGGACGCCCTGGACGACGCCTCGCTGCCCGACGCCGCGCTGCGCCGCCTTGACGCCCTCGCCCTGCCCGACCCCGACCGTGCGCCGCCCACCGCCTCTGCTGCTCCCACAGGGGGGCGCCGCGTGCCGCTGCTGCTGGGGGTGGACGCGGCCATCGCGGCCAGCGTGGCGGCGGTGCCGGACAGGGAGGGGCGCGAGAAGCTGCTCACCAACATCGTGCTCACCGGGGGTGGCGCCGCTCTGCCTGGGCTGAGGAGGCGCATCGAGCAGGCCGTGCCTCGCGCTCTCACCGCCCGCTTGCAGGCCATGGCCCACCAAGCCCAAGCTGCTGCTGCTGCCGCCGCTGCCACTGCTGCCACTGCGGCTGCTGCTGTTCCACCAGGTTCGGGACACAATCCTGCAGCAGCTGCTGCAGCCGCCGCCGCAGCAGCCACTGCAGCACAGGCTCAGGCTGCTGCTGCTGCTGCCGCGGGTGGTGGCGTGGGGGGCCATGGGCGGGTGGAGGTGGAGGTGCTGGCGAGCAGGCATCCACCGGGTGCGACGGCGTGGCGGGGGGGTGCGGTGCTGGGCGTGCTGGACTGGAGCCGTGAGTCGTGGATGACCCGCGACGAGTGGGTGGAGGGGTGCCGCGTGGGCGCTGGCAGAAGGTACCGTGAGTCCATGTGCTTCCAGACACCTCTCGTGTGGTACTCTAACGTGGAGTAGAGGGAATGGAATGGAATGCAGGCTGTGCTACACAGGGTGACTAATTTCATACTGCCACATGCTCTGATAATAGGAACTTACATACATAAGAAAACACCCATATAAAGGCAACCCTGTGTTTGATTCAACCCTGTCTTACATCCATGGGATGAGGGTGGCACAGATTTACCCATCTGGGTGCAATGCGTTCATCCCATATTATTAACACAACACCCGGGATTGTTTATCCGGAGTACGGTAGTTTCTAGAATTAGTTTGTCTACCTGTAGTGGGCTCTACTCTACCATTTAAATATTGCTGCATGCTTGCTCAGTCATTGTTGCACCAAGCCTATCCCTGGTGGTAATCATACGTGTTAGAGAGAACAGTGCAGCTGCAGTCGAAAGGGGGGCATGCATAAATACGCAGACAGGTGAGCGCTTGATTCATGGAGGTGCCCTGCAAGTGGCACAACTAGCAGTGGTGGCGCACGGCACGAGCTCCGCAGCACGGAGGGCGGGGGGGGGGGGTGGTGGGGTGGCGCGGACATGGTGGGCGGCGGCATGCAATGGGGTGGGCGACATGGTGAGGGATGGGGTGGGGGATGCGAAGCGGGCAACCAAGGGTGCGAAGCGGGCATCCCTGGGCGTGTCGGGCACCTGCACGAATGGCAGCGTGAGCAGCTGCAGAGAGAGAGAAAGAGAGGAGGCACAGGCATGGGGGAGCGTGCGAGTTGGTGAGGGTAGGTGGTCCATGTGGTAGCAAGTGTGTGTGCCTGGCACGCGGAAGGTGACTGTGGCGTGTGTTATGCAAGGAGAGAGAGGAGGAACGGAAGGTGAGTGGGACGTGCTGTGGGGCATGGACTGGCAAGAGGGTGTTGCAGCATGGGGGCAGGGGTGCAGCATGGGGGCATGCATGCAGCATGGGGGCATGCGTGCAGCATGGGGGCATGTGTGCAGCACACAGGGCGGACAGAGGCAGCCTTGCTGCAGCGATACGAGCGGACCAGAGAAAATGGGCAGAGGGAGGCAGTGGCAGCATGGCGCTCATGGCAGCATGGCGCTCATGGCAGCATGGCGCTCATGGCAGCATGGCTCACATGGCAGCATGGCAGCACATAACAGTGTGGCTCACATCGGAGGCGGAGGGGCGCTGGTTGGGGTCGAGCTGGAAGCAGGCGGTGAGGAAGTCGCTGGCCTCTGCGGACACGCCCTCGGGGATGGGCGGGCCCGTGGTGGTCTTGGCGATGTGGAATATGGCCGACCACGTGTTGTCCATGCCCGGCCATGGGTGCCTGCCGCCCCCTCCACGCCCGACGCCCCATGCCCCATTGCCCATGCCCCATGCCAACATGCAAGCAGGAGGTCAGTGTGAGCATGAGGCAAGCGCAAGGGAGGCAAAAGGTGGCAACAGGACGAAGGACGAGAGAATGGGATGGGGGAACGGGGCCTTCACTCAGCTTCACCACCTGATACCCATGTCAATGACTCACCACCTTGTCAGCATCTCGATGACTCACCGCCCCGTCAGCATCTCGATGACTCACCGCCCCGTCAGCATCTCGATGACGGTGCAGCCAACGCTCCAGATGTCAGCGCGGCGGCCGTACCCCTCGCCCTTGATGACCTCGGGGGCCATCCAGAAGACGGAGCCGCGGATGCTCTTGCATCCCTCGCCCACCGTGCCCTCGTGGAAGCTCTGCGCCGCACCACACGTGGTCATCATGATTCATGGGGAGAGACATGGAGGGGAGGGGCGAAAGGGGCAAGGGCCGAGGGGCATGGGTCATGTGATGTGTATCCATCCACATCGCCCCACCCTTCCTTGCACCTGTTCCCTGCCCCCGCCTTGCACACCCCCCTCTTCTTTATTCCACCTTCACACCCTTTTTCCCCAATCCCACCGACGTCCCCCCGTCACGCGTCACCTCACCCCCCCTCACCCCGGTGGGCTGACCTTGGAGGCGCCGAAGTCGGCGAGCTTGATGACGCCGTCGCGGTCCACGAGCACGTTGCCACCCTTGATGTCGCGGTGCACGATGCGGCACGCGTGCAGGTACTCCAGCCCCAGCAGCAGCTGCCGCGTGTACACCCGCACCAGCGACTCGCTGAACGCCCCAAACTTCTCCAACATGCTGCCGGGGGGGTGGAGGGGGAGGGGAAGACGGAGGGGAAGACGGAGGGGAGGGGGGAAGGGAAGAGGAATGAGGGAAAGCAGGCGAGAGGAAGAAGTAAGCGTTGGCATGAAGCCTTGGCGACAACAAGACATGAAGCTCAGCTTGTTTGCAAGCCACAAGCAGTACCCCCACCTGTGCATGCACGCCCACCTGTGGATGGAGCCGCCGGAGACGAATTCAAGGAAGATGTAGATGGAGCCATCGGCCTCGTGCTTCTCCATGTCGATGTACCCCACGATGTGCCGGTGCCGCATCTTCTTGTACAGCACGATCTCCCGCTCCAGTGCTGCGATGAGCATGGCCTTCTCGTCGCCCTGGCTCGTCATCTTGATCTCCTTCACCGCCATCAGCTCGCCCGTCATCTCGTTCAGCCCCAGAAACACCTGCCCGCCCCACCCCACCACACCACGCGACACCGCAGTGCAACACAACGCAGATTCAGTTCTACTCTATCGGCGATCGTGTTTCCTCCGTCTCTAAGCAAATTCGTTCCGATTTCTGACAGACTCGTCAATGAGCCTTGACAGACTTGTCAGGCATTGGTCACTTTCTTGGAGATGGGTGAGGATATGGCAAATGGCAAGGAGTGGCATTGTGGCGGCAAGTACGAGCAGCGTCACAGACCGGTTCCTCCCGAGTCACTTCCAGTGTGACTAGGTGCGAGCAGAACAGCCATCGCACGTGGTGTGAGCAGAACAGCCATCGCACGTGGTGTGAGCAGAACAGCCATCGCACGTGGTGTGAGCAGAACAGCCATCGCACGTGGTGTGAGCAGAACAGCCATCGCACGTGGTGTGAGCAGAACAGCCATCGCACGTGGTGTGAGCAGAACAGCCATCGCACGTGGTGTGAGCAGAACAGCCATCGCACGTGGTGTGAGCAGAACAGCCATCGCACGTGGTGTGAGCAGAACAGCCATCGCACGTGGTGTGAGCAGAACAGCCATCGCACGTGGTGTGAGCAGAACAGCCATCGCACGTGGTGTGAGCAGAACAGCCATCGCACGTGGTGTGAGCAGAACAGCCATCGCACGTGGTGTGAGCAGAACAGCCATCGCACGTGGTGTGAGCAGAACAGCCATCGCACGTGGTGTGAGCAGAACAGCCATCGCACGTGGTGTGAGCAGAACAGCCATCGCACGTGGTGTGAGCAGAACAGCCATCGCACGTGGTGTGAGCAGAACAGCCATCGCACGTGGTGTGAGCAGAACAGCCATCGCACGTGGTGTGAGCAGAACAGCCATCGCACGTGGTGTGAGCAGAACAGCCATCGCACGTGGTGTGAGCAGAACAGCCATCGCACGTGGTGTGAGCAGAACAGCCATCGCACGTGGTGTGAGCAGAACAGCCATCGCACGTGGTGTGAGCAGAACAGCCATCGCACGTGGTGTGAGCAGAACAGCCATCGCACGTGGTGTGAGCAGAACAGCCATCGCACGTGGTGTGAGCAGAACAGCCATCGCACGTGGTGTGAGCAGAACAGCCATCGCACGTGGTGTGAGCAGAACAGCCATCGCACGTGGTGTGAGCAGAACAGCCATCGCACGTGGTGTGAGCAGAACAGCCATCGCACGTGGTGTGAGCAGAACAGCCATCGCACGTGGTGTGAGCAGAACAGCCATCGCACGTGGTGTGAGCAGAACAGCCATCGCACGTGGTGTGAGCAGAACAGCCATCGCACGTGGTGTGAGCAGAACAGCCATCGCACGTGGTGTGAGCAGAACAGCCATCGCACGTGGTGTGAGCAGAACAGCCATCGCACGTGGTGTGAGCAGAACAGCCATCGCACGTGGTGTGAGCAGAACAGCCATCGCACGTGGTGTGAGCAGAACAGCCATCGCACGTGGTGTGAGCAGAACAGCCATCGCACGTGGTGTGAGCAGAACAGCCATCGCACGTGGTGTGAGCAGAACAGCCATCGAACGTAGTGTGAGCAGAACAGCCATCGCACGTGGTGGGCTGAGACTTTGCCACCAGTTGATCACATACCAACGCCGCTCATGTCGTCCCCGCCATAGGTCACTCACCTTGCCGTATGCACTCACCTTGCCGTATGCACTCACCTTGCCGTATGCACTCACCTTGCCGTATGCACTCACCTTGCCGTATGCACTCACCTTGCCGTATGCACTCACCTTGCCGTATGCACTCACCTTGCCGTATGCACTCACCTTGCCGTATGCACTCACCTTGCCGCATGCACTCACCTTGCCGCATGCACTCACCTTGCCGCATGCACTCACCTTGCCGCATGCACTCACCTTGCCGCATGCACTCACCTTGCCGCATGCACTCACCTTGCCGCATGCACTCACCTTGCCGCATGCACTCACCTTGCCGTATGCACTCACCTTGCCGTATGCACTCACCTTGCCGTATGCACTCACCTTGCCGCATGCACTCACTTACCGTATGCACTCACCTTGCCGCATGCACTCACCTTGCCGTATGCACTCACCTTACCGTATGCACTCACCTTGCCGTATGCACTCACCTTGCCGTATGCACTCACCTTGCCGTATGCACTCACCTTGCCGTATGCACTCACCTTGCCGTATGCACTCACCTTGCCGTATGCACTCACCTTGCCGCATGCACTCACCTTGCCGTATGCACTCACCTTGCCGTATGCACTCACCTTGCCGTATGCACTCACCTTGCCGTATGCACTCACCTTGCCGTATGCACTCACCTTGCCGTATGCACTCACCTTGCCGTATGCACTCACCTTGCCGTATGCACTCACCTTGCCGCATGCACTTACCTTGCCGCATGCACTCACCTTGCCGCATGCACTCACCTTGCCGCATGCACTCACCTTGCCGTATGCACTCACCTTGCCGTATGCACTCACCTTGCCGTATGCACTCACCTTGCCGTATGCACTCACCTTGCCGTATGCACTCACCTTGCCGTATGCACTCACCTTGCCGTATGCACTCACCTTGCCGTATGCACTCACCTTGCCGCATGCACTCACCTTGCCGTATGCACTCACCTTGCCGTATGCACTCACCTTGCCGTATGCACTCACCTTGCCGTATGCACTCACCTTGCCGTATGCACTCACCTTGCCGTATGCACTCACCTTGCCGTATGCACTCACCTTGCCGTATGCACTCACCTTGCCGTATGCACTCACCTTGCCGCATGCACTTACCTTGCCGCATGCACTCACCTTGCCGCATGCACTCACCTTGCCGCATGCACTCACCTTGCCGTATGCACTCACCTTGCCGTATGCACTCACCTTGCCGTATGCACTCACCTTGCCGTATGCACTCACCTTGCCGTATGCACTCACCTTGCCGTATGCACTCACCTTGCCGTATGCACTCACCTTGCCGTATGCACTCACCTTGCCGTATGCACTCACCTTGCCGTATGCACTCACCTTGCCGCATGCACTCACCTTGCCGCATGCACTCACCTTGCCGCATGCACTCACCGTGCCGGATGCACTCACCTTGCCGTATGCACTCACCTTGCCGTATGCACTCACCTTGCCGCATGCACTCACCTTGCCGTATGCACTCACCTTGCCGTATGCACTCACCTTGCCGTATGCACTCACCTTGCCGTATGCACTCACCTTGCCGCATGCACTCACCTTGCCGCATGCACTCACCTTGCCGCATGCACTCACCTTGCCGCATGCACTCACCTTGCCGTATGCACTCACCTTGCCGTATGCACTCACCTTGCCGTATGCACTCACCTTGCCGTATGCACTCACCTTGCCGTATGCACTCACCTTGCCGTATGCACTCACCTTGCCGTATGCACTCACCTTGCCGTATGCACTCACCTTGCCGTATGCACTCACCTTGCCGCATGCACTTACCTTGCCGCATGCACTCACCTTGCCGCATGCACTCACCTTGCCGCATGCACTCACCTTGCCGTATGCACTCACCTTGCCGTATGCACTCACCTTGCCGTATGCACTCACCTTGCCGCATGCACTCACCTTGCCGCATGCACTCACCTTGCCGCATGCACTCACCTTGCCGCATGCACTCACCTTGCCGTATGCACTCACCTTGCCGTATGCACTCACCTTGCCGTATGCACTCACCTTGCCGTATGCACTCAACTTGCCGTATGCACTCACCTTGCCGTATGCACTCACCTTGCCGCATGCACTTACCTTGCCGCATGCACTCACCTTGCCGCATGCACTCACCTTGCCGCATGCACTCACCTTGCCGTATGCACTCACCTTGCCGTATGCACTCACCTTGCCGTATGCACTCACCTTGCCGCATGCACTCACCTTGCCGCATGCACTCACCTTGCCGCATGCACTCACCTTGCCGCATGCACTCACCTTGCCGTATGCACTCACCTTGCCGTATGCACTCACCTTGCCGTATGCACTCACCTTGCCGTATGCACTCACCTTGCCGTATGCACTCACCTTGCCGTATGCACTCACCTTGCCGTATGCACTCACCTTGCCGTATGCACTCACCTTGCCGTATGCACTCACCTTGCCGTATGCACTCACCTTGCCGCATGCACTCACCTTGCCGCATGCACTCACCTTGCCGTATGCACTCACCTTGCCGCATGCACTCACCTTGCCGTATGCACTCACCTTGCCGTATGCACTCACCTTGCCGCATGCACTCACCTTGCCGCATGCACTCACCTTGCCGCATGCACTCACCTTGCCGTATGCACTCACCTTGCCGTATGCACTCACCTTGCCGTATGCACTCACCTTGCCGTATGCACTCACCTTTCCGCATGCACTCACCTTGCCGCATGCACTCACCTTGCCGCATGCACTCACCTTTCCGCATGCACTCACCTTGCCGTATGCACTCACCTTGCCGTATGCACTCACCTTGCCGTATGCACTCACCTTGCCGTATGCACTCACCTTGCCGCATGCACTCACCTTGCCGCATGCACTCACCTTGCCGCATGCACTCACCTTGACGCATGCACTCACCTTGCCGTATGCACTCACCTTGCCGCATGCACTCACCTTGCCGTATGCACTCACCTTGCCGTATGCACTCACCTTGCCGTATGCACTCACCTTGCCGCATGCACTCACCTTGCCGCATGCACTCACCTTGCCGCATGCACTCACCTTGCCGCATGCACTCACCTTGCCGCATGCACTCACCTTGCCGCATGCACTCACCTTGCCGTATGCACTCACCTTGCCGTATGCACTCACCTTGCCGTATGCACTCACCTTGCCGTATGCACTCACCTTGCCGTATGCACTCACCTTGCCGTATGCACTCACCTTGCCGTATGCACTCACCTTGCCGCATGCACTCACCTTGCCGCATGCACTCACCTTGCCGTATGCACTCACCTTGCCGCATGCACTCACCTTGCCGTATGCACTCACCTTGCCGTATGCACTCACCTTGCCGCATGCACTCACCTTGCCGCATGCACTCACCTTGCCGCATGCACTCACCTTGCCGTATGCACTCACCTTGCCGTATGCACTCACCTTGCCGTATGCACTCACCTTGCCGTATGCACTCACCTTTCCGCATGCACTCACCTTGCCGCATGCACTCACCTTGCCGCATGCACTCACCTTTCCGCATGCACTCACCTTGCCGTATGCACTCACCTTGCCGTATGCACTCACCTTGCCGTATGCACTCACCTTGCCGTATGCACTCACCTTGCCGCATGCACTCACCTTGCCGCATGCACTCACCTTGCCGCATGCACTCACCTTGACGCATGCACTCACCTTGCCGTATGCACTCACCTTGCCGCATGCACTCACCTTGCCGTATGCACTCACCTTGCCGTATGCACTCACCTTGCCGTATGCACTCACCTTGCCGCATGCACTCACCTTGCCGCATGCACTCACCTTGCCGCATGCACTCACCTTGCCGCATGCACTCACCTTGCCGCATGCACTCACCTTGCCGCATGCACTCACCTTGCCGTATGCACTCACCTTGCCGCATGCACTCACCTTGCCGCATGCACTCACCTTGCCGCATGCACTCACCGTGCCGGATGCACTCACCTTGCCGTATGCACTCACCTTGCCGTATGCACTCACCTTGCCGTATGCACTCACCTTGCCGTATGCACTCACCTTGCCGTATGCACTCACCTTGCCGTATGCACTCACCTTGCCGCATGCACTCACCTTGCCGCATGCACTCACCTTGCCGCATGCACTCACCGTGCCGGATGCACTCACCTTGCCGTATGCACTCACCTTGCCGCATGCACTCACCTTGCCGCATGCACTCACCTTGCCGTATGCACTCACCTTGCCGTATGCACTCACCTTGCCGCATGCACTCACCTTGCCGTATGCACTCACCTTGCCGTATGCACTCACCTTTCCGCATGCACTCACCTTGCCGCATGCACTCACCTTGCCGCATGCACTCACCTTTCCGCATGCACTCACCTTGCCGTATGCACTCACCTTGCCGTATGCACTCACCTTGCCGTATGCACTCACCTTGCCGTATGCACTCACCTTGCCGCATGCACTCACCTTGCCGCATGCACTCACCTTGCCGCATGCACTCACCTTGACGCATGCACTCACCTTGCCGTATGCACTCACCTTGCCGCATGCACTCACCTTGCCGTATGCACTCACCTTGCCGTATGCACTCACCTTGCCGTATGCACTCACCTTGCCGCATGCACTCACCTTGCCGCATGCACTCACCTTGCCGCATGCACTCACCTTGCCGCATGCACTCACCTTGCCGCATGCACTCACCTTGCCGCATGCACTCACCTTGCCGTATGCACTCACCTTGCCGTATGCACTCACCTTGCCGTATGCACTCACCTTGCCGTATGCACTCACCTTGCCGTATGCACTCACCTTGCCGTATGCACTCACCTTGCCGTATGCACTCACCTTGCCGCATGCACTCACCTTGCCGCATGCACTCACCTTGCCGTATGCACTCACCTTGCCGCATGCACTCACCTTGCCGTATGCACTCACCTTGCCGTATGCACTCACCTTGCCGTATGCACTCACCTTGCCGCATGCACTCACCTTGCCGCATGCACTCACCTTGCCGCATGCACTCACCTTGCCGCATGCACTCACCTTGCCGCATGCACTCACCTTGCCGCATGCACTCACCTTGCCGTATGCACTCACCTTGCCGCATGCACTCACCTTGCCGCATGCACTCACCTTGCCGCATGCACTCACCGTGCCGGATGCACTCACCTTGCCGTATGCACTCACCTTGCCGTATGCACTCACCTTGCCGTATGCACTCACCTTGCCGTATGCACTCACCTTGCCGTATGCACTCACCTTGCCGTATGCACTCACCTTGCCGCATGCACTCACCTTGCCGCATGCACTCACCTTGCCGCATGCACTCACCGTGCCGGATGCACTCACCTTGCCGTATGCACTCACCTTGCCGCATGCACTCACCTTGCCGCATGCACTCACCTTGCCGTATGCACTCACCTTACCGTATGCACTCACCTTGCCGCATGCACTCACCTTGCCGTATGCACTCACCTTGCCGTATGCACTCACCTTGCCGTATGCACTCACCTTGCCGTATGCACTCACCTTTCCGCATGCACTCACCTTGCCGCATGCACTCACCTTGCCGCATGCACTCACCTTGCCGGATGCACTCACCTTGCCGTATGCACTCACCTTGCCGTATGCACTCACCTTGCCGTATGCACTCACCTTGCCGTATGCACTCACCTTGCCGCATGCACTCACCTTGCCGCATGCACTCACCTTGCCGCATGCGCTCACCTTGCCGCATGCACTCACCTTGCCGTATGCACTCACCTTGCCGTATGCACTCACCTTGCCGTATGCACTCACCTTGCCGTATGCACTCACCTTGCCGCATGCACTCACCTTGCCGCATGCACTCACCTTGCCGCATGCACTCACCTTGCCGCATGCACTCACCTTGCCGCATGCACTCACCTTGCCGCATGCACTCACCTTGCCGCATGCCCTCACCTTGCCGCATGCACTCACCTTGCCGTATGCACTCACCTTGCCGCATGCACTCACCTTGCCGCATGCACTCACCTTGCCGCATGCACTCACCTTGCCGCATGCACTCACCTTGCCGCATGCACTCACCTTGCCGCATGCACTCACCTTGCCGCATGCCCTCACCTTGCCGTATGCCCCTTCGCCCAGCATCTCGCCCTTCTTCCACTTGAACGACGCCGCTGCACATGCCGCCTCCACAGCACCCGCAGCAGAGGCAGCGGTGGGGGTCGAGGGGGATGGGGTGGAGGAGGGAGGGGTGAGTGGGGAGGTGGGAGCAGCGGCCTTGGGAGAGGCAGCGGGGTCTGTGGTTTTGGATTCAAGGGCAGGGGAGGCCGGAGCAGGCGATGCAGCAGCTCCTTGCCTTTTGCCCGCACTTGATGCTTCGTCTCCACTCGCGTCCACACGCCCTGCCTTGGCATCCGCGCCCTCTCGTGCCTCCACGGGTTTGGGAGAGAGGGGCGGCCGCACAGCACCCTTCTTCTCCCCTTCCCCGCCCCTCCCCACCTTCCCCTCTGCTGATGGTTCCCTCCCTCCCTGCTCTCCCCCACCTGCCTCCTCCCCACTGCCACTCCTCTCCACCCCATTCGCTGCACCCGGACTCTCCCCGTGTGCTGTGTCGCTGGGCTGGCTGCTGCCATGAGCGGGCAGCGAGAACTTCACGGACTTGCGTGCACGCGTGGGTTGAGCGGTGGAGGCGGGGTGAGCAGCTTGGGAGGGAGATGGAGACGCGCCTGCCACAGCAGCAGCAGCTGTGCTGCCCTCGCTGCCCTCAACGCCAGCACTCAAAGCAGCAGCAGCAGAAGCACCACCACCACCACTACTACTGCCAGCACCAGTGGCCCCAGCAGCAGCGGATGCAGCAGTGGGAGCAGCAGCGCGAGCAGCAGCACCACGTGTGCTGCCAGCCCTCTCTCCCTTGCCTCCGCCACTGCCAGGCCTCTCCGCCCTCCCCCCTGCGCTGCCAGGCCTCTCCCCTTTACCCCTCGCACCTGCCCCTGCCGCTGCTCCCACCACAGCTGGTGCTGCCGACGCACCCTCTGCTCGCCCTGACGCCTCCCCGCCACCACCCGGCACACCGGAGGCGAGGCGGCGCAGGGAGGAGGGGGTGGGGCGAGGGCCCCCCATGCTCTCATCGTCCGTCACCACCTCCCTCCCGCCGCCAACGCGCTGCCCACCCCCTCCCCCCGCCGCTCCTGCCGCACCCTCCTCTGCCGCTGCTGCGCCCACCCCTCCCCTGCTGCCGCGCGATGCAATGCTGTCAGGCGGAGGGGACGCGGACGGTGCAGCGGCGCCGGGGGCGGAGGGGCGCAGGCCCGGGCGGCGCTGCTGGCGGGCGCGCAGAGACACCTCGGTGTCGCTGCACGGCCAGTCACCCCCCTCCCCCCCCTGCTTCTGCCGCCGCCGCCCTTCGCCCTGCCCCGCCTTGCCGTGCTGCTGCTGCCCGCCCTCCCCCCCGCTGCCACTGCCACTGCCCGGCCTGCTGCGGCCTTCCAGTGCGTGGCGGCGCAGGTGGGGGAGGGAGGAGGGCGGCGAGCTGGCAGAGGGGGACGTCAGCGGCGAGGAGGACGCCGCCAGGGGGGAGCGCGGGCCGGCCAACAGTGCCGCCTCCCCCACCGCGTCACTGCTGCCCACCCGCCTCACTCCCCCTGATCCCTGCCCTCCCCTCCCAGCCGTCCCAGCCCCACCAGCAGCACCGGCAGCACTAGCAGCAGCAGCAGGCGGTGGGTCAGCGCCCCCCAGGCGTGTGGGTGGAGGCGTTGGTTTCCCAACCGCCCTCTCCTCCTGCGACATGCCCCTCCCCACCACCTGCCTCCCCGCCCTCCTCGCTGCGTCCCTGCGCCCCGCGCCCCCATGCTCGCCCCCATGGTCGCCCCCATGCTCACCGCGGTCACTCTCCGACTGAGACGACTCCGCCATCCACCCCTCTGCACCCTCTCCACTCACCATATCCCCGCTGCTGCCCCCTCTCTCCTTCCCACTTCCCCCTCTCTCCTTTCCACTTCCCTCTCTCTCCTTCCCACTGCCCTCTCTCTCCCTCCCTCTGTTCTTATCCAACCCCCCAGGCTGTGCTGCGCGTCCTCCTCCCTCTCTGCACCTTTCTCCTCCCCCATCACTCCCGGACTTCTCACCCCCATGCCTCTCCTCATCTCCCGGACTTACCGCCCCTCTCTGCTGCACGCCCTGTCTGCCGCTGCCAGAGGGGCTTTTCATGCCACTGTCACCGCGCACAGCTCCCTCACCACCCATGCCACCGCGCTCCACCACATCGCCCGCACTCATAGCCTGTGCATTCAGTGACTGTGTGCGCACCATCCCTCCCCGCCGCCCCCCCACCCTCCACCCCTCTCCCTCGCCCCTCCACCCCACCCCTTCCCCCCCCACCCCCCCTGGCTGTCCCACCAGCGCCCCTGCCAGCGGCCCGCCCCAGCCGTGACTCGCCCGCACTGCCGCCATCGCTCACCATGCCACCCACACTGCTGCTCCCCGGTACTCTCGCCCGCCGCAACCGCACTGCACCGCCCTCCACATCTGACATCACCTCGCCATGCCCCGCCACCAGCCCCCCTCCCACTCCCCCTACCCCTCTCCCCGCTGCCCTCCCTCCCCCCCCTCTCCCCCCGCCCTCGCCCCCCTCGCCACTGCCCCCATGACGCCTGCCCGCTGCTGCCCCTGCTGCCACGGCCCTGTCAGCAGCGCCATCCAGTGCGCGCCCCGCCAGGCTGCCCCCAACCCTCCTCCCTGCTGCGCCCATCCCTCCCCCTCCACCCGCGCCTCTGAGCCCTCCCGCGCCCCCAACGCCGCCTGCACCCACCAACCTGGCGGCGGCGCCGTCCCCCTCTGCAGCGTGGCGGGTGGGGGAGGCAGCGGAGCGCGAGGAGGGCAGCGGCGAGGGCGAGAGGGCGGGGGACGCGGCGGAGCTGTCAGTGCCGCCCACGCGGCGGGCGCTCTCCCACGCCGCCGAGAACAGCTGCTCGTGGCCCTCCAAGGGGGTGGGGCTGCGCGCGCGCTGCCCGGGCAGGCCGTGGCTGCGAGTGGGGCTGCGGAAGCTCATGGTGCGCGCGGGCAGCCCCGTGGGCTGGGCGGCAGCGGACGAGAAGGAGGAGGGCGGCGCAGCGTGGTGGTGGGCGGCGGAGCGCAGGTGGTCGCGCGAAGGGCTGCGGAAGGACATGGAGCGGGCGGGCAGGGTGGTGGGGTGCGCGGCGAGGGGCGAGATGGACGCGGAGGGGGAGGGGTGCGCGGGGCGCGGGTCGCGGGAGGGGCTCTGGAAGCTCATGGTGCGATTCTTGGCCAGCAGCCAGTCCGCGCGTGATGGCGGCGCTGCCACCGACGCCGAGAGCGGAAAGGCGTCCGCCCCGCGCGCACCTGATGCACCTCCCTGCCCCTCCCGCCTCGCCCGCCCGCCCTCCCCATGGCCCAGCACCGCCCCCGGCAGGTGGGCATGGGCAGAGGCGGCGGTGTCGTCCAGGCCGGCCTCCCAGTGCTGCCCGCCCCCCTCCCCCACCCCGCCACTGCCGCCGCTGTTGCTGCCCGTGTGGTCCATGTCAGCACCCCCCTCAGTGGAGCGCAGGTGGTACTCGTGTAGCTTGCGGAAGAGCGCCCGGATGCGCTCCGACGCCGTGAGCTGCTGCGCCACGAGACCATCGCTGTTGCGCGCATACATGTTGGCGCCCGCCACCAGCAGCAGCTTTATTATCCCCCTGCCATGCGCGCATGGGGTGGGGGTGGGAAGGTGAGATGGGCAGATGGGACGAAAGGGGGGCGAGGGTAAAGGAAAGAGAGAGGAGGAAGGCTTACCCTTTTACTCTACCTTCTCTCTAGGCTTACACCCGCTTAGCTCGCATTCCGTCGTTCCTTGCTCTCTGTTTTCTGTACCTTTCATTCTATCCAATGATAAGGACCATTTGAGAGGGAGGGACACAAGGAAGGAAACTAGGAAGGGCGAGAATGGTGGGAAGGGAACAGAGACCTGTCGAGGGGGTGGGGGAAAGAAGGGAAGGGGATGAGGGGCTAAGTTGGAAAAGTCGCCACCCAGGGAAAGCGTACGTACAGTGTATACACGCTGTACACAATACGCACGTAAATTCGCTCGAAAATGTCCGGGCTGCCCGGCAAAATAAAAATAAAAATCATGCACAAGTACCAGCACGGTTTAGTGGGCGAGGTGGCATGTGGTGGGAAGGAAGTGGATAGTGGGGAGCTGCACGCTCGACTCCCCAGCAGGGGACCCAGGAGGAGCGAGGGGCCACTGACAGCACACAAGTGGGATGAGTTAAGTGGCAGGGTGGGACGGGTACATGGGTCACGTGAAGGTATACATGGGCGTGCTTTTACTCGACTCGTTCAAAATACTCCTTGGCGGCCGAGTAACGACCATGCTTTTTTTGGAAAAAAACTCGGCCGAGTCGATGCGAGCTTTACTCGCCGCGTTTTTCCTGCTCGTCATTTGCTCGCCTTGGAGACGAGCATTTTCGGCTACTCGGGGGAGGTTTTACTCGGGGGAGGTTTTACTCGGGGGAGGTTTTACTCGCTACAGTGAAGGTGCGCATGATGAGCACGAGATGAGCTGAGTCGAGTCGAGCATAGCGCGCATAGGTCTCCCCATCCCATTGCCCCCCTTCAGCACATCAGCTTGCACCACTGCTGTGTTCCTCCCACACACACACCTGTGACCCACACACACACCTGTGACCCACACACACACCTGTGACCCACACACACACCTGTGACCCACACACACACCTGTGACCCACACACACACCTGTGGCTCATGCTGCAGGCGTAGTGCAGCGCGGAGCAGCGAGTGGCGTCGGTGGCGTTGATGTCCGCCCCGTTGGTGAGCAGCAGCCGCACCAACTCCTCACTGCCCGCCTGCACCGCCCACAGCAGCGGCGGTGAAAAGCCCTCCTGCTGCCACTCGTGCCCAGGCAGGGTGGGTGTGAGGGATGTGGTGAGGTGAGGGATGCAAGGGGAGTGAATGCAGCAGTGGGGATGGAGGGAGAAGTTGAGTGAGTAGGAAGACGGGAAGAATGTGTATGAATCCAAGCCCCTGTGTGCACCTTACGCACTTGTGCATGTGTGTGAGATGTGGTGAAGGGACGCACATACACTGGTAGCACCGTGGCATGCATACAACAGCCCGGCACATGAGGAGCACGGCAGAGGGCAGAGGGCAGACAGAGGGCAGAGGGCAAGGGGCAGAGGGCAGAGGGCAGAGGGGAGGAGTGGGAGTCACCTGAGCGGCGGTGCCCCCGTCGGGGTCGGCCCCCCACTCGAGCAGCACTGCAGCCGCGTCCACACTGCCCGCCACCACCGCCTCGTGCAGCACCGTGCGCCCCGTCGCTGAGGGGGGAGGGGGGGGGGCGAGTGGGAAGGAGCAAGGGCAAGAGGGCACAGCACAGTGAGGTTATTTGGAGCCAAACAGTGAGGTTATTTGGAGCCAAACAGTGAGGTTATTTGGAGCCAAACAGTGAGGTTATTTGGAGCCAAACAGTGAGGTTATTTGGAGCCAAACAGTGCGGTTATTTGGAGCCAAACAGTGAGGTTATTTGGAGCCAAACAGTGAGGTTATTTGGAGCCAAACAGTGAGGTTATTTGGAGCCAAACAGTGAGGTTATTTGGAGCCAAACAGTGAGGTTATTTGGAGCCAAACAGTGAGGTTATTTGGAGCCAAACAGTGAGGTTATTTGGAGCCAAACAGTGAGGTTATTTGGAGCCAAACAGTGAGGTTATTTGGAGCCAAACAGTGAGGTTATTTGGAGCCAAACAGTGCGGTTATTTGGAGCCAAACAGTGAGGTTATTTGGAGCCAAACAGTGAGGTTATTTGGAGCCAAACAGTGAGGTTATTTGGAGCCAAACAGTGCGGTTATTTGGAGCCAAACAGTGAGGTTATTTGGAGCCAAACAGTGAGGTTCTTTGGAGCCAAACAGTGAGGTTATTTGGAGCCAAACAGTGAGGTTATTTGGAGCCAAACAGTGAGGTTATTTGGAGCCAAACAGTGCGGTTATTTGGAGCCAAACAGTGAGGTTATTTGGAGCCAAACAGTGAGGTTATTTGGAGCCAAACAGTGAGGTTATTTGGAGCCAAACAGTGCGGTTATTTGGAGCCAAACAGTGCGGTTATTTGGAGCCAAACAGTGCGGTTATTTGGAGCCAAACAGTGCGGTTATTTGGAGCCAAACAGTGCGGTTATTTGGAGCCAAACAGTGAGGTTATTTGGAGCCAAACAGTGAGGTTATTTGGAGCCAAACAGTGAGGTTATTTGGAGCCAAACAGTGAGGTTATTTGGAGCCAAACAGTGAGGTTATTTGGAGCCAAACAGTGAGGTTATTTGGAGCCAAACAGTGAGGTTATTTGGAGCCAAACAGTGAGGTTATTTGGAGCCAAACAGTGCGGTTATTTGGAGCCAAACAGTGAGGTTATTTGGAGCCAAACAGTGAGGTTATTTGGAGCCAAACAGTGAGGTTATTTGGAGCCAAACAGTGAGGATATTTGGAGCCAAACAGTGAGGTTATTTGGAGCCAAACAGTGAGGTTATTTGGAGCCAAACAGTGAGGTTATTTGGAGCCAAACAGTGAGGTTATTTGGAGCCAAACAGTGCGGTTATTTGGAGCCAAACAGTGAGGTTATTTGGAGCCAAACAGTGAGGTTATTTGGAGCCAAACAGTGCGGTTATTTGGAGCCAAACAGTGCGGTTATTTGGAGCCAAACAGTGAGGTTATTTGGAGCCAAACAGTGAGGTTATTTGGAGCCAAACAGTGAGGTTATTTGGAGCCAAACAGTGAGGTTATTTGGAGCCAAACAGTGAGGTTATTTGGAGCCAAACAGTGAGGTTATTTGGAGCCAAACAGTGAGGTTATTTGGAGCCAAACAGTGAGGTTATTTGGAGCCAAACAGTGAGGTTATTTGGAGCCAAACAGTGAGGTTATTTGGAGCCAAACAGTGAGGTTATTTGGAGCCAAACAGTGAGGTTATTTGGAGCCAAACAGTGCGGTTATTTGGAGCCAAACAGTGAGGTTATTTGGAGCCAAACAGTGCGGTTATTTGGAGCCAAACAGTGAGGTTATTTGGAGCCAAACAGTGAGGTTATTTGGAGCCAAACAGTGAGGTTATTTGGAGCCAAACAGTGCGGTTATTTGGAGCCAAACAGTGAGGTTATTTGGAGCCAAACAGTGAGGTTATTTGGAGCCAAACAGTGAGGTTATTTGGAGCCAAACAGTGAGGTTATTTGGAGCCAAACAGTGAGGTTATTGGAGCCAAACAGTGAGGTTATTTGGAGCCAAACAGTGAGGTTATTTGGAGCCAAACAGTGAGGTTATTTGGAGCCAAACAGTGAGGTTATTTGGAGCCAAACAGTGAGGTTATTTGGAGCCAAACAGTGAGGATATTTGGAGCCAAACAGTGAGGTTATTTGGAGCCAAACAGTGAGGTTATTTGGAGCCAAACAGTGAGGTTATTTGGAGCCAAACAGTGCGGTTATTTGGAGCCAAACAGTGAGGTTATTTGGAGCCAAACAGTGAGGTTATTTGGAGCCAAACAGTGAGGTTATTTGGAGCCAAACAGTGCGGTTATTTGGAGCCAAACAGTGAGGTTATTTGGAGCCAAACAGTGCGGTTATTTGGAGCCAAACAGTGAGGTTATTTGGAGCCAAACAGTGCGGTTATTTGGAGCCAAACAGTGAGGTTATTTGGAGCCAAACAGTGAGGTTATTTGGAGCCAAACAGTGAGGTTATTTGGAGCCAAACAGTGAGGTTATTTGGAGCCAAACAGTGAGGTTATTTGGAGCCAAACAGTGAGGTTATTTGGAGCCAAACAGTGAGGTTATTTGGAGCCAAACAGTGAGGTTATTTGGAGCCAAACAGTGAGGTTATTTGGAGCCAAACAGTGAGGTTATTTGGAGCCAAACAGTGCGGTTATTTGGAGCCAAACAGTGAGGTTATTTGGAGCCAAACAGTGAGGTTATTTGGAGCCAAACAGTGAGGTTATTTGGAGCCAAACAGTGCGGTTATTTGGAGCCAAACAGTGAGGTTATTTGGAGCCAAACAGTGAGGTTCTTTGGAGCCAAACAGTGAGGTTATTTGGAGCCAAACAGTGAGGTTATTTGGAGCCAAACAGTGAGGTTATTTGGAGCCAAACAGTGCGGTTATTTGGAGCCAAACAGTGAGGTTATTTGGAGCCAAACAGTGAGGTTATTTGGAGCCAAACAGTGAGGTTATTTGGAGCCAAACAGTGCGGTTATTTGGAGCCAAACAGTGCGGTTATTTGGAGCCAAACAGTGCGGTTATTTGGAGCCAAACAGTGCGGTTATTTGGAGCCAAACAGTGCGGTTATTTGGAGCCAAACAGTGAGGTTATTTGGAGCCAAACAGTGAGGTTATTTGGAGCCAAACAGTGAGGTTATTTGGAGCCAAACAGTGAGGTTATTTGGAGCCAAACAGTGAGGTTATTTGGAGCCAAACAGTGAGGTTATTTGGAGCCAAACAGTGAGGTTATTTGGAGCCAAACAGTGAGGTTATTTGGAGCCAAACAGTGCGGTTATTTGGAGCCAAACAGTGAGGTTATTTGGAGCCAAACAGTGAGGTTATTTGGAGCCAAACAGTGAGGTTATTTGGAGCCAAACAGTGAGGATATTTGGAGCCAAACAGTGAGGTTATTTGGAGCCAAACAGTGAGGTTATTTGGAGCCAAACAGTGAGGTTATTTGGAGCCAAACAGTGAGGTTATTTGGAGCCAAACAGTGCGGTTATTTGGAGCCAAACAGTGAGGTTATTTGGAGCCAAACAGTGAGGTTATTTGGAGCCAAACAGTGCGGTTATTTGGAGCCAAACAGTGCGGTTATTTGGAGCCAAACAGTGAGGTTATTTGGAGCCAAACAGTGAGGTTATTTGGAGCCAAACAGTGAGGTTATTTGGAGCCAAACAGTGAGGTTATTTGGAGCCAAACAGTGAGGTTATTTGGAGCCAAACAGTGAGGTTATTTGGAGCCAAACAGTGAGGTTATTTGGAGCCAAACAGTGAGGTTATTTGGAGCCAAACAGTGAGGTTATTTGGAGCCAAACAGTGAGGTTATTTGGAGCCAAACAGTGAGGTTATTTGGAGCCAAACAGTGCGGTTATTTGGAGCCAAACAGTGAGGTTATTTGGAGCCAAACAGTGCGGTTATTTGGAGCCAAACAGTGAGGTTATTTGGAGCCAAACAGTGAGGTTATTTGGAGCCAAACAGTGAGGTTATTTGGAGCCAAACAGTGCGGTTATTTGGAGCCAAACAGTGAGGTTATTTGGAGCCAAACAGTGAGGTTATTTGGAGCCAAACAGTGAGGTTATTTGGAGCCAAACAGTGAGGTTATTTGGAGCCAAACAGTGAGGTTATTGGAGCCAAACAGTGAGGTTATTTGGAGCCAAACAGTGAGGTTATTTGGAGCCAAACAGTGAGGTTATTTGGAGCCAAACAGTGAGGTTATTTGGAGCCAAACAGTGAGGTTATTTGGAGCCAAACAGTGAGGATATTTGGAGCCAAACAGTGAGGTTATTTGGAGCCAAACAGTGAGGTTATTTGGAGCCAAACAGTGAGGTTATTTGGAGCCAAACAGTGCGGTTATTTGGAGCCAAACAGTGAGGTTATTTGGAGCCAAACAGTGAGGTTATTTGGAGCCAAACAGTGAGGTTATTTGGAGCCAAACAGTGCGGTTATTTGGAGCCAAACAGTGAGGTTATTTGGAGCCAAACAGTGCGGTTATTTGGAGCCAAACAGTGAGGTTATTTGGAGCCAAACAGTGCGGTTATTTGGAGCCAAACAGTGAGGTTATTTGGAGCCAAACAGTGAGGTTCTTTGGAGCCAAACAGTGAGGTTATTTGGAGCCAAACAGTGAGGTTATTTGGAGCCAAACAGTGAGGTTATTTGGAGCCAAACAGTGCGGTTATTTGGAGCCAAACAGTGAGGTTATTTGGAGCCAAACAGTGAGGTTATTTGGAGCCAAACAGTGAGGTTATTTGGAGCCAAACAGTGCGGTTATTTGGAGCCAAACAGTGCGGTTATTTGGAGCCAAACAGTGCGGTTATTTGGAGCCAAACAGTGCGGTTATTTGGAGCCAAACAGTGCGGTTATTTGGAGCCAAACAGTGAGGTTATTTGGAGCCAAACAGTGAGGTTATTTGGAGCCAAACAGTGAGGTTATTTGGAGCCAAACAGTGCGGTTATTTGGAGCCAAACAGTGAGGTTATTTGGAGCCAAACAGTGAGGTTATTTGGAGCCAAACAGTGCGGTTATTTGGAGCCAAACAGTGCGGTTATTTGGAGCCAAACAGTGCGGTTATTTGGAGCCAAACAGTGCGGTTATTTGGAGCCAAACAGTGCGGTTATTTGGAGCCAAACAGTGAGGTTATTTGGAGCCAAACAGTGAGGTTATTTGGAGCCAAACAGTGAGGTTATTTGGAGCCAAACAGTGCGGTTATTTGGAGCCAAACAGTGAGGTTATTTGGAGCCAAACAGTGAGGTTATTTGGAGCCAAACAGTGCGGTTATTTGGAGCCAAACAGTGCGGTTATTTGGAGCCAAACAGTGAGGTTATTTGGAGCCAAACAGTGAGGTTATTTGGAGCCAAACAGTGCGGTTATTTGGAGCCAAACAGTGAGGTTATTTGGAGCCAAACAGTGAGGTTATTTGGAGCCAAACAGTGAGGTTATTTGGAGCCAAACAGTGAGGTTATTTGGAGCCAAACAGTGAGGTTATTTGGAGCCAAACAGTGAGGTTATTTGGAGCCAAACAGTGAGGTTATTTGGAGCCAAACAGTGAGGTTATTTGGAGCGAAACAGTGAGGTTATTTGGAGCGAAACAGTGAGGTTATTTGGAGCGAAACAGTGCGGTTATTTGGAGCCAAACAGTGAGGTTATTTGGAGCCAAACAGTGCGGTTATTTGGAGCCAAACAGTGAGGTTATTTGGAGCCAAACAGTGAGGTTATTTGGAGCCAAACAGTGAGGTTATTTGGAGCCAAACAGTGAGGTTATTTGGAGCCAAACAGTGAGGTTATTTGGAGCCAAACAGTGAGGTTATTTGGAGCCAAACAGTGCGGTTATTTGGAGCCAAACAGTGCGGTTATTTGGAGCCAAACAGTGCGGTTATTTGGAGCCAAACAGTGAGGTTATTTGGAGCCAAACAGTGAGGTTATTTGGAGCCAAACAGTGAGGTTATTTGGAGCCAAACAGTGAGGTTATTTGGAGCCAAACAGTGAGGTTATTTGGAGCGAAACAGTGAGGTTATTTGGAGCGAAACAGTGAGGTTATTTGGAGCGAAACAGTGCGGTTATTTGGAGCCAAACAGTGAGGTTATTTGGAGCCAAACAGTGCGGTTATTTGGAGCCAAACAGTGAGGTTATTTGGAGCCAAACAGTGAGGTTATTTGGAGCCAAACAGTGAGGTTATTTGGAGCCAAACAGTGAGGTTATTTGGAGCCAAACAGTGAGGTTATTTGGAGCCAAACAGTGCGGTTATTTGGAGCCAAACAGTGAGGTTATTTGGAGCCAAACAGTGAGGTTATTTGGAGCCAAACAGTGCGGTTATTTGGAGCCAAACAGTGAGGTTATTTGGAGCCAAACAGTGAGGTTATTTGGAGCCAAACAGTGAGGTTATTTGGAGCCAAACAGTGAGGTTATTTGGAGCCAAACAGTGAGGTTATTTGGAGCCAAACAGTGAGGTTATTTGGAGCCAAACAGTGAGGTTATTTGGAGCCAAACAGTGAGGTTATTTGGAGCGAAACAGTGAGGTTATTTGGAGCGAAACAGTGAGGTTATTTGGAGCGAAACAGTGCGGTTATTTGGAGCCAAACAGTGAGGTTATTTGGAGCCAAACAGTGCGGTTATTTGGAGCCAAACAGTGAGGTTATTTGGAGCCAAACAGTGAGGTTATTTGGAGCCAAACAGTGAGGTTATTTGGAGCCAAACAGTGAGGTTATTTGGAGCCAAACAGTGAGGTTATTTGGAGCCAAACAGTGAGGTTATTTGGAGCCAAACAGTGCGGTTATTTGGAGCCAAACAGTGCGGTTATTTGGAGCCAAAAAGTGCGGTTATTTGGAGCCAAACAGTGAGGTTATTTGGAGCCAAACAGTGAGGTTATTTGGAGCCAAACAGTGAGGTTATTTGGAGCCAAACAGTGAGGTTATTTGGAGCCAAACAGTGAGGTTATTTGGAGCCAAACAGTGAGGTTATTTGGAGCCAAACAGTGAGGTTATTTGGAGCCAAACAGTGAGGTTATTTGGAGCCAAACAGTGCGGTTATTTGGAGCCAAACAGTGCGGTTATTTGGAGCCAAACAGTGCGGTTATTTGGAGCCAAACAGTGAGGTTATTTGGAGCCAAACAGTGAGGTTATTTGGAGCCAAACAGTGAGGTTATTTGGAGCCAAACAGTGAGGTTATTTGGAGCCAAACAGTGCGGTTATTTGGAGCCAAACAGTGAGGTTATTTGGAGCCAAACAGTGCGGTTATTTGGAGCCAAACAGTGAGGTTATTTGGAGCCAAACAGTGCGGTTATTTGGAGCCAAACAGTGAGGTTATTTGGAGCCAAACAGTGAGGTTATTTGGAGCCAAACAGTGAGGTTATTTGGAGCCAAACAGTGAGGTTATTTGGAGCCAAACAGTGAGGATATTTGGAGCCAAACAGTGAGGTTATTTGGAGCCAAACAGTGAGGTTATTTGGAGCCAAACAGTGAGGTTATTTGGAGCCAAACAGTGCGGTTATTTGGAGCCAAACAGTGAGGTTATTTGGAGCCAAACAGTGAGGTTATTTGGAGCCAAACAGTGAGGTTATTTGGAGCCAAACAGTGAGGTTATTTGGAGCCAAACAGTGAGGTTATTTGGAGCCAAACAGTGAGGTTATTTGGAGCCAAACAGTGAGGTTATTTGGAGCCAAACAGTGAGGTTATTTGGAGCCAAACAGTGAGGATATTTGGAGCCAAACAGTGAGGATATTTGGAGCCAAACAGTGAGGTTATTTGGAGCCAAACAGTGAGGTTATTTGGAGCCAAACAGTGAGGTTATTTGGAGCCAAACAGTGCGGTTATTTGGAGCCAAACAGTGAGGTTATTTGGAGCCAAACAGTGAGGTTATTTGGAGCCAAACAGTGAGGTTATTTGGAGCCAAACAGCGAGGTTATTTGGAGCCAAACAGCGAGGTTATTTGGAGCCAAACAGCGAGGTTATTTGGAGCCAAACAGTGAGGTTATTTGGAGCCAAACAGTGCGGTTATTTGGAGCCAAACAGTGCGGTTATTTGGAGCCAAACAGTGCGGTTATTTGGAGCCAAACAGTGAGGTTATTTGGAGCCAAACAGTGAGGTTATTTGGAGCCAAACAGTGAGGTTATTTGGAGCCAAACAGTGAGGTTATTTGGAGCCAAACAGTGAGGTTATTTGGAGCCAAACAGTGAGGTTATTTGGAGCCAAACAGTGAGGTTATTTGGAGCCAAACAGTGCGGTTATTTGGAGCCAAACAGTGAGGTTATTTGGAGCCAAACAGTGAGGTTATTTGGAGCCAAACAGTGCGGTTATTTGGAGCCAAACAGTGCGGTTATTTGGAGCCAAACAGTGCGGTTATTTGGAGCCAAACAGCGAGGTTATTTGGAGCCAAACAGTGAGGTTATTTGGAGCCAAACAGTGAGGTTATTTGGAGCCAAACAGTGAGGTTATTTGGAGCCAAACAGTGCGGTTATTTGGAGCCAAACAGTGCGGTTATTTGGAGCCAAACAGTGCGGTTATTTGGAGCCAAACAGTGAGGTTATTTGGAGCCAAACAGTGAGGTTATTTGGAGCCAAACAGTGCGGTTATTTGGAGCCAAACAGTGCGGTTATTTGGAGCCAAACAGTGAGGTTATTTGGAGCCAAACAGTGAGGTTATTTGGAGCCAAACAGTGAGGTTATTTGGAGCCAAACAGTAAGGTTATTTGGAGCCAAACAGTAAGGTTATTTGGAGCCAAACAGTGAGGTTATTTGGAGCCAAACAGTGAGGTTATTTGGAGCCAAACAGTGAGGTTATTTGGAGCCAAACAGTGAGGTTATTTGGAGCCAAACAGTGAGGTTATTTGGAGCCAAACAGTGCGGTTATTTGGAGCCAAACAGTGCGGTTATTTGGAGCCAAACAGTGAGGTTATTTGGAGCCAAACAGTGAGGTTATTTGGAGCCAAACAGTGAGGTTATTTGGAGCCAAACAGTGAGGTTATTTGGAGCCAAACAGTGAGGTTATTTGGAGCCAAACAGTGAGGTTATTTGGAGCCAAACAGTGAGGTTATTTGGAGCCAAACAGTGAGGTTATTTGGAGCCAAACAGTGCGGTTATTTGGAGCCAAACAGTGAGGTTATTTGGAGCCAAACAGTGAGGTTATTTGGAGCCAAACAGTGAGGTTATTTGGAGCCAAACAGTGAGGTTATTTGGAGCCAAACAGTGCGGTTATTTGGAGCCAAACAGTGCGGTTATTTGGAGCCAAACAGTGAGGTTATTTGGAGCCAAACAGTGCGGTTATTTGGAGCCAAACAGTGAGGTTATTTGGAGCCAAACAGTGAGGTTATTTGGAGCCAAACAGTGAGGTTATTTGGAGCCAAACAGTGAGGTTATTTGGAGCCAAACAGTGAGGTTATTTGGAGCCAAACAGTGAGGTTATTTGGAGCCAAACAGTGCGGTTATTTGGAGCCAAACAGTGCGGTTATTTGGAGCCAAACAGTGAGGTTATTTGGAGCCAAACAGTGAGGTTATTTGGAGCCAAACAGTGAGGTTATTTGGAGCCAAACAGTGAGGTTATTTGGAGCCAAACAGTGAGGTTATTTCGAGCCAAACAGTGAGGTTATTTGGAGCCAAACTGTGAGGTTATTTGGAGCCAAACAGTGAGGTTATTTGGAGCCAAACAGTGCGGTTATTTGGAGCCAAACAGTGAGGTTATTTGGAGCCAAACAGTGCGGTTATTTGGAGCCAAACAGTGAGGTTATTTGGAGCCAAACAGTGAGGTTATTTGGAGCCAAACAGTGAGGTTATTTGGAGCCAAACAGTGAGGTTATTTGGAGCCAAACAGTGAGGTTATTTGGAGCCAAACAGTGAGGTTATTTGGAGCCAAACAGTGCGGTTATTTGGAGCCAAACAGTGCGGTTATTTGGAGCCAAACAGTGCGGTTATTTGGAGCCAAACAGTGAGGTTATTTGGAGCCAAACAGTGAGGTTATTTGGAGCCAAACAGTGCGGTTATTTGGAGCCAAACAGTGAGGTTATTTGGAGCCAAACAGTGAGGTTATTTGGAGCCAAACAGTGAGGTTATTTGGAGCCAAACAGTGAGGTTGTTTGGAGCCAAACAGTGAGGTTATTTGGAGCCAAACAGTGAGGTTATTTGGAGCCAAACAGTGAGGTTATTTGGAGCCAAACAGTGAGGTTATTTGGAGCCAAACAGTGAGGTTATTTGGAGCCAAACAGTGAGGTTATTTGGAGCCAAACAGTGAGGTTATTTGGAGCCAAACAGTGAGGTTATTTGGAGCCAAACAGTGAGGTTATTTGGAGCCAAACAGTGAGGTTATTTGGAGCCAAACAGTGCGGTTATTTGGAGCCAAACAGTGAGGTTATTTGGAGCCAAACAGTGAGGTTATTTGGAGCCAAACAGTGAGGTTATTTGGAGCCAAACAGTGAGGTTATTTGGAGCCAAACAGTGAGGTTATTGGAGCCAAACAGTGCGGTTATTTGGAGCCAAACAGTGAGGTTATTTGGAGCCAAACAGTGAGGTTATTTGGAGCCAAAACAGTGCGGTTATTTGGAGCCAAACAGTGAGGTTATTTGGAGCCAAACAGTGAGGTTATTTGGAGCCAAACAGTGAGGTTATTTGGAGCCAAACAGTGAGGTTATTTGGAGCCAAACAGTGCGGTTATTTGGAGCCAAACAGTGCGGTTATTTGGAGCCAAACAGTGAGGTTATTTGGAGCCAAACAGTGAGGTTATTTGGAGCCAAACAGTGAGGTTATTTGGAGCCAAACAGTGAGGTTATTTGGAGCCAAACAGTGCGGTTATTTGGAGCCAAACAGTGCGGTTATTTGGAGCCAAACAGTGAGGTTATTTGGAGCCAAACAGTGAGGTTATTTGGAGCCAAACAGTGCAGTTATTTGGAGCCAAACAGTGAGGTTATTTGGAGCCAAACAGTGAGGTTATTGGAGCCAAACAGTGAGGTTATTTGGAGCCAAACAGTGAGGTTATTTGGAGCCAAACAGTGAGGTTATTTGGAGCCAAACAGTGAGGTTATTTGGAGCCAAACAGTGCGGTTATTTGGAGCCAAACAGTGAGGTTATTTGGAGCCAAACAGTGAGGTTATTTGGAGCCAAACAGTGCGGTTATTTGGAGGCCAAACAGTGAGGTTATTTGGAGCCAAACAGTGAGGTTATTTGGAGCCAAACAGTGAGGTTATTTGGAGCCAAACAGTGAGGTTATTTGGAGCCAAACAGTGCGGTTATTTGGAGCCAAACAGTGAGGTTATTTGGAGCCAAACAGTGAGGTTATTTGGAGCCAAACAGTGCGGTTATTTGGAGCCAAACAGTGAGGTTATTTGGAGCCAAACAGTGAGGTTATTTGGAGCCAAACAGTGAGGTTATTTGGAGCCAAACAGTGAGGTTATTTGGAGCCAAACAGTGAGGTTATTTGGAGCCAAACAGTGAGGTTATTTGGAGCCAAACAGTGCGGTTATTTGGAGCCAAACAGTGCGGTTATTTGGAGCCAAACAGTGAGGTTATTTGGAGCCAAACAGTGAGGTTATTTGGAGCCAAACAGTGAGGTTATTTGGAGCCAAACAGTGCGGTTATTTGGAGCCAAACAGTGCGGTTATTTGGAGCCAAACCATGCGGTCTATTTGGAGCCAAACAGTGCGGTTATTTGGAGCCAAACAGTGAGGTTATTTGGAGCCAAACAGTGAGGTTATTTGGAGCCAAACAGTGCGGTTATTTGGAGCCAAACAGTGAGGTTATTTGGAGCCAAACAGTGAGGTTATTTGGAGCCAAACAGTGAGGTTATTTGGAGCCAAACAGTGAGGTTATTTGGAGCCAAACAGTGAGGTTATTTGGAGCCAAACAGTGAGGTTATTTGGAGCCAAACAGTGCGGTTATTTGGAGCCAAACAGTGCGGTTATTTGGAGCCAAACAGTGAGGTTATTTGGAGCCAAACAGTGAGGTTATTTGGAGCCAAACAGTGAGGTTATTTGGAGCCAAACAGTGAGGTTATTTGGAGCCAAACAGTGAGGTTATTTGGAGCCAAACAGTGAGGTTATTTGGAGCCAAACAGTGAGGTTATTTGGAGCCAAACAGTGAGGTTATTTGGAGCCAAACAGTGCGGTTATTTGGAGCCAAACAGTGAGGTTATTTGGAGCCAAACAGTGAGGTTATTTGGAGCCAAACAGTGAGGTTATTTGGAGCCAAACAGTGCGGTTATTTGGAGCCAAACAGTGAGGTTATTTGGAGCCAAACAGTGAGGTTATTTGGAGCCAAACAGTGCGGTTATTTGGAGCCAAACAGTGAGGTTATTTGGAGCCAAACAGTGAGGTTATTTGGAGCCAAACAGTGAGGTTATTTGGAGCCAAACAGTGAGGTTATTTGGAGCCAAACAGTGAGGTTATTTGGAGCCAAACAGTGAGGTTATTTGGAGCCAAACAGTGCGGTTATTTGGAGCCAAACAGTGAGGTTATTTGGAGCCAAACAGTGAGGTTATTTGGAGCCAAACAGTGAGGTTATTTGGAGCCAAACAGTAAGGTTATTTGGAGCCAAACAGTAAGGTTATTTGGAGCCAAACAGTGAGGTTATTTGGAGCCAAACAGTGAGGTTATTTGGAGCCAAACAGTGAGGTTATTTGGAGCCAAACAGTGAGGTTATTTGGAGCCAAACAGTGAGGTTATTTGGAGCCAAACAGTGCGGTTATTTGGAGCCAAACAGTGCGGTTATTTGGAGCCAAACAGTGAGGTTATTTGGAGCCAAACAGTGAGGTTATTTGGAGCCAAACAGTGAGGTTATTTGGAGCCAAACAGTGAGGTTATTTGGAGCCAAACAGTGAGGTTATTTGGAGCCAAACAGTGAGGTTATTTGGAGCCAAACAGTGAGGTTATTTGGAGCCAAACAGTGCGGTTATTTGGAGCCAAACAGTGAGGTTATTTGGAGCCAAACAGTGAGGTTATTTGGAGCCAAACAGTGAGGTTATTTGGAGCCAAACAGTGAGGTTATTTGGAGCCAAACAGTGCGGTTATTTGGAGCCAAACAGTGCGGTTATTTGGAGCCAAACAGTGAGGTTATTTGGAGCCAAACAGTGCGGTTATTTGGAGCCAAACAGTGAGGTTATTTGGAGCCAAACAGTGAGGTTATTTGGAGCCAAACAGTGAGGTTATTTGGAGCCAAACAGTGAGGTTATTTGGAGCCAAACAGTGAGGTTATTTGGAGCCAAACAGTGAGGTTATTTGGAGCCAAACAGTGCGGTTATTTGGAGCCAAACAGTGCGGTTATTTGGAGCCAAACAGTGAGGTTATTTGGAGCCAAACAGTGAGGTTATTTGGAGCCAAACAGTGAGGTTATTTGGAGCCAAACAGTGAGGTTATTTGGAGCCAAACAGTGAGGTTATTTCGAGCCAAACAGTGAGGTTATTTGGAGCCAAACTGTGAGGTTATTTGGAGCCAAACAGTGAGGTTATTTGGAGCCAAACAGTGCGGTTATTTGGAGCCAAACAGTGAGGTTATTTGGAGCCAAACAGTGCGGTTATTTGGAGCCAAACAGTGAGGTTATTTGGAGCCAAACAGTGAGGTTATTTGGAGCCAAACAGTGAGGTTATTTGGAGCCAAACAGTGAGGTTATTTGGAGCCAAACAGTGAGGTTATTTGGAGCCAAACAGTGAGGTTATTTGGAGCCAAACAGTGCGGTTATTTGGAGCCAAACAGTGCGGTTATTTGGAGCCAAACAGTGCGGTTATTTGGAGCCAAACAGTGAGGTTATTTGGAGCCAAACAGTGAGGTTATTTGGAGCCAAACAGTGCGGTTATTTGGAGCCAAACAGTGAGGTTATTTGGAGCCAAACAGTGAGGTTATTTGGAGCCAAACAGTGAGGTTATTTGGAGCCAAACAGTGAGGTTGTTTGGAGCCAAACAGTGAGGTTATTTGGAGCCAAACAGTGAGGTTATTTGGAGCCAAACAGTGAGGTTATTTGGAGCCAAACAGTGAGGTTATTTGGAGCCAAACAGTGAGGTTATTTGGAGCCAAACAGTGAGGTTATTTGGAGCCAAACAGTGAGGTTATTTGGAGCCAAACAGTGAGGTTATTTGGAGCCAAACAGTGAGGTTATTTGGAGCCAAACAGTGAGGTTATTTGGAGCCAAACAGTGCGGTTATTTGGAGCCAAACAGTGAGGTTATTTGGAGCCAAACAGTGAGGTTATTTGGAGCCAAACAGTGAGGTTATTTGAGCCAAACAGTGAGGTTATTTGGAGCCAAACAGTGCGGTTATTTGGAGCCAAACAGTGAGGTTATTTGGAGCCAAACAGTGAGGTTATTTGGAGCCAAACAGTGCGATTATTTGGAGCCAAACAGTGAGGTTATTTGGAGCCAAACAGTGAGGTTATTTGGAGCCAAACAGTGAGGTTATTTGGAGCCAAACAGTGAGGTTATTTGGAGCCAAACAGTGAGGTTATTTGGAGCCAAACAGTGCGGTTATTTGGAGCCAAACAGTGCGGTTATTTGGAGCCAAACAGTGAGGTTATTTGGAGCCAAACAGTGAGGTTATTTGGAGCCAAACAGTGAGGTTATTTGGAGCCAAACAGTGCGGTTATTTGGAGCCAAACAGTGCGGTTATTTGGAGCCAAACAGTGCGGTTATTTGGAGCCAAACAGTGAGGTTATTTGGAGCCAAACAGTGAGGTTATTTGGAGCCAAACAGTGCAGTTATTTGGAGCCAAACAGTGAGGTTATTTGGAGCCAAACAGTGAGGTTATTTGGAGCCAAACAGTGAGGTTATTTGGAGCCAAACAGTGAGGTTATTTGGAGCCAAACAGTGAGGTTATTTGGAGCCAAACAGTGAGGTTATTTGGAGCCAAACAGTGCGGTTATTTGGAGCCAAACAGTGAGGTTATTTGGAGCCAAACAGTGAGGTTATTTGGAGCCAAACAGTGCGGTTATTTGGAGCCAAACAGTGAGGTTATTTGGAGCCAAACAGTGAGGTTATTTGGAGCCAAACAGTGAGGTTATTTGGAGCCAAACAGTGAGGTTATTTGGAGCCAAACAGTGCGGTTATTTGGAGCCAAACAGTGAGGTTATTTGGAGCCAAACAGTGAGGTTATTTGGAGCCAAACAGTGCGGTTATTTGGAGCCAAACAGTGAGGTTATTTGGAGCCAAACAGTGAGGTTATTTGGAGCCAAACAGTGAGGTTATTTGGAGCCAAACAGTGAGGTTATTTGGAGCCAAACAGTGAGGTTATTTGGAGCCAAACAGTGAGGTTATTTGGAGCCAAACAGTGCGGTTATTTGGAGCCAAACAGTGCGGTTATTTGGAGCCAAACAGTGAGGTTATTTGGAGCCAAACAGTGAGGTTATTTGGAGCCAAACAGTGAGGTTATTTGGAGCCAAACAGTGCGGTTATTTGGAGCCAAACAGTGCGGTTATTTGGAGCCAAACAGTGCGGTTATTTGGAGCCAAACAGTGAGGTTATTTGGAGCCAAACAGTGAGGTTATTTGGAGCCAAACAGTGCGGTTATTTGGAGCCAAACAGTGAGGTTATCTGGAGCCAAACAGTGAGGTTATTTGGAGCCAAACAGTGAGGTTATTTGGAGCCAAACAGTGAGGTTATTTGGAGCCAAACAGTGAGGTTATTTGGAGCCAAACAGTGAGGTTATTTGGAGCCAAACAGTGCGGTTATTTGGAGCCAAACAGTGCGGTTATTTGGAGCCAAACAGTGAGGTATTTGGAGCCAAACAGTGAGGTTATTTGGAGCCAAACAGTGAGGTTATTTGGAGCCAAACAGTGAGGTTATTTGGAGCCAAACAGTGAGGTTATTTGGAGCCAAACAGTGAGGTTATTTGGAGCCAAACAGTGAGGTTATTTGGAGCCAAACAGTGAGGTTATTTGGAGCCAAACAGTGCGGTTATTTGGAGCCAAACAGTGAGGTTATTTGGAGCCAAACAGTGAGGTTATTTGGAGCCAAACAGTGAGGTTATTTGGAGCCAAACAGTGCGGTTATTTGGAGCCAAACAGTGAGGTTATTTGGAGCCAAACAGTGAGGTTATTTGGAGCCAAACAGTGCGGTTATTTGGAGCCAAACAGTGAGGTTATTTGGAGCCAAACAGTGAGGTTATTTGGAGCCAAACAGTGAGGTTATTTGGAGCCAAACAGTGAGGTTATTTGGAGCCAAACAGTGAGGTTATTTGGAGCCAAACAGTGAGGTTATTTGGAGCCAAACAGTGAGGTTATTTGGAGCCAAACAGTGAGGTTATTTGGAGCCAAACAGTGAGGTTATTTTGGAGCCAAACAGTGCGGTTATTTGGAGCCAAACAGTGCGGTTATTTGGAGCCAAACAGTGAGGTTATTTGGAGCCAAACAGTGAGGTTATTTGGAGCCAAACAGTGAGGTTATTTGGAGCCAAACAGTGCGGTTATTTGGAGCCAAACAGTGCGGTTATTTGGAGCCAAACAGTGCGGTTATTTGGAGCCAAACAGTGAGGTTATTTGGAGCCAAACAGTGAGGTTATTTGGAGCCAAACAGTGCAGTTATTTGGAGCCAAACAGTGAGGTTATTTGGAGCCAAACAGTGAGGTTATTTGGAGCCAAACAGTGAGGTTATTTGGAGCCAAACAGTGAGGTTATTTGGAGCCAAACAGTGAGGTTATTTGGAGCCAAACAGTGAGGTTATTTGGAGCCAAACAGTGCGGTTATTTGGAGCCAAACAGTGAGGTTATTTGGAGCCAAACAGTGAGGTTATTTGGAGCCAAAACAGTGCGGTTATTTGGAGCCAAACAGTGAGGTTATTTGGAGCCAAACAGTGAGGTTATTTGGAGCCAAACAGTGAGGTTATTTGGAGCCAAACAGTGAGGTTATTTGGAGCCAAACAGTGCGGTTATTTGGAGCCAAACAGTGAGGTTATTTGGAGCCAAACAGTGAGGTTATTTGGAGCCAAACAGTGCGGTTATTTGGAGCCAAACAGTGAGGTTATTTGGAGCCAAACAGTGAGGTTATTTGGAGCCAAACAGTGAGGTTATTTGGAGCCAAACAGTGAGGTTATTTGGAGCCAAACAGTGAGGTTATTTGGAGCCAAACAGTGAGGTTATTTGGAGCCAAACAGTGCGGTTATTTGGAGCCAAACAGTGCGGTTATTTGGAGCCAAACAGTGAGGTTATTTGGAGCCAAACAGTGAGGTTATTTGGAGCCAAACAGTGAGGTTATTTGGAGCCAAACAGTGCGGTTATTTGGAGCCAAACAGTGCGGTTATTTGGAGCCAAACAGTGCGGTTATTTGGAGCCAAACAGTTGAGGTTATTTGGAGCCAAACAGTGAGGTTATTTGGAGCCAAACAGTGCGGTTATTTGGAGCCAAACAGTGAGGTTATCTGGAGCCAAACAGTGAGGTTATTTGGAGCCAAACAGTGAGGTTATTTGGAGCCAAACAGTGAGGTTATTTGGAGCCAAACAGTGAGGTTATTTGGAGCCAAACAGTGAGGTTATTTGGAGCCAAACAGTGCGGTTATTTGGAGCCAAACAGTGCGGTATTTGGAGCCAAACAGTGAGGTTATTTGGAGCCAAACAGTGAGGTTATTTGGAGCCAAACAGTGAGGTTATTTGGAGCCAAACAGTGAGGTTATTTGGAGCCAAACAGTGAGGTTATTTGGAGCCAAACAGTGAGGTTATTTGGAGCCAAACAGTGAGGTTATTTGGAGCCAAACAGTGAGGTTATTTGGAGCCAAACAGTGCGGTTATTTGGAGCCAAACAGTGAGGTTATTTGGAGCCAAACAGTGAGGTTATTTGGAGCCAAACAGTGAGGTTATTTGGAGCCAAACAGTGCGGTTATTTGGAGCCAAACAGTGAGGTTATTTGGAGCCAAACAGTGAGGTTATTTGGAGCCAAACAGTGCGGTTATTTGGAGCCAAACAGTGAGGTTATTTGGAGCCAAACAGTGAGGTTATTTGGAGCCAAACAGTGAGGTTATTTGGAGCCAAACAGTGAGGTTATTTGGAGCCAAACAGTGAGGTTATTTGGAGCCAAACAGTGAGGTTATTTGGAGCCAAACAGTGCGGTTATTTGGAGCCAAACAGTGAGGTTATTTGGAGCCAAACAGTGAGGTTATTTGGAGCCAAACAGTGAGGTTATTTGGAGCCAAACAAGAAGCCAAACAGCCAAGCGGTGGTGAGAGGTGGTGGCACACATGGTCATGTAACATGGCATGGGACACGGAGGTGGGTGTTTGTGCTGGGTTCAGCTGGGACACGGACGTGGGACACGTGACCCACGTCTGTGCGCCCACCCGTGCAAGCCGCCTCATTCCACTCAGTCCGTTAAAAGGCTGAGAGATTGAACAAGCTGAGCCGCGGGTGAGGTGAGTGGTGGGTTGGGTTGACCCACCGGGGTGCAGCGCGGAGAGCAGGGGGGTGCGGGAGGGAGCGTCCTGCAGGATGGCGTGCACCAGGTCCGCATCGTTGCTGCGCGCCGCCTCCCCCAGCCGCAGCACGCGCTTCAAATTGATGCCCTCGCCAACCCCCCCGCCCCCGCCCCCATTCTCCCGCGCCCCCGCCAGCCCTGTGCCATCCCGTCCCAACCCCATGGCGCCCCCCCCCAGCCCCGTGGCCCCGTGCCGCAGGTCCAGTAGGTCGTCCGTGTCAAACAGGCGACTGCCGTTCACTGCCAAGCTGTTGACACGTGGCAGCATGGCATTGGTGGCGAGTATGTCGGCTTCATCGAACCCTGATGACTGCAGGGGGCGAGGTTCGAGGGAGAGAGGGGAAGGTTGGGAGAGCAGAGGGTAGAGAGGAGGCAGCGTGAGGTGAGGGGCAGACGCACACACGGTGGCTCGTCACTGTGCCAGCACAGCACAGCACAGCCAAGGCAACGCAGCCCCTCTCACACGCACTCACTCTCACTCCACCATCCAACCATTTTCTCCTTGCCTTACTTGCTCATACATATCCTCTCGCCACACTCACAGACCCCTCGCAACAGTCACGTCACAGCCACCCACAGTGCGGTCCAGGCCGAGCCGCTGCGCGCCCAACAGGTGCCGCCCGCCGCCCGCCCCGCTGCTGCTGCTGCTGCTGCTCAGGTCCGCCGCCTGGTGGCTCAGCGTGCGCGCCCACACCCTGCCGCCGCCCCCAACGCCACTCCTGCTCGCGCCCACGCCCATGCCGCCGTGCCCTCCCACCACTCCGCTCACGCTCCCCTGCACCCTGCGCGCCCCTTCTTCGAACGAGCCCCCCATGGCCAAGCCTCCCCCCAACCTGCCCCTGCCCTCATGCCGCCTTCCGCCTTCCCCCAGCGCCCCGAATCCCCCCCTCTCCGCGTCCAGCGCGTGCAGATGCCCCACATCGCGCCCCGCCAGCTGCGCGTGCCCCCGTAAGCCGCCCCGCGCGTCCTCCGCGCCCTCGTCGAAGAAGTCCCCGAGCGGCCCTCCGCCAAGCCCGCTGTCGTGCGGCGAGAGGCCGTGCGGGGAGAGGCTGTGCGGCGAAAGGCTCAGCCCCGCAGCGACGGCGCGCTGGTGCTGCGCGCCCTGCGCGAAGCGCGCCGCTCCCCCTCCCCCGTCGTCGCGCAGGCCGTGGCTGTGCGGGCGGAGCGACGAGGTGGGCCCCGCCTGGTACGATACGTGGCGGGGGGCGCTCGCGCCGTGCTGCTGCTGCTGGTGGGGATGCGCGTGTCGCGGGGAGTGGTGACGGTGGCGCGGCAGCGACGCGGGCGGGGTGACGGCGTGGCGGAAAGGGTCGTCGGAGTCGAGCGAGTCGTACGCCGCGCGGAGGGCAGCGGGGACGGCGCTGCTGTGGCTGCGGGGGAAGTTGCGCGGAAAGTCGCGGGAGGGGCTCACGTTGCCGTCGCCGTCGAGCGTGGCGACGGGGAACGTGCCCGAGCGATGCATGGCGACGCGCGGGGCGAGAGCCAATCAAATGCGCGTCACCGCGAGGTGGGAGCAAATGGCGGCATGGCGGCCAATGAGAATCCCGTCACCCGGGCCTGCCGCTCCCCCTCCCTCACTCGCCACCCGCGCGGCGCTCTGCGGCCCCACCGCCGAGGTACCGTCGCCGCCAGCTGTCGCGTGGTCGGCCGGCCGGGAGGAGGAAAGTGCGGCGCGGCGGTGGAGAAAAGGGCTCGAGCGCAGTACCCTAGATCGCAAGTATTGAGAAATTCCGCGTGTGAAGACGACACAGAGCTTGTCGATAAGGCTGGCTGCACGAATCCTACAGAAGCAACTCGCTTGTGCTGGCGACACCAGAACCAGTCAGCAAAGCGCGGCGCACAAGACGAGAATTTGACGGGAGAAAAATGAAGAGCTGTGCGTGCAAGTGGTGCGCGAAAGAGCAGAGCAGCGCGCAGCAAGCGGAGGAAGCGACGGGCCGGGGAGGGAGCTGCGGGCAGCGAGCGGCGAGGAAGCAGCGTTGGCGGGAGCTACAGTGGTGCGTCTGGTTAGGGTTCACGACAGAACGTGGGGTTCGTTCCTGGCGAACGTGAGAAGCGGGCTTTTGTTACGGGTGCAATTGAACGAACAGGCGAGGCCTGCACTAAAAGGGCTGGAGTTAACACGAAATAGTGTAAGGAAATTTCTTGGATTCTTACCACGCACCGCCACAACGCGTCTATTGCTCAATCGTTCTTCGCCCGTTACAGCCCCTGAATTTATGCCAGCCGAACTGGGCCAGCCCCTGAGAAAACCACGTGTCGTGAGAAAAGACGCTGCTAGGCGCTCCACCATGTGTCGTAGGTAAGCACATGGTAAGGGCGCGTCCTCTCCCTCGATCGATCGTGAGATCGCCGTGAAAAAACGACCGGGCACACCGATCGCAGGATCAGGGTAGAATTGGAGGGAGGTGACAACAGCTTTGTGATCGCGGATCGATTTCGAGCCCATCGATCGTCAAAAAGCCCCGATCGGATTGGGCACGGCACCACATCGATCGTCATCGGCGGAGGTGACAAGATCGTAAGGCACTATTTACTGTTTATTCGCAAGCCATCTCGAAAACAAGGTACCCTGTTATTGCGAATCTACAATCTTACTGTAGCTGACCCTCGATCGATCGAGGGCAGGATCGATCGAGGTAGGGGACGCGCCCTAAGTGGCAAAGCAGCGGCATGTACAGCTCCGTTTCTCGACGCAGAAGCCCAACGAGTCGGTTACAGTGATTACACGCGTGCGCCAACGCCTCGCGCGCCCGCGCGTGAAACAGCACTAACCGTGCCAGGTTGCTTTCTATCTCGGGGCCCGCCACCTCTCACTCCCGTCTCTCCACCCATCGCGGCCTCCCCTCGCCTCCCCTTTCGGAACCTCGTCCCGCAGTCTCGCAAGCCCCGCGACCTCTCTTTTGCACGCGCGACGAACGCTCGAATCATTGGGGCCACCCGCACGGTAGTCGTCACCACGCCCGCCCTCTCGCACACGCCCACCCCACCCGATCACTCTCGCCTCTCCCGCACTCTCACAGTCGCCCCGCACGCTCTCCTACTCGCGCGCACGCCGCACTAGCCGCTGCGGTCGCACGAGAGATCGTGACGCGCAGCATCTCACACCGCCGCGTCCATATCGCGCGCACCATCTGCGGCGCCGAGCTCACCCTCACGAACCGCCGCGTCCGTTAACGCACGCACCCCGCGCTCGCCCGCGGGCCTCGTCACGAGGTCCGCCCGCCCTCTCACACTCGCCACGCCTCCCCACGCACCCTTCCTCCTAAACCCCTGCTTTCCATTCCCACTTTCAACCCTCACCGCCTCTTTTCCTTCATTTCCCTTTCCCTACCTTCGAATTTCCATGGTTAGTTTTCTCATGCCTTCCCTGCCATTCCCTCCCCTTCTAACCCAATCCTTCCTTTCCCTGCTCCCTGCCCTTCCCTCCCCCTCCCTGCCCCCTCCCCGTGTTTCCACTTCCCCACCGTTCCCTTCCCCGCCCTCCCGTCTCGTACCCTTATAGCCAGCGCCACTCCGCTGCTGCGAGTGCGAGGGAGGGAGGGCGCGGGGAGGCGTGAGCATGGCGGCGCACGACTAGAACCCGGGCTTCTCTCACCAGGTGACTCTCCCCATTCCAACCCTTCCCTTCCACCCTTCTCCTTCTGTCCCTTTCCTTCCATTCCCGTCTGAATTGTTTTACCCTCTTCCTGTCCAAACTGTGCTCTTCCCATTCAGCCACGATAGTGACCGTTAAATTGTGTCACTGCTGTCATAACAGCATGTCCGCCTGATTGTCCAGCCAGGCCCTCGTTTCAGCCGCGAGTTGGGAAAGAGCAATCATGGCAACGCCAGTCGTAGGGGCCGCGGCGCAAGTGGGAGCGAGTGGGGGCGCAACGGCAGCGAGGGCGGCGGACGCGGAGAGGGCGCAACTGGTGCAGCAGCTGAACCTGGTGGGCGTGCGCGCACGCGTGGCGGAGCTGCAGGGCAGCATCGCGCGCGTCATGGGCGCCTTCCACGAGCAGCACGTGCACCTCAAATGGTCAGTCGCCGCCCCTCCCCCCCCCGCATGGAGCACAGACCCTTGCTCCATGTGATCACGGCGATGCACTCCTCCGTTGGGCGCGTGTGATGGCCCACTGCCACCTGTTGCTGCGCGTCCGCTGCTGCTGCGCGCCATAGGCCATGGTTGGGAGGGGGGGACGATGGGCCATGGTTGGGAGGGGGGGGGACGATGGGCCATGGTTGGGAGGGGGGGGACGATGGGCCATGGTTGGGAGGGGGGGGTACGATGGGCCATGGTTGGGGAGGGGGGGGACGATGGGCCATGGTTGGGAGGGGGGGAACGATGGACCATGGTTGGGAGGGGGGGGGGGGGGGGGGACGATGGGCCATGGTGGGGGGGGGTGCGGGTGGCAGCAGGTGTGGAGGTGCAGCTGGGTGCGAACGGGCAGGCTGCGTGTCCCTTGGAGGCTGGCGGGCAGGGCAGGGGGAGATGCACTAGGCGGGGAGATGCACTAGGCGGGGAGATGCACTAGGCGGGGAGATGCACTAGGCGGGGAGATGCACTAGGCGGGGAGATGCACTAGGCGGGGAGATGCACTAGGCGGGGAGATGCACTAGGCGGGGAGATGCACTAGGCGGGGAGATGCACTAGGCGGGGAGATGCACTAGGCGGGGAGATGCACTAGGCGGGGAGATGCACTAGGCGGGGAGATGCACTAGGCGGGGAGATGCACTAGGCGGGGAGATGCACTAGGCGGGGAGATGCACTAGGCGGGGAGATGCACTAGGCGGGGAGATGCACTAGGCGGGGAGATGCACTAGGCGGGGAGATGCACTAGGCGGGGAGTTGCACTAGGCGGGGAGATGCACTAGGCGGGGAGATGCACTAGGCGGGGAGATGCACTAGGCGGGGAGATGCACTAGGCGGGGAGATGCACTAGGCGGGGAGATGCACTAGGCGGGGAGATGCACTAGGCGGGGAGATGCACTAGGCGGGGAGATGCACTAGGCGGGGAGATGCACTAGGCGGGAGATGCACTAGGCGGGGAGATGCACTAGGGCGGGGAGATGCACTAGGCGGGGAGATGCACTAGGCGGGGAGATGCACTAGGGCGGGGAGATGCACTAGGCGGGGAGATGCACTAGGCGGGGAGATGCACTAGGCGGGGAGATGCACTAGGCGGGGAGTTGCACAAGGCGGGGAGATGCACTAGGCGGGGAGATGCACTAGGCGGGGAGATGCACAAGGCGGGGAGATGCACAAGGCGGGGAGTTGCACAAGGCGGGGAGATGCACTAGGCGGGGAGATGCACTAGGCGGGGAGATGCACAAGGCGGGGAGATGCACTAGGCGGGGAGTTGCACTAGGCGGGGAGATGCACTAGGCGGGGAATTGCACTAGGCGGGGAGATGCACTAGGCGGGGAGATGCACTAGGCGGGGAGTTGCACAAGGCGGGGAGATGCACTAGGCGGGGAGATGCACTAGGCGGGGAGATGCACAAGGCGGGGAGATGCACTAGGCGGGGAGATGCACTAGGCGGGGAGATGCACTAGGCGGGGAGATGCACTAGGCGGGGAGTTGCACTAGGCGGGGAGATGCACTAGGCGGGGAGATGCACTAGGCGGGGAGATGCACTAGGCGGGGAGATGCACTAGGCGGGGAGATGCACTAGGCGGGGAGATGCAGCTAGGCGGGGAGATGCACTAGGCGGGGGAATGCACTAGGCGGGGAGATGCACTAGGCGGGGAGATGCACTAGGCGGGGAGATGCACTAGGCGGGGAGATGCACTAGGCGGGGAGATGCACTAGGCGGGGAGATGCACTAGGCGGGGAGATGCACTAGGCGGGGGAGATGCACTAGGCGGGGAGATGCAACTTGCACTAGGCGGGGAGATGCACTAGGCGGGGAGATGCACTAGGCGGGGAGATGCACTAGGCGGTGGAGATGCACTAGGCAGGGTGAGATGCCACTAGGCGGGGAGGATGCACTAGGCGGGGAGATGCACTAGGCGGGGAGATGCACTAGCGGGGAGATGCACTAGGCGGGGAGATGCACTAGGCGGGGAGTTGCACAAGGCGGGGAGATGCACTAGGCGGGGGAGATGCACTATGGCGGGGGAGTTGCACTAGGCGGGGAGATGCACTAGGCGGGGGATTGCACTAGGCGGGGAGATGCACTAGGCGGGAGATGCACTAGGCGGGGAGTTGCACAAGGCGGGGAGGATGCACTAGGCGGGGAGATGCACTAGGCGGGGAGATGCACAAGGCGGGGAGATTGCACTAGGCGGGGAGATGCACTAGGCGGGGAGATGCACTAGGGCGGGGAGATGCACTAGGCGGTGGAGTTGCACAAGGCGGGGAGATGCACTAGGCGGGGAGAGTGCACTAGGCGGGAGTATGCACTAGGCGGGGAGATGCACTAGGCGGGGAGATGCACTAGGCGGGGAGATGCACTAGGCAGGGAGATGCACTAGGCGAGGGAGATGCACTAGGCGGGGAGATGCACTAGGCGGGGAGATGCACTAGGCGGGGAGATGCACTAGGCGGGAGATGCACTAGGCGGGGAGATGCACTAGGCGGGGAGATGCACTAGGCGGGGAGGATGCACTAGGCGGGGAGATGCACTAGGCGGGGAGTTGCACTAGGCGGGGAGTTGCACTAGGCGGGGGAGTTGCACTAGGCGGGGAGTTGCACTAGGCGGGGAGATGCACTAGGCGGGGAGATGCACTAGGCGGGGAGATGCACTAGGCGGGGAGATGCACTAGGCGGGAGATGCACTAGGCGGGGAGATGCACTAGGCGGGGGAGATGCACTAGGCCGGGGAGATGCCACTAGGCTGGGGAGATGCACTAGGCGGGGAGTTGCACAAGGCGGGGAGTATGCACTAGGCGGGGAGATGCACTAGGGCGGGGAGATGCACAAGGCGGGGAGATGCACAAGGCGGGAGTTGCACAAGGCGGGGAGATGCACTAGGCGGGGAGATGCACTAGGCGGGGGAGATGCACAAGGCGGGGAGATGCACTAGGCGGGGAGTTGCACTAGCGGGGAGATGCACTAGGCGGGGAATTGCACTAGGCGGGGGAGATGCACTAGGGCGGAGGAGATGCACTAGGCGGGGAGTTGCACAAGGCGGGGAGATGCACTAGGCGGGGAGATGCACTAGGCGGGGAGATTGCACAAGGCGGGGGAATGCACTAGGCGTGGGATATGCACTAGGCGGGGAGATGCACTAGGCGGGGAGATGCACTAGGCGGGGAGTTGCACTAGGCGGGGAGATGCACTAGGCGGGGAGATGCACTAGCGGGGAAGATTGCACTACTAGGCGGGGAGATGCAACTAGGCCGGGGAGATGCACTAGGAGGCGGGGAGATGCACTAGGCGGGGAGATGCACTAGGCGGGAGATGCACTAGGCGGGGAGATGCACTAGGCGGGAGATGCACTAGGCGGGGAGATGCACTAGGCGGGGAGATGCACTAGGCGGGGGGATGCAAATAGGCGGGGGAGATGCACTAGGCGGGGAGATGCACTAGGCGGGGAGTTATGCCTAGGCGGGGAGGAATGCACTAGGCGGGGAGATGCACTAGGCGGGGGAGATGCACTAGGCGGGGAGATGCACTAGGCGGGGAGATGCACTAGGCAGGGAGATGCACTAGGCGGGAGATGCACTAGGGGCGGGGAGATGCACTAAGGCGGGGGAGATGCACTAGGCGGGGAGATGCACTAGGCGGGGAGATGCACTAGGCGGGGAGATGCACTCAGGCGGGGGAGTTGCACAAGGCGGGGAGAATGCACTAGGCGGGGAGATGCACTAGGCGGGGAGTTGCACCTAGGCGGGGAGATGCACTAGGCGGGGAGTTGCACTAGGCGGGAGTTGCACTAGGCGGGGAGAGTGCACTAGGCGGGGAGATGCACTAGGCGGGGAAGGATTGCACTAGGCGGGGAGATGCACTAGGCGGGGAGATGCGGGATATGCACTAGGCGGGGAGATGCACTAGGCGGGGAGATGCACTAGGCGGGGAGATGCACTAGGCGGGGAGATGCACTAGGCGGGGAGATGCACTAGGCGGGGAGATTGCACTAAGGCGGGGAGTTGCACTAGGCGGGGAGATGCACTAGGCGGGGGGAATTGCACTAGGCGGAGGAGATGCACTAGGCGGGGAGATGCACTAGGCGGGGAGTTGCACTAGGCGGGGAGATGCACTAGGCGGGGAGGATGCACTAGGCGGGGAGATTGCACTAGGCGGGGAGATGCACTAGGCGGGGAGATGCCACTAGGCGGGGAGATGCACTAGGCGGGGAGATGGCACTAGGCGGGGAGATGCACTAGGCGGGGAGGATGCACTAGGGCGGGGAGATGCACTAGGCGGGGAGATGCACTAGGCGGGGAGATGCACTAGGCCCGGGGGGAGATGCACTAGGCGGGGAGATGCACTAGGCGGGGAGATGCACTAGGCGGGGAGATGCACTAGGCGGGGAGATGCACTAGGCGGGGGAGATGCACTAGGCGGGAGATGCACTAGGCGGGGAATGCACTAGCGGGTAGATGCACTAGGCGGGAGATGCACTAGGCGGAGATGCACTAGGCGGGGAGATGCACTAGGCGGGGAGATGCACTAGGCGGGGAGATGCACTAGGCGGGGAGATGCACTAGGCGGGGAGATGCACTAGGCGGGGAGATGCACTAGCGGGGAGATGCACTAGGCAGGGAGATGCACTAGGCGGGGAGTATGCACTAGGCGGGGAGATGCACTAGGCGGGGAGATGCACTAGGCGGGGAGATGCACTAGGCGGGGAGATGCACTAGGCGGGGAGTTGCACAAGGCGGGGAGATGCACTAGGCGGGGAGATGCACTAGGCGGGGAGTTGCACACTAGGCGGGGAGATGCACTAGGCGGGGAATTGCACTAGGCGGGGAGATGCACTAGGCGGGGAGATGCACTAGGCGGGGAGTTGCCACAAGGCGGGGAGATGCACTAGGCGGGGATATGCACTAGGCGGGGAGATGCACAAGGCGGGGAGATGCCACTAGGCGGGAGATGCACTAGGCGGGGAGATGCACTGGCGGGGAGATGCACTAGGCGGGGAGTTGCACAAGGCGGGGAGATGCACTAGGCGGGGAGATGCACTAGGCGGGGAGATGCACTAGGCGGGGAGATGCACTAGGCGGGAGATGCACTAGGCGGGAGATGCACTAGGCGGGGAGATGCACTAGGGCGGGAGAATGCACTAGTGCGGGGAGATGCACTAGGCGGGGAGATGCACTAGGCGGGGAGTATGCACTAGGCGGGGGAGTTCACAGGCGGGAGATGCACTAGGCGGGGAGATCTGCACTAGGCGGGGAGATGCACCAGGCGGGGAGATGCACAAGGCGGGGAGTTGCACAAGGCGGGGAGATGCACTAGGCGGGAGATGCACTAGGCGGGGAGATGCACAAGGCGGGAGATGCACTAGGCGGGAGTTTTGCCTAGGCGGGGAGATGCACTAGGCGGGGAATTGCACTAGGCGGGAGATGCACTAGGCGGGGAGATGCACTAGGCGGGGAGTTGCACAAGGCGGGGAGATGCACTAGGCGGGGAGATGCACTAGGCGGGGGATGCACAAGGCGGGAGATGCACTAGCGGGGGAGATGCACTAGGCGGGGAGATGCACTAGGCGGGGAGATGCACTAGGCGGGGAGTTGCACTAGGCGGGGAGATGCACTAGGCGGGAGATGCATGCACTAGGCGGGGAGATGCACTAGGCGTGAGATGCACTAGGCGGGGAGATGCACTAGGCGGGGAGATGCCTAGGCGGGGAGATGCACTAGGCGCGGGAGATGCACTAGGCGGGGAGATGCACTAGGCGGGGAGAAATGCACTAGCGGGGAGATGCACTAGGCTGGGAGATGCACTAGGCGGGGAGATGCACTAGGCGGGGAGATGCACTAGGCGGGGAGATGCACTAGGCGGGGAGATGCACTAGGCGGGGAGATGCACTAGGCGGGGAGATGCACTAGGCGGGGAGATGCACTAGGCGGGGAGATGCACTAGGCAGGGAGATGCACTAGGCGGGGAGATGCACTAGGCGGGGAGATGCACTAGGCGGGGAGATGCACTAGGCGGGGAGATGCACTAGGCGGGGAGATGCACTAGGCGGGGAGTTGCACAAGGCGGGGAGATGCACTAGGCGGGGAGATGCACTAGGCGGGGAGTTGCACTAGGCGGGGAGATGCACTAGGCGGGGAGTTGCACTAGGCGGGGAGTTGCACTAGGGCGGGAGATGCACTAGGCGGGGAGATGCACTAGGCGGGGAGATGCACTAGGCGGGCGGGTAGATGCACTAGGCGGGGAGATGCACTAGGCGGGGAGATGCACTAGGCGGGGAGATGCACTAGGCGGGGAGATGCACTAGGCGGGGAGATGCACTAGGCGGGGAGATGCAAAGGTACTCAGCATGCACCCTCCTCTCACGAGCATCGTGTACTCCTCCCTGCCACGACCCACTGCACCGTATACTCTCTCTCTCTCACCCCTCTCTCCTCACCTCACCCCTCTCTCCTCACCTCACCCCCCTCTTCTCACCTCACCCCCCTCTCCTCACCTCACCCCTCTCTCCTCGCCTCACCCCCCTCTCCTCACCTCACCCCCCTCTCCTCACCTCACCCCCCTCTCCTCACCTCACCCCCCTCTCCTCACCTCACCCCTCTCTACTCACCCAACCCTCACCCTCTCTCCTCACCTCACCCCCCCCTCTTCTCACCTCACCCCTCTCTCCTCACCTCACCCCCCTCTCCCCACCTCACCACCCCTCTCTCCTCACCTCACCCCTCTCTCCTCACCTCACCCCCCTCTCCTCACCTCATCCCCCTCTCCTCACCTCACCCCTCTCTCCTCACCTCACCCCCTCTCCTCACCACCCCCCTCTCCTCACCTCACCCATCTCTCCTCACCTCCCCCCTCTCTCCTCACCTCACCCCCTCTCCTCACCTCACCCCCCTCTCCTCACCTCACCCCCCCTCCCTTACCTCACCCCGCTCTCCTCACCCCCCCTCCTCACCTCACCTCACCCCCTCTCCTCACCTCACCTCACCCCCCTCTCCTCACCTCACCCCCCTCTTCTCACCTCACCCCTCTCTCCTCACCTCACCCCCCTCTCCTCACCTCGCCCCCCTCTCCTCACCTCACCCCTCTCTCCTCACCTCACCCCCCTCCCTCACCTCACCTCACCCCCCTCTCCTCACCTCACCCCCCTCTTCTCACCTCACCCCTCTCTCCTCACCTCACCCCCCTCTCCTCACCTCACCCCCCTCTCCTCACCTCACCCCTCTCTCCTCACCTCACCCCCCTCTCCTCACCCCCCCTCTCCTCACCTCACTCCCCTCCCCTCCCCTCCCTCACCCCCCTCTCCTCACCTCACCCCCCTCTCTCCTCACCTCACCCCCACCTCACCTCTCCTCACCTCACCCCTCTCTCCTCACCTCACCCCCCTCTCCTCACCTCACCTCACCTCCCTCTCCTCACCTCACCTCCCTCTTCTCACCTGACCCCCCCCCCTCCTCACCTCACCCCCTCTCCTCACCTCACCCCCTCTCCTCACCTCACCCCTCTCCTCTCCTCACCCCCCTCTCCTCACCTCCCCCTCTCTCCTCACCTCACCCCTCTCTCCTCACCTCACCCCTCTTTCCTCACCTCACCCCTTTCTCCTCACCTCACCCCTCTCTTCTCACCTCACCCCTCTCTCCTCACCTCACCTCTTTCTCCTCACCTCACCCCTCTCTCCTCACCTCACCCTCTCCTCTCCTCTCACCTCACCCCTCTCTCCTCACCTCACCCCTCTCTCCTCACCTCACCCCCCCTCTCCTCACCTCACCCCCCTCTCCTCACCTCACCCCCTCTCCCTCACCCCCCTCTCCTCACCTCACCTCACCCCTCTCTCCTCACCTCACCCCACTCTCCTCACCTCACCCCTCTCTCCTCACCTCACCCCTCTCTTCTCACCTCACCCCTCTCTCCTCACCTCACCCCTTTCTCTCCTCACCTCACCCCTCTCTCCTCACCTCACCCCTCTCTCCTCACCTCACCCCTCTCTCCTTCCTCACTCACCCCCCTCCCTCACCTCACCCCCCTCTTCTCACCTCACCCCCCTCTCCCACCTCACCTCACCCCCCTCTCCTCACCCTCACCCCCCTCTCCTCACCTCACTCCCCTCCCCTCACCTCACCCCCCTCTCCTCACCTCACCCCCTCTCCTCACCTCACCCCCCTCTCCTCACCTCACCCTCTCTCCTCACCTCACCCCCCTCTCCTCACCTCGCCCCCCTCTCCTCACCTCACCCCTCTCTCCTCACCTCACCCCCCCTCTCCTCACCTCACCCCCCTCTCCTCACCTCACCCCCCTCTCCTCACCTCACCCCCCTCTCCTCACCTCACCCACCCCTCTCTCCTCACCTCACCCCCCTCTCCTCACCCCCCTCTCCTCACCTTACTCCCCCTCCCCTCACCTCACCCCCCTCTCTCCTCACCTCACCCCCCTCTCCTCACCTCACCCCCCCTCTCCTCACCTCACCCCTCTCTCCTCCTCACTCACCCCCCCTCTCCTCACCTCACCCCCCTCTCCTCATCTCACCCCTCTCTCCTCACCTCACCCCCCTCTCCTCACCTCACCTCACCTCCCTCTCCTCACCTCACCCCCCCTTCTCACCTGACCCCCCCTCCTCACCTCCCCCCCCTCTCCTCACCTCACCCACCCCCTCTCCTCACCTCAACCCCCTCTCCTCACCTCACCCCTCTCTCCTCACCTCACCCCTCTCTCCTCACCTCACCCCTCTTTCCTCACCTCACCCCTTTCTCCTCACCTCACCCCTCTCTTCTCACCTCACCCCTCTCTCCTCACCTCACCTCTTTCTCCTCACCTCACCCCTCTCTCCTCACCTCACCCCTCTTTCCCTCACCTCACCCCTTTCTCCTCACCTCACCCCTCTCTTCTCACCTCACCCCTCTCTCCTCACCTCACCTCTTCTCCTCACCTCACCCCCTCTCCTCACCTCACCTCGCCCACCCTCTCCTCACCTCACCCCTCTCTCCTCACCTCACCCCTCTCTCTCTCCTCAGCTCACCCCTCTCTCCTCACCTCACCCCCCTCTCCTCACGTCACCCCCCCCCCCTCTCCTCACCTCACCCCCCCCCTCTCCTCCCCCCTCTCCTCACTCACCTCATCCCTCTCTCCTCCACCTCACCCCACTCTCCTCACCTCACCCCCTCTCCTCACCTCCCCCTCTCCTTCTCACCTCACCCCTCTCTCCTCACCTCACCCCTTTCTCCTCACCTCACCCTCTCTCCTCACTCACTCATCACCCCTCTCTCCTCACCTCACCCCTCTCCTCCTCACCTCACCCCCCTCTCCTCACCTCACCCCCCTCTTCTCACCTCACCCCCCTCTCCTCACCTCACCCCCCTCTCCTCACCTCACCCCCCTCTCCTCACCTCACTCCCCTCCCCTCACCTCACCCCCCCTCTCCTCACCTCACCCCCCCCCCTCTCCCTCACCTCACCCCCTCTTCTCACCTCACCCCTCTCTCCTCACCTCACCCCCCTCTCCTCACCTCGCCCCCCTCTCCTCACCTCACCCCTCTCTCCTCACCTCACCCCCCTCTCCTCACCTCACCCCCCTCTCCTCACCTCACCCCCCTCTCCTCACCTCACCCCCCTCTCCTCACCTCACCCCTCTCTCCTCACCTC